>OX393578.1:44478562-44667297 GCA_947652605.1 Elmis aenea
AAGGGCCTACCTGATAAGTGTGTAAAATATAAAAGGGAAGGTATTTTTTGTTTTCGAAAAAATAATTATTTTGTAACACTCTGCGAGTGGGATGCTTGCAATATGTATGTATTTAAAATTTTCGAATTCGTACGAAGTTTTCCCCACGGCAGATTTAGTTCAAAATTTATTTCCAAGGACCTAAGGGCCTACCTGATAAGTGTGTAAAATATAAAAGGGAAGGTATTTTTTGTTTTCGAAAAAATAATTATTTTGTAACACTCTGCGAGTAGGATGCTTGCATATGTATGTATTTAAAATTTTCGAATTCGTACGAAGTTTTCCCCACGGCAGATTTAGTTCAAAATTTATTTCCAAGGACCTAAGGGCCTACCTGATAAGTGTGTAAAATATAAAAGGGAAGGTATTTTTTGTTTTCGAAAAAATAATTATTTTGTAACACTCTGCGAGTAGGATGCTTGCCATATGTATGTATTTAAAATTTTCGCATTCGTACGAAGTTTTCCCCACGGCAGATTTAGTTCAAAATTTATTTCCAAGGACCTAAGGGCCTACCTGATAAGTGTGTAAAATATAAAAGGGAAGGTATTTTTTGTTTTCGAAAAATTAATTATTTTGTAACACTCTGCGAGTAGGATGCTTGCCATATGTATGTATTTAAAATTTTCGCATTCGTACGAAGTTTTCCCCACGGCAGATTTAGTTCAAAATTTATTTCCAAAGATCTAAGGGCCTACCTGATAAGTGTGTAAAATATAAAAGGGAAGGTATTTTTTGTTTTCGAAAAATTAATTATTTTGTAACACTGCGAATAGGACGCTTACTATCTGTATGTATTTAAAATTTTCGCATTCGTACGAAGTTTTCCCCACGGCAGATTTAGTTCAAAATTTATTTCCAAAGACCTAAGGGCCTACCTGATAAGTGTGTAAAATATAAAAGGGAAGGTATTTTTTGTTTTCGAAAAAATAATTATTTTGTAACACTCTGCGAGTAGGATGCTTGCATATGTATGTATTTAAAATTTTCGAATTCGTACGAAGTTTTCCCCACGACAGATTTAGTTCAAAATTTATTTCCAAGGACCTAAGGGCCTACCTGATAAGTGTGTAAAATATAAAAGGGAAGGTATTTTTTGTTTTCGAAAAATTAATTATTTTGTAACACTCTGCGAGTAGGATGCTTGCCATATGTATGTATTTAAAATTTTCGCATTCGTACGAAGTTTTCCCCACGGCAGATTTAGTTCAAAATTTATTTCCAAAGATCTAAGGGCCTACCTGATAAGTGTGTAAAATATAAAAGGGAAGGTATTTTTTGTTTTCGAAAAATTAATTATTTTGTAACACTGCGAATAGGACGCTTACTATCTGTATGTATTTAAAATTTTCGCATTCGTACGAAGTTTTCCCCACGGCAGATTTAGTTCAAAATTTATTTCCAAAGACCTAAGGGCCTACCTGATAAGTGTGTAAAATATAAAAGGGAAGGTATTTTTTGTTTTCGAAAAAATAATTATTTTGTAACACTCTGCGAGTAGGATGCTTGCATATGTATGTATTTAAAATTTTCGAATTCGTACGAAGTTTTCCCCACGACAGATTTAGTTCAAAATTTATTTCCAAGGACCTAAGGGCCTACCTGATAAGTGTGTAAAATATAAAAGGGAAGGTATTTTTTGTTTTCGAAAAATTAATTATTTTGTAACACTCTGCGAGTAGGATGCTTGCCATATGTATGTATTTAAAATTTTCGCATTCGTACGAAGTTTTCCCCACGGCAGATTTAGTTCAAAATTTATTTCCAAAGATCTAAGGGCCTACCTGATAAGTGTGTAAAATATAAAAGGGAAGGTATTTTTTGTTTTCGAAAAATTAATTATTTTGTAACACTGCGAATAGGACGCTTACTATCTGTATGTATTTAAAATTTTCGCATTCGTACGAAGTTTTCCCCACGGCAGATTTAGTTCAAAATTTATTTCCAAAGACCTAAGGGCCTACCTGATAAGTGTGTAAAATATAAAAGGGAAGGTATTTTTTGTTTTCGAAAAATTAATTATTTTGTAACACTCTGCGAATAGGACGCTTACTATCTGTATGTATTTAAAATTTTCGCATTCGTACGAAGTTTTCCCCACGGCAGATTTAGTTCAAAATTTATTTCCAAGGACCTAAGGGCCTACCTGATAAGTGTGTAAAATATAAAAGGGAAGGTATTTTTTGTTTTCGAAAAAATAATTATTTTGTAACACTCTGCGAGTAGGATGCTTGCATATGTATGTATTTAAAATTTTCGAATTCGTACGAAGTTTTCCCCACGGCAGATTTAGTTCAAAATTTATTTCCAAGGACCTAAGGGCCTACCTGATAAGTGTGTAAAATATAAAAGGGAAGGTATTTTTTGTTTTCGAAAAAATAATTATTTTGTAACACTCTGCGAGTAGGATGCTTGCCATATGTATGTATTTAAAATTTTCGCATTCGTACGAAGTTTTCCCCACGGCAGATTTAGTTCAAAATTTATTTCCAAAGACCTAAGGGCCTACCTGATAAGTGTGTAAAATATAAAAGGGAAGGTATTTTTTGTTTTCGAAAAAATAATTATTTTGTAACACTGCGAGTAGGATGCTTGCCATATGTATGTATTTAAAATTTTCGCATTCGTACGAAGTTTTCCCCACGGCAGATCCAGTTCAAAATTTATTTCCAAAGACCTAATGTTCTACCTGATAGGTGTGTAAAGGGTTTTTTTTCTTTGAAAACCACATATTTTGTAACTCTGCTAAGAGGGTGCTTTGTATATGTATGTAAGTATTTAAAGATTTTGAATTACAGTGAAACATTTTTATCTCTGTAAAATATTTTGTTTTTATTTGCTACGATGCACAATGATGAGACAAATCAATGCAATACTTGCATAAACATTGTGATAAAACCGATTTAAGTATTTTTTTTAATAATTTTAAAATCATGGTGACGTATTAGCTGGTCCACTGTAATATGAGCTATCCGAGAACAGAACCCAATCCCAATCCCAAGCTAACTTCAACGACGTGTTTGTAAATTGAACGTTTTTAATACTGCTATTGCCACCTATTCAGCATTGTCAATACTATGTACATATTGTTACGCTACTGCGTGGTAGATGTCGCTGTACACAACGCAGATGCTCTTTTGTTTCATTATATATAGAGGACGCTACAGGTATTCTTTAAAACCTGAAGTATTTGGTATAAATTCTATACATTTCCATTAACTTTATATTGAATAAAAAAATATTATGGTCAACCAAATTTGGATTAGCCGCTATTGCGATGACTGCGAAAAACATTTTTCAAAAAATTGTAGAATTTTCTAGAATATTTTTGTAAAAGAAGGGAATATACAGTGTGTCCAAAAGGTATGGAATATGCTATATATCTCAGTAAATATCCACTATAGGGAAAAATGTTTTGAATAAAAGTTGTTGGGTACTTAGTTTTCCACCATAAAACAAAATTTAAATATTTTTTTTCAAACAACAAAAGCGCAATGAAAAACATTTGATTTTTTTTAAATGGCAAGGTACCCGGTACCCCTATATTATATCATTTGATAGAGATTTTTTTTCTCTTTTCAATGATTGGGTCACCTTAAAAATAAAGTTTATGCTGAGGCCGGAGAATATCGAACATTTAAAAGATCGTATTAGAGAAATTACACCTGAAATGGTTGGGAATATAAACGGGTTTAAAAATTGAGTTTATCATTGCCAAGCTGTAAATGGTTCACAGTTTGAACATTTATTGTAGATTTCGTCAAAAAATGTTAGTTCTAATGATGTTTTTGTTTGAAATAAATATTAATGAATTATAATAATTTTTGCGTTTTTTTCAAAAAGTTGCTCAAGTAAGGGTACTTAAGTTTTGCATCATTAAAAAGAGAAGAGAATTCTCTATCAAATGAGTATAATATAGGGGTACCTCGTCATTTAAAAAAATCAATTGTTTTTCATTGCGCTTTTACTTGAAAAAAAAAATTTAAATTTTGTCTTACGGTGGAAAACTAAGTACCAAACCACTTTTATTTAAAACATTTTTCCCTAAAGTAGATATTTACTGAGATATATAGCATATTCCATACCTTTTGGACACACTGTATATTATTTTTAACAGGAAAATCAATTGGACTAAAGATTACTAAAAATAAAATATATTTACTATATAACTAAAGATTTACAATAAAACCCCTGCTATACCAGAAACATAAAAATACAAAATTTTAGTACAGTACATATAAATACAACTAAAACGTAGAAACCAGTAATTGTGGATTGTTGGGCATGATACAATACAATTTATCCTTAATTAACAAGAGCACCGAAAAATTAGATTCTTTATTTAACAACAATTTCTTATTATCAGTTACCGAACACTCCAAATGAATTCAATACAAAACAGTAACAACTGTGAATGCTACATATCTTTCTGTAGTTTCGTATTACAAGCAATTTAATATTACAATTATTTAGTAACTGAAGGAAGAAAAATATTTTTTTCTTATAAAATTATAAAAACTAATTAAAACTTAATAGTTAAATAAGCTATTTTGCAAATTTGCTAAAACTGTTTTCTGAAAAGAAATGGCACTATTAGAACTTCGACTTGACCAAATTATTAAAAGTAAAATTAATGTTAAATAAAAAATATTTATTTAGCATTGTCATGTATCAAACAGTAACAAATGACAAAAAAATTGCAGACGCTAATTTTTAATAAATGCATGAATAAAAAAACAAAATCGTACATGTATTTATTGACATGGGCTAAAACAAATAAGTGCCAAATTAAAAATCTCAGTTATGTTGGATAAAATATATTATAAGAATATTACTAATACAGTAAATAAACGTTCCACATTTTAAAAATTGTAACGTAACTGTCACGTTGATGCATTTATAGTTAATCTAAACAAAACGTAAATTTTAGTGAGTAAACAATATTTAACGGACTCGTTATCACATGTATTCAGTAACATTTTATTAAAAGCCATCTTTTCTAACAAAACTGCATGTTTACAATTATTTCCATATGCACTTTACATAAAGAAACAGATACTATGCCAACAAAAAATTATGTGACTGCAACTTTAGGAACTTTCTTAGCAGTTTTACTTATTAGATTATTTAATTGTTTTCCAATTTTGAACAAAACTAGTTTTGTAGGTTTAACGTAATATTTTATTCCCATTTTTTTACGAAGTGCATACGCTTCTGCTCTCTTTAGTTTATTATAGTACGCATGATATTTTGGATCTGTCGAAAGTGTTTGTTCAACATCAACTAAAGACCCGAAACCTATGGACACCAGTGATTCTCCAACATTAATTGTTCGCAGTTTTTTCTGTAATATAAAAGCAATATTATTACAACTACGAAAACAGAGAATGCAAATAAATTAAATTTTATATTGTCATGTATTAATGGTTTAAGAAATAAGTGTGACCAAAACAACTGTAAAAAATTAAGGATCAAACTAAAAACTTCATAAAATATGTGAATAGATTTTTTGATTTCGATGTTTCAGCAGTCTCATTTACCACTTTCAACAATTTCTTGCAATATTTGAACAACTCTGAGTCATTATTTGATTTATATTTGCTTATGGAATCACTCTCATCACAACCTCATTATCTACACACTACTGACAACCAATCATTTTTATACTTACATCAAAAGTTTCCTGCTCCATCGTTATTTCACATTGTACAAAGTTCTTGTCTTTCACAATTGGAACAAACTTTACTTGATTACCAGCAACAATAGCTTGCAGCCAACTAATACCGAGTCCAGAAACATTGATGCCCGAAACTTTTACAGGTAAACCATTGCCTCGTGAACTAAATAAAGCAACCAACGGTTTATGTTGTACTAACAATAAGGCTCCATTAGGATCGATTCGTTCTACAGTTCCTGTTAACTCTCTCCTTTCCTTAATAAATCGATTAGGGATGTCCGAAGCCTTTCTAAATTGGCTAAACTAATAAACCAATGTAATTGTCAAGTTAGGTTAAATAAATTGTACATCTTACCGGTCTGACTCGACGCATTGCTACAGTAAGGCCTATTAGAGCAACTGAATAACAGCCAATCTAAATAATAATAACACTATTATGTTATGTAATTTTCATATTCAACTAACATACCTGAACACCTCTACTGTTATTATCCATTGCACTGCTAAATTTGCTAAATAAATCTTTTATTTCATCCATTTTTATATGCACGTTAAAAAACGCCAATAAATTTAGGTAAATATAAACAGCTAATAATAAAAATTATCTCACTCGATCGCTCAAATATTTGGAGGTTACCTATTTGTCAACATGTTACGTGATTGCATTAGTAAAAGTTTTTCTCACTGTGTATAATTTTTTTAGAGCAAAGGTAACGCTGCCTACAAGGCTAACAATAAGTTTACTACTCCTACAATATTATGCAGTTACACAGTACACGATTATTTTATATTAACTTTATAGCACTTTATCATTTGAATACATTTTTAAAATATTTTATTGTGAACACATAAATGTATACTGAAAATCTTCAATAAAATATATCTAATAAAGAAATGTGGATAATAAAAAAATAATATTTTAAATTAAAACAGTTACATTTGAAGAAACGCCCTCATTGCGCCATTCACTGCAATTGTTTTAAATACCAAAAGATTTTTTTAAGATCTGTTCAAAAATAATTTTAGTCAAACTATTTCAGTTAACATATCATTCTACTCGATATTTTTATTGACTTCTCAACCTACTACATTATTCTATTACATCAACTGCACAAATTTATGGAACTAATATAAAACTTTCGTCATCAACAATCTTGTAACATCGTTCATGATCACACGTTTCTCGCACATTTCGATATATTTTACTAATCACCGAAGGTATTGGTTTAATTTTCCCAGCTGTAGCAAGATCTTGAAAATAAACTTCTTGTTCTTCACCGTATCCTACCTCATGAAAATCTTCTTCCCGTAACCCTTTTCTTCTTCTTTCTGTGGTACAATTTTCCAAATCGCTTAGCATTATCTGCTTTGATAAATCCTTAAAATTATTCTTCAGGTGCGAAAGGAAGAATCTTGCCTAAAAAATCAAATGTAAAACAATTAATTTAAAGCAACTCATCAAGTGCAACTTCCCACAGAATCAGATTTAAAAAAGCACAATTGTTTCATTAAGATCATAACGTTGGATATATTTTAAATGATTTCTATTACTTCAATTAACAACTAAGAAACTGAAACGCAGATGTCTATTTAATTTTTTTTTGCGTCCGTCCAGAAAATCAATTGTTTGTGTTTCCGATTAATTTTTAGGCTGCAAAATACATCTCTACTGGCCTAGGCCAAAAAGTAACTGGTTGCCATGGTAATGAGTTGTCTTTACCGGCCTAGACCGTAAAGTAGTTGGTTGCCATGGTGATGAGTTGTTTTGTTGATTTGCGCTGTCATGCTGTCAAACAAGCGTCATTATACCACCAAGCGAGTTTTCACCTGTAGTTTGTTAAGTTATTGTTTAATTATAGATTGTGACGATACTGATTTTGGTGCCAGTGACGGACTAAGAAAAAATATTGTACGTAACATAGAACATACCCGTAAAGTGACTTTACTGGACTCGTATGCTTTCAGAACTCGCCTACGGATCGTTTAAAAACTGCCCACTGGTCCAGTGAAGTACCACTTTCCGGTCTCATTACGTAAATAACTATATTGTATACTCGCCAGCACCAAAAATACTCAAAAATAGTTTAAAATATAATCAAGATTTATGCAGCATGAAAAACAATCACCGAAGTAGAATCGAAAATCGACTCCAATTCACGTGATTTTCTAAATTCAAACTCATTAATTATTGTTTATCTTAAACTAAAACCAAAATTGAGCCAAATTTTTCAAAGCTACAAAACAGCAATATTTCGAACAAGATATTTCTTCACTAAAATTTTTTTATCACTTCTTGCATTTGGCTATTTTATAAGCCACTTTGTATGACGCTAATATAGCTTTGTCATTTACTGTGAGAGCTTTGTGGAAATTTGAATTCTGTTTCGCGAAAGATCTAAGTTTCTCTGCAAAAACTTCATGGGGTTTATCGTTTATCGACATATTCTTTGTGCAGAGTTTCTAAATGCCTCTTCAATTTATTGGCTTTCATGCTATCTGCAACCAAAATTTTGAGGCAAATAACATATTGAGGTTTTTCTTCACCACTTGTTTCAATGCTTGTCATACCGAAGTTTAAGTATGCTTGGTCATATTTTCGTGTTTTTGATTTTATACCCTAAAATACGGCCCGCGCGATGACAGGCCATCGACCATCTTGAAATCATACCAGATAATTTTCTTCTTAAAAAAAAAATTATTCCATATTATAATTAAAAAGTATTCAGCTAAAAAAGTTTAAATTTTATGTACAATCTGTGTTGTTTTACCGTTTATTGCTGGTACTCTACTAATTTATTATTGTACGACCGTTCTCAGCTGATTGGGCCACTCGAGTTTCTCAAAACACTTCTTTTTTTTGGCCCGCCAAATATTTCGGAGTCTACAATTTGTCCCGCCTGGTCAAAACTTTGGGAACCCCTGGATTAAAGGCTGATTAACAAAATAGTTACTGACCTGTCTTATCTTTAGATTTAAAAAAGGTTAGGGTTGAAGCGAAAGTCGTATTGTAAAGACACAAAAAAAAAAATGTTATAGGATTTAGTAATCGTCTCATCTCACACCGCTCCAATGAATAAATGCATAAATAATTTTAAAAAACCTCTATTTAAACATAAAAATGGTAAAATTACATCTTCTAGTCTAGCAATAGACACTACAATGAAGAGCGCACAACTAAACTTCAACGAACGATAGAAAGAATCACAATTTGAACTAAAAAATGAATAATTAATATAAATGCAAGAAAAACAATGCTTGTCAACTTTGCCAATAAAACAACTAAACATAATCCAATAATAATCAACAACGAAATCATATTGCTAATTCCAGCTTGTCTGGTCCAGGAACTTCATCTTTGTTTATGTTAAAAACACATGATATGTTGTGCAGCCACCCTGAGGGGTCTCGGGGTTGGCTTGGTATCATTCATTCTATTTCTAATACTGTTCAAAGGCAGTTCTGTTCGTATTTTATTCAATACTAGGCGATTTACCCGGCGTTGCACGGGTGATTACAATTCTTTTATCAATCACAGACTACTCGCGCTCGGCGGACGTTTCCGGCCGTTCCCGGGAATTTCCGGCTGTTCTTTATACGACGTTTGATCCGTTAGGTCCTAAATAGTAACTGTGCACAATTTGGTCCCGATCGGTCAACGGACCTAGGATTCTATAGCGAACAAACAAACAAACACACAAACAAGCTCTTTTATATATATAGAAGAAGAAGATTAATTATAAACTGCAATTGTGGTTCGATTACGTTTATTATTTACGATCAACGGCCAAAGTACGCTCGAGTAGGTACCACCTGACGAATATTTGGCGACACGACGATGCCGTCTGATACGCCTAACACATACCCAATAAAAAAAAACGGAATGAATTTAGATGCTAAACTTACGTGGAAAGAACACATCAAAACTAAAAATAAAAAACTGGATCTCAAATTTAAACAAATGTACTGGCTAATTGACGGAAAATCGTCGTTAACCATATACTCTATTATTTATGGAACTAGCACTAAGCCCGTCCTAGGACGGGAATATTGTATATCTTAAATTTAAACTATTACTTTTTATAATACCGTGAGCTGCAAGTTAGACACTGTTATGTTACCGGTGAGTAAAAGTTTACGGTTCATTAGACACAACTCAGTCGGTCAAATGAACCCGTAGTAGTTTACTGCGTCACTATAATCATGCGTTACAGAGTCACAGAGTCAGGTTGGACTTTTATATATATTTATTATTATTATACAACTCTGGGGCTGCGCAAAACAAAGCACTTTTGCCATTATTCAAAAATTTTAAAACAAAGTAATTAGAAATATCGTGAATGCCCCTTGGTATATACAAAATGATAACCTGCACAATGATCTAAATGTTCCTACTGTAATAGAAGAAATCAAGAAGTATGCAGCAAAACATGAGGAAAGGTTACATCGCCAATCGCCATGCCAATTCTGAAGCCCCGCAGCTCCTGAATAATGTAGACATTACAAGAAGACTAAAAAGAGTCAAATGTTTTGAATTAATGCAGTGAAATAATAAATAAATAGCTGTACAGTAAGGCAAGAGTAGTGTAAATCACGAACAAATTTAAAAACCTTCGTAACTTGTATCAAATGAGTTTGCACCTTGTTTTTTTTTGCTTACAAAACCTACTGTTTTTCTTTAAAAACAAACTGACAATCTTCGCAACTTGCTTATTATTGAAAACAAATACATCAACCCTTATATATTTGGAAACAGAAAAAAATAAGGAATTTAAATAGGTCCTAACCAGGGCTGCGGAGTCGGTAAAAAAAAGTCGACTCCGACTCCTGATAATTTTAGTAGTTCGACTCCGACAAAATTAAATACTAAGACATTTTATGATGTGTAATATAAGAAGAAAAAAAAGAAATATTAAAAAATTATTTAAAGTTAGAGTTTAAATTTTGCGGCAAAGGACCATCTCTCAATTTTTTTTTGTACCCGGAGTCGGAGTCGGCACATTTTTTCCGACTCCGACTCCACTGACCAAACATTTCTTAACCAACATACATACATAGCTTCCATTTAAAAAAAAAGCAAGTTTGTGTCATACTTTTTAACGGCGTGCGTAATTTTTTTTTTTGTATAATAGAAGTTTACATAAATTAACAAACGGTTAAAAAAATAATATGTACTAAAAAAAAATTTGATTTAAAATTGTCATTGTTTATTACATGAGAAAATACCAGCAAACTTAAATTAACTCAACAGCAAAAAATACATTAACCTACCTACAACATATTTTATAGAAAATAAACTTACATTTCTACAGATTTTGTAAAGTGTGTATCATATGTGCATTTAAATTACTACTGAATAAAACATTTTGTATATCACATTTACATATGTAGATTTTCAACAGTGTGCCCTTAATTTAACTTAAACTACTGCACTGACTGAAACATATTTTAAAAACGTCATATTTAAATAGCTTTTTATTCGTGTGTGTTCACATATGATATCTTAAAACACAGGCGTCGAGGGACGCCGCCGGGCTCGGGGAAAAAAATTACATGGGCCCCAAGAAAATTAAAAATTTGAAAATTTAATTAAAAAGAAAAAACGAATTGTGAATATTTAATACACTATAATTAAAAAAATATGTGGACTCCTGGTCCCTTAAATTGCCCCCGGGCCCGGGGCTCAGAGCCCCCCCCTGCCCCACCTTATCATCGGCCCTGTCTTAAAATACCACTACGACTGAAACATTTCTAACAAATGACACATTTATGCAGTGTTCACCTATGAGGGCCCTCAAATGAACATTTAGATCACTAATAGTTATAAAACTCTTAACATTTATGTGTTTTTTTTTATTAAGAGTGCTTAAGCGAGAAAAAATATTTCTCATACATATCACATTTATATCGTTTTTCACCTGTGTGTCCTCACATCACATTTTAACTCTTTCAAGGGCAGGAAAGGTCATGCAAAAAAAGACCTAGAAGGGCAGAAAAATTTTATTTGAAATTTTTAACAATAAATTGAATTTTACTATTTTCCCATTCTTTACATATAATGTTTGCTACAAAAAAAAAATAATTTAATAGTTTATTACATAATTAAACCTAATTATTAATAGGTGGTACAAATTTTAGATCACCAACAAAATTCATGCGCTGTTTATCAAACGTCAAATTCACGTAAATTTCTTTATATTATTCATAGTTAAGCTATAAATGAACTAAACTATTAGTGTTATAAAAAAAAAATGAATAAAAAAAAACTTATTTTTTCTTAAATTCATACAATAAAATAGACACTCTACAAATACCGTAAAAAGTGTTTTATTTATTTGAATTTGCCTTTTTAGTTTCAACAATGGTTTCTAAAACTTAGATTTCTACCACTGGAGAGCGCTCCACACACGAGGCGTTAATTTTAAAAGGTAGATTCACAATTACGTATTTATATGTAGGTGGTACAAAAATCGCACCACCGCCCAAATAGACGCATTGTTTGGTGGTACATATTTTAGACCACCGCCCTTGAAAGAGTTAAACCGCTACTAGTTATAAAACCCATTTCACTTTTCGCATTAATGTGATTTTTCTCCAGTGTGCATCTTCATATGAACAAGTAGGCTACTTGTGTGACTAAAATTTTTGACAAATGTCACGTTTATTTGATTTTTCACCTGTGTGTCTTGATATGAATAATTAGGATATTTTTATGACTATAAAACATTTTCCACAAATGTCACATTCATGTGGTTTATCTCCAGTGTGACCTCACATGACATTTAAAATCGCTACTAGTTATAAAACCTATTTCAAAAAGTCTATTTATGTGATTTTTTTCCAGTGTGTTTTCATAGGAACAATCAGATCACCTTTCAAATTGAAACATTTTTCACAAATATCACATTTATGTGGTTTCACTTGTGTGATATGATTATTTAAACAGTCACTAGATATAAATCCCTTTCCACAAATATCACATTTATGTGGTTTTTTACCTGTATGTCTTCATATGAACATATAAATTGCTACTAGTTCTAAAACTCTTTTCACAAATGTCACACATTTGATTTTTCACCTGTGTGTGTCTTCATATGATCAGTTAGACTACTTTTCTGACTGAAACATTTTTCACAAATGTCACATTTATATGGTTTTTCACCTGTGTGTGTGTGTCCCCATATGAACAATTAGATTCCCTTTCAGATTGAAACATTTTTCACAAATATTACATTTATGTAGTTTTTCACCTGTGTGTGTCTTCATATGAACATTTAAACTGCCACTAGTTATAAATCTCTTTCCACAAATATCACATTTATGGAGTTTCCTCATATGAACAGTACCTTTCTGACTGAAACATTTTTCACAAATATCACATTTATGTGGTTTTTCTCCAGTGTGTGCCCTCGTGTGAATAATTAAATTGCTTCTCGAACTGAAACATTTTTCACAAATGTCACATTTATGTGGTTTTTGGAATCCCGGTGGGCCGGTCGCTCTGAGGCCGCGACCCACAGTACTTGTTATGATTTTTATGAACAAATTATGCAATATTATTATTTCGGTTAGTAATAAATAAAGAATAAGTTACAACATCGCATAATTTTTGAGCCCCTGGCTCTCCCAAGCTTTATAAGCTAACCATGTCTCTGATTTGTGTCTCTGCTATGTCCGAAGTTTTCGTTAAATTTCACTGTCCGGGCTGTGTTTTTGAGCACCAAGTGATATTGATATTATACCTTAGGAGAATTTTAGTTTTAATATTTTAGTAATTAATAAACAATTATTAAACTTAATAAATGCAGACTGATTCTTTACATTCATTGTGAGATTGTTAGAATATTCTCGTTATAGTTTTTAATTAAGAAAAAATGGAAAAAAGACAATGTGCTCAAAAAGAGAAAGAGAAAAGGCAAAAAGTACTTCCCGAAGCTGCTAAAAAATGTTTCAAGTTAAGCGATTTGTTTGTTTGCTTTAACTTCTAAAGTTAGTGCACCTGATGTTGAAAAATCTAACATTGATTAAGATTTGCATTCATCAAATTCGACAAACGAAGACATATAATCTGCCCCGTTGAAACAGACAAAATTGAAACGTCGATTATCAACGCAAAGTCTTCAAGTTCAAGTCTAACAAAAATGTTGAATGCTTGTCAGCTAGTTATTTCACAACACCAACAAGTCAAAATTTTGAGGATTTTTTTAACAAACATCCTTATCAGCCAACTATTGCCAACTTATTTGCCATTTAAGCCAAATGTTATATTTTACAGAGATGATAATATAAATAGACGATGGTTATCATATTGTTTGGAAAAAAAATCTCTATTTTGTTCCGTGTGCTTGGCATACATAAGAACGAATGTTCGTTTGTAAATGATGGAATGAAAGACAGGAAGCATATTCTGCAACTAAAGAACATGAAAATAATACGATTCATAAAAATTGTGTTTATAGCCTTATGCTTAAACTTAAAAAAAGGATATATATGGTTTTATGTTCTCAAATGAAGGAAGCTTACATAAAAAAAAATGCTCTTGAACGCAAGCAAGTATTGGAAAGAACTATAGATGTAAAACTAATTGGAAAAAGGGTTTAGCTTTTCGGGCTCACAGATCGGAATCTGCTAATTCATTCTCATTAGAGAACAATGAGACTGAACATGGAAATTTTTTAGAAATAATTTTATTATTATCTAAACATGACAACCTTTTAAAATTAAATTTTTTTGGGTTATTAATTTTTTGGGGGCCGGTCTACCAGGTTTTTCCCGGGCCGGTTGAATTTCCCGGTCCGTTACTGGGTGGCGAGGGTGTCAACCTATCAACCCATTCTGTTTTCCAAATATCAAAGCATTATTTTTAGAGCGTTTATAATTACTGTTAACAATTTTTTCAAAAAACAATTTTCGTAAATCCATTTTACTTAATATTTTTATTTACATCCCAATGTTTTACTACACTAAAAACATCTAAGAAAGTAATACGAAATTTTCGTCATCAACAATCTTGTAACACAGATCGTGATTCCACTGTTCTCGAACATTTTGATATACTTTACTTATCACCGTAGGCAGTGGTTTAATTTTTCCTGTGCTGGCAAGATCTTGAAAATATGTTTCTTGGTCTGCGCCATCTCCTACTTCATGAAAGCCTTTACCTTTTAACCCTTTTTTCTTTCTTTCTGCGGTATCTTTTTCTAAATCGCTTAGCATAACCTGTTTTGATAAATACTGAAAGTTGTTCTTCAGGCACGACAGAAAAAATCTTGCCTGAAAAAGACAGTGCAAAACATTCTGGGAGCAACTAGAATTCAACATCCGACATTTACACAAAATAAGAAAAATATATATTCGCGATACTCAAAACTCAAAACGAAATAAACCCGATTACATAAAAATATTCATTCTGAATTAGCACTTAACTTAAAATCAATGCTTCTTAATATTACTTAACCCGAAAGTAAGCTGAACTTTTTTGGGGGTGCGTTTTTTGTTTAAAATGGTGCAACAATAAATCCTATTGTGTTTATCTGAATTAACTGTTAATGATTATTACCTATCAGTAGTAATATAACAAGTGCATTGAAAATTATCAATAATTTTTGGTAAATATGCCCGAATGCAAGTTGAGCTGAATAAAACACGAGTGCACGAAGTGCACGAGTGATTTTTTTCTGATCCAACTTGCATGAGTGAAGATTTGTCAAAAATTATAGATTATTTGCAATGCACGAGTTATATGTATTTCCTTCACCTAACCCAGTGGTTTCCAACCTTTTTGTACCTCCGCCCCTCTTTTTCATAAAATTTTTTTTGCGCCCCCCTCACTTTTCGTTACAATCTAATTTCATTAATACTGTTCTAGTAAATAAGAATTATTTAATGAACTACAAAACAATACACCATATTCTGTATAAAGAAAGTTCTTTTTGTTTGTTTGTATTTAAAAATGATATTTTGGTAACAGCTGCGCGCCCCCCTTGCAATAGTCTCGCGCCCCCCTAGGGGGGCGCGCCCCACAGGTTGGAAACCACTGATCCTAACCTATCTGTCAAATTAAATGTACGTTATGTCAAATTTTACAAGTACTGTCAGAGTGGTTGGTGCGTCAGGGGTGAGGTTTAATCTATTAAAGTAACGCTACTGGTCGCCGAAATTGGTCAATAGATGATCAAGACCTAAATATTTAATACCATCTCCAAATTTACATTTTCGACCAATCACAAACTCAGATTTCTTAGAAACGACCAATAAACGCAGGAAAATCTGTTAATTGCACAAAGCATATGATCAGTGTATGATTATGTTTATTTGTCGTTTCTAGGAAATTTGAGTTTGTTATTGGTCGAAAACGCAAATTTGACAGGAGGATCAACATTTGACAGGGGCGTGTATGTTCTGTGACAGGGACATGTAAAATAATTACCGTGCAATAATGCTCCTATTGGTAGTCTCTAGAAGATTTAAGATGAGCGATTGGTTGAAAACGCAAATTTGACAGGTGAAGAAAATTTTCAGTAGTAATATAACAAGTGCATTAAAAATTATCGATAATTTTTGGTAAATATGCCCGAATGCAAGTTGAGCAACTTGCATGAGTGAAGATTTGTCAAAAATTATAGTAGTAGTAGAGTATTTGCAATGCACGAGTTATATTTCCTTCACCTAACCTATCTGTCAAATTAAAATGTTGTTTAATTTAGATAAATTAAAGTATACCTACTACTTACTGCGATTGTTATTATTAATAGATCATTTATAACTAATTTTTAATTCCAGAATTATATTTTAATAAAAATTAATGAACCAAATAGTATTTAGGTACATACACATAATCTGTTATGTCAAATTTTACAAGTACTGCCAGAGTGGTGTGTCAGGGGTGTGGTTTAATCTATATTAAAGTAACGTTATTGGTCGCCGACATCTGTCAAAAAATTATCAAGACCAAAATACCTTATTCCCTCTCCAAATTTATATTTTCCACCAATCAAAAACTCAGATTTCTTAGAAACGACCAATAAACGCATGAAAATCTGTTAATTGCGAAAAGTAAATTATCAGTGTATGATTATGTTTATTGGCCGTTTAAAGGAAATCTGAGTTTGTTATTGGTCGAAAACGCAAATTTGACAGGAGGATCAACTCCTGGCAGAGGAATGTAAAATTATTACCGTGTAATATTGTTCCTATTGGTAGTCTCTAAAAGATTTAAGATTAGTGATTGGTTGAAAACGCAAATTTGACAGGTGAAGGGAATTTTCAATACAATTGTTATTTTTAGTTACTAATTAAAATTACATACTTGTATATCAAACATGGGAACAACGGAAACCTTGAACGGTATACCAACGAAACCCAATGTTGGGTGTTCTATATTTATGACATGTTTATATAGTGGACGAACCCAATTATTCGTCACTGTTATTCCACATTCTTCGGATAAAAAGGGATAAGAGTAGCGATAACCTAAAAAATGAGTGTCTTACATATGACCATTATTACGTTATTATTTTAATTTACCAGTGCAATAAATTATATCATCAAAAGTTGCTTTTGTATCGTCGTCAAATACGCAACCATGCGTATTAAATTCTTTAACAGGTGGCTTCTTGATAATGTTTTCGCTCATTTTTGATCTGGGGTTGTAATAATTATTTACTCTATGGCTTAAATATACCTACAAGAAAAATATTCTCGTCCTATTTTATTTAAAAATCGTTTTATCAATTTTTGTGAAAATTTCCTTACCGTATCGGCAACTTCAGCTATTTGTGCTGAAATATCACAACCTGATGGACCTGCACCTATGATAAGAACTCGTTTATTTTTGTACGCCTCGCGTTTTCTGTAGCTATGGCTATGAATTTGGGAACCTTTAAATTGTTCCTTTCCTGGAATATCCGGCATAGCTGGGTCACTATAATGCCCGTTGCAAATCATCACAGCATCGTATTCAGCCGTGTCTTCTGATTTTGTTTTAACGTTCATTATTTTCAACGACCACTTATTAGTATTGGTAGGTTTTACTTTAATAACTTGTGTTAGAAACTAAAAATTGTGAAATAAATTCATTCAACAGAAATGCTTTCAACGAATCGAAACCAAATCGAACCGGCACTTTTTTCTGACCCGCGATTTTAAATCGAACATTTATATAAATCGGGTTATTTGAACCGATCCCAGCATGTGAAAAATTAATATATCATAATAAGAACGAATTATTTGCTTATTATAAATTATTTATTGCATAATACTGCCATTAGGTTGGCCCTAAAGGGTCCTTCTTAAATCACTTCCATTTATAATAATTGTCTTACCTTAATGTGAGGTTTTAATTGGAAATGATTTGTATAATTTCTAAAATAAGCGGTAACTTCATCTTGACTAATAAACGATTTTTTTTGTTCTGGATATGGAAAATCTGCATAAGCCATAACTTCTTTCGGCAAATTGGTTCTAAAATATTTCCCATTTTTTTCGGTAAGAATAAAACGCAAATTCAAATCAGTTTGAATAATAACTGACTTGGCTCATGTTAGGAATAGAAAATCTACTAAAGATGAACTTGTTTGTATGCAGTGCCGGACTTCTGTATAGGCTGAGTAGTAGGGTGGAGTGAAAAATGGAAGTTTCGAAAATCATCTTTCCTATATATGGAAAAGTGTAAACGACGTGTGTTTAAACACCCAGTGAAATTCCAACTTGATTCGTCAACGTTTAGCGGTGCCCCCACTACTTCAAAGTTCAAATTATCGCTATATCGGTGTTTCGTTTCAGTTTAACGGTTTACTGTGTAATGTTTATGTATTTAAGACAGAAAGTGAGTATTGAGTAACTGATTGTGAGTATTAATACATCCTATATATAACGGGTAAAAATATATGGTTTCACATATTTATTTTCAAGTCGAATACTGCAATTTCATTGAAAACCTATTCTTGTAGCTTTATGTGTGGAATATGCATAAAACTAGGAAAAACGTAGACTGTCCTGTGTTTGGGGCACCGTCAAAATTTAAAGAAAATGTTTTACCAACGTATGCCGATTTGATGAAAAATTATTTTTGCATACGTCAATCCTTACTGGATGTCTCACCAAACAAAGCGGAACCGACATTAGTAAATATTGCGTCTATATTAATTGTAGAGCTAAAAACATTATGGATAAAAGCATCTATTCCAGTAGTGTCAGATCAACAAATTTTGCATTTGATCAGAAAGTATAATGAGAAAGTAAGGAACATTAAGAAACCCATTAAATCCAGATACAATGAGGCTCTTAAAGGAAAGGTAAAAGAGTTTAGAAGTGCGCAGAAAAAAAACTTTTTGATATTTCAGCATGCAAATGTTCTGACTTTATGTTGTGCAAGTGCAAAAACAAAGTGCCTTCTAGGAAACGTGAATTCTTAATGGATCAGAGGAATTCTAGAAAAATGGTTATTGGTTCGGTTGACGTGGCAACCACCAAACAAAATGAACGTTCACTATACAGAAAGGAATTAGAGAGCAAGGCTCGAGCCACAATTTCTAAATCACAAGAATGCGAATATAAAACAAGTAGCTTATCATCAGAAGACGATTGTGATTCAGAAGAAAAAGATAGTAAGAAAAGCTCTGCCTGTTCTCAGAAACCAACTGAAACCTCTCAAATGCGTCTTCGTTTACCAAGTCTAGCACAAGCTTGTGATCAAACCGGAATCTCTGATAGATCAGCTGCCATTATTGCAAGTGTAGTACTTAAAGACATTGGTATAGTAGCAGAGGCGGACTCGCGCAAAATAATCGACAGAAGCATGGTGAGAAGAGAAACGAAAAGAGCTCGTTATATTTTGAAAAGAGACGAAACAGAGACCGGAAATATAATAAATCATATCTACTTCGATGGACGAAAAGATAAAACGCTATCTCAAAATATGGTAGGAGACAAAAGCCATATTACAAAAATCACTGAAGAGCATATTGTGTTTGTATCTGAACCCAGCTCGAAATACTTCGGTTATATTACCGTTTCATCAAAACTTTAACATACATTTGATGAAAAAACAGGGGAGGTGTGGTGGGTGGACGGAACTCAACATGCAGCCACCTCCTCGTGGTGAGTTCTGGGTTGTTTTGATAAAAAAACAAGCGAAGAGGTGCATAATACAGAATAACACCATATATTTAATTGCTAGAAGAAAAATAATTTCTTTAGGTGACTGGGGGCACCGGATGATAAACTTTTAGGAACGTAATTTTTAGCACGCTCAACACACTCCATATGCCGCCACTTTTCCACATATAGGATAAAGACATTTTTGATTTTAATATTTTTTTGCTGTTTTCACTCCGCCCTACTGAGTAGGCCCGGGCCTAGGGCCCCACATCCTAGGCGGCCCCATAAGGCCCTAATATATCGATATTTTCGATATTACTCGACATTTTCTAGATATTATGAGGACGAGCATCGTTTTGTTTTAGCTCACCAGTTTATTAGTAACGTTTTTTTATGCTCACCACCTTGCACCAGGGGCTCATTCTACCTTTCGGCCTAGGGCTCACGACAACCTTAATCCGGCACTGTTTGTATGTAATATTATATCGGAAAGAATTTTATTAAAGTTTTAAATATACAAAACTAGAAAATCACGTGAAATTGATACTTAAATGTATTTGCTTCTTAATAAAATATTAAAAATTAACAAAAACAATATTAAAAACTACAACGCAAAGGCTACCAAATAGTACATTTTAATAAATGTACTAAACAGTAGAATAAAAAATGATTAAATGTTTATTGCATTTTAAAAATAGCAATTTTAGAAAAATTTTCCTTTTAATAGTTTATTTCCATAGATTCAAAACACAAAAAACTGAATCAAAAGTTTACCTCAATCCCTGGTACATGGAGGAATGTATTGTTATACCATTTTCATCCACTCCTGTTTTATCTGTGTATATCCATGTTCCTCCTACTTCGCTAGTTTGTTCAAATCCATCACACTCGAAACCATTTTCTATGCAATATTTAATTGAAACTAAACCTGATGGTCCAGCACCTATCACCGCAACTTTCATTGTGTTCTAAAACAAAATAAGGTGAATAAAAAACTAGATTTTCACTTACATTTTTAATCTTATTGCCTCTACTAGAATTACTGATTTTTGTGTTATTATAGTACCAAAAATTTAAATTTTACTCTCTGTTTAGTAGATGCATGGTAATTTTATAGTGTACAGTTTGTACTATTTAAATAAAACAACACCTCGTATAAAAAATGCTAGTGAAAGTTTAATATACTCCAACTGATGTTACGACTGATCTACAACTACTGTTTAATGTTTACGTATCAATTTAAAACACTGAATTTGTTATCTTATCTACAATTTTTTACTGTAGATAACCTTAATGTTTATAAATATATTGCGGTAAATTGTTTTCATATTAAAGTTATAACTGCAAAAATATTTACTGAGTGGTGTTTTTTGTCCTAAGTAGTAATTTAATAGTAAAATACTGAATAGAACACTCACCGAGAGGTTAATCACCTTTTAATTTTATTGTAATAAGTTTGGTAATGTTTTAATACTTTTCTGGTATTTTTTTTTGGGAATTTTTCAATGTTTGGTATAAATAATTGTTTTAGGTGACCAATACCAACACCTTACATACACATCACTTGTTTACGAAATCGTGGCAAATTTTGATAATCAAATTTACACAAAATTAGCCATATCTTGGTTATTTGTTGCAACATATTTATAAAACAATATTTTTTTGAAGAGCTAAACAAATGCTGTTTTATATAAAGCCATGGCCAACTAGGGTTTTCCTTTAAAAAAATATAAGTTACTTTATATTTTGAAGGTCAAGTTCGTTAAAACGAATTTAATTTTTTTTTAAAATTAATCATAAAAATGTGTATAAAAAACCTTAATACATTTTGTTCTATTTTAATAAATAAAGAAGTCATAGTAAATTTTCAAAAATGATAACATTTCATTTTTCGTCTGTAGTGCCAAAATGGAAAGCGATATAAAAAATCTGGTTACACAGGCGCTCTTTTCTTAAAAAATAATCCAACATATACGTATCAGATTTTCGCTAACTATTACGGTAACCAAGATACCCCGTAAAACGTTTGAATTAAGTCAATCCTGTAGGTGCATACAGGGTGGTCCACTTTTTAGTAGCAGGACTTTAACAGTCGAAAGAAAAACTTATTTTAAAGCGAATATTACATATCAACATGGTTCCAAAAACGCTTTATTTTAAAGATACAGAGTGTTGAAATTTTCGAAAAAATATCGATAATGTTTAACCGTTTCTCAACCAGTAAATATATTTAAACCAAATTTGGTATACAGCACAACCTTACAGGTTACCATAATCGGTGAAAATTTCAAGTCCCACAAGCAACCAGTGGCGGAGTTGTGGGGGTTTAGTTTCAATAAATTTTATAAAAAACTAATACGGCCCTGTTCAAAATCAAACTCAAACTTTGTTTTTGGGTAGAGCATCTTGTTCTTAACAAAAAGTGTCTTTTGACTTTTCTTCGTATCTGCCCCCGTTTGGCGCGTAATTTAATTTATTTTACTATTTTCGCAAAAGAATTGCTCCTAAGTTCGATCTAAAAATATCGCGAAAAGCAGAAAATTGCAACTTGCAGAGTAAATGCTTATTAATCGTTAATTTAGCGGAACTTCTTCCCTCATTATTAGTATGTTCTCTGATTAAAAACTGCAAAAATCGGTAATTACTTCTTTATTACGAATATTAGCTATATTTTTATATCGAACTTGGGAGCAAATTTTTCGCGAAAATGGTAAAATAAATCAAATTTCGCGCCAAACGGTGGCAGATACGAAGAAAACTCAAAAGACGCTTTTTGTTAAGAATAAAATGCTCTACTTAAAACAAGTTCGAGTTTGATTTTGAACAGGTCCATACTAGTTTTTTATAAAATTTATTGAAACTGAACCCTCACAACTCCGCCACTGGTAGCTTGTGGGACTTAAAATTCTCACCGATTGTGGTAACCTGTAAGGTGGTGCTATATACCAAATTTGGTTTAAATATATTATTATCTACAAAGTGTAGATTTCAAATTTGTATTACCCATGGAGAGTGGACTACACTTAAGAACGCATGTTCAACAGTAATAGTAACTGAAAAAATCATAGATTATTACGAAATGTAAGAAATATCTCAAATTATTTAAGTTTTTTTTTGTGTTTAATTATGTACAGCTACTTTATTTATGTGATGTTTTGTTTTGTTTTTCAATGGCCACTTTGATTAAACTTAATAAATACAATAATATTGTAATAACTTACTTATTTTTAAAGATAAACCTAATAACCCATATATCAATGAAACGAGACAAAAATTCTCTTTTTAATGGTGTAACAGCCAACCACGACCTGTATTTAAAATAAGAAAGTTTTATTAAAATACCAAAAACAAATGAAGATAGATAAAAGTAATTAATAAATTTTAAATTTACACGAAAAAGTGTCTTTATAATGTCGGAATATATTTTGAGTATGATTTCATATAAGCAGGTTAAAAGCAAACATCGAAAACGTCATTTTTTTGCTTTTTATCAATGGCGGAAAAAACTATGATTTTTTAAAGATTTTCATTGTAAATTAGCTGCTCGTAAATCAAAGATCATTTTGACTCATTTAACCGTTCACGAGATCCCCATGCTGTTCACGATAACTGGGACACCCTGTATATCTAATTAAGTGACTTGATAAACAACAAAATCCTAACAAAACTGTTGACTTAACTACCAAAATTACTCAAACAGCATTCCACATTTATTAACTTCGTTTAGAAGATTTCGAAGATAAACAAGAAACGCGTTTATTTGTAACTATTAATTATTCTGACTTCTTGTTTTTTTGATAGACGGGTTGGTAAGCAGGCGGTAAATTGATTAGGACGGTGCATCCTTAGAGATTTGAAAGTTCATCAGTCAGTGGCAATGCAGATGTTATCTGGCTTGATTAATCATCGGGCAGTGAATATTTTTACTGAAACCGTAAACTGATACAGTTTAATATTGGATCAAGATCTTTTTTACAAGGAGCAATTAAACAATAAACGAGGTATCCAGTTTTGTAAGATTTTTGTTACAACTACTAATTTGGACATAAAATACAATAACACTTTTTAAACTTGATTAAAAAATAAAATTAACTGTCGTTTGTTTTAGCTTAAACACAATCGAATAGAAAACATTGACTGAATTTAAAAAATCCGATTCAAATTCGGAGTTGAAATTTGGAATTCTTTAAATTTCATACAAGTGATACCTCTCTTACTCGACTTTCAAGGTATGGCTTACAAAAATCAAGTTATGGAGGAAAGTCGACTTAGGAAGGTTCTGAGAATTATGCAATTGGGGTGGAGTATTAACGCAAGGTAATAGAGGTTAATACTGTGATGATGTTAT
The DNA here is from genome assembly GCA_947652605.1 of Elmis aenea. NCBI lineage: Eukaryota > Metazoa > Arthropoda > Insecta > Coleoptera > Elmidae > Elmis > Elmis aenea. Next base: position 44,502,724 of record OX393578.1, read on the forward strand.
TAGAACTCTTACAGTACGTGTGCACTGATTTCAACAGACTCATTCTCTAATCGAGCAACTGAGGTAAGTCGAGTTACAGATGTATCAAATGATAGAAGTTTTACCTGTACTGGATATTAAAACACATTTCAGTTACATTCCACCGATTTTATGAAAACTAAAAAATTCTATGAAACTGATTTTTCGATTTTGATTGTCACTTTTATTTAAACATTTTTTATTGCAACTTAATTCGATTTCGTTTATTCGAAACAAACTTTCTTTAATGCCCATATTTGGTTTTCATATACTTATACAACGACTTTTTGTATTTCAAAAATATATCACTTACTTAAAATGTTACTTTAGATTGAATTTTAAACTTTTCCTTGTCATTTTAAGCAATTTATTGTATTTGGTTTTTATTTCAACATAACTTTGTACATTTCTCAATACATTGACATTTATTCATAACATAAAATGCATTTCATCTCTCTAAGTCAGTGTTTCACATCATTTTTTAACTTGCCTTTTAATCTTCTTCTGCAGTGGAGACTAAAAAAAAGGTTCTCGAATGGTATTGAAAAATACATCCCGTTTCACATTTTTTGCTAGTAAAAAAAGCCTGCAGTTATTTTTGAATCCGTCTTATTTCACACTAGGGACTTGTTGTTTTAATAAATAGTATTCTCTTCCATTTCTTTGCACTCCCTTCAGATATTTGAAGAGACGCGCCCGACAGGTTGAGAAGTAAAACCCTTAGTAATAAATTTTACAAATTGAACAGTGTTTTCAAAAAAAAACAGTAATTTTTGTTTTTTTTCCAGACATCTAAACCCTATCCAATATATTTTTTTACAATATATGCTCTATTAGTGTGAAAAATATAATTAAGAGATACATTTTTAAAATTAGAACATACAGTTCTAATCTGACCAACTTCGTGAAAATCAAATGTAGCACTCTTAAGATATAAGAAAGTTAGTATTTTAAAAACAAAACCGAATCGACGGCAAAAAGTTGATCAAACCATCGAATGTGCAGAATACTAACCAGGAAAGGTCCTGGATAAGTTGTCGCTAGAATCTAATTAAGGCAATGTTTATTGCATCAAGAACATCAAAACTGAATGTTTTGCAGAGTTGTACGTGTCACTGGCCATTTTCTTCGCAAAAATAGGGGAAAAACTGAAAAGTTGGATTATAAAAGTAATTTTTGCGATCGCGTTGGCCATGAAACCGTCAGAGACAAAATCGAAATTTTTCTATTTACCAATGCGCGCATCCTTTGCGAGTAAAATGGTGCAAAGTTTTTGAAAAAAATCTTGAAAGGTTCCGGAGAAAAACGCGAAAAACGAGGCCTTTTTAAAAACGGGTTTTCCTATGTTAAACGTCTATGCAAGTCGTATAGATAGTTATACAGATATACCACAACTTCTCAAATGAAAGCGGTTATGCAGGGGTTTCGTTTTGGACGGTTTTCTGTGGAACCGTTCAAGATTTTTTCAAAAACTTTGCACCATTTTACTTGCAAAGGATGCGCGCATTGGTAAATAGAAGAATTTCCATTTTGCCTCTGACGGTTTCATGGCCAACGCGATCGCAAAATTGACCTTTTTATACCAATTTTTCAGTTTTTCCCCTATTTTTCCGAAGGAAATGGCCAGTGACAGGTATAACTCTTGAAAACATTTAGTTATGATGTCCTTGGTGCAATAAACACAGCCTTAATCAAATTCTAGCGACAACGTATCGTGACCCAGCCTTGTAAGTTTTTACGAAGAAGTTTTCATAGAAATAAAAAACAAATAATAAAATCACAGCGGAAAATCAAGGGTCAATTTGTCAGATATTTGTAGTTTTAACGAAAACGTTTGCAGATATGAATTATCTTTTTTAATTGACATAAATTAGCATGAAATCAACAGCTTTGCCAAATGGAATCGATACACATCGTCTATCTCTAATAATAAGCGAGATCCCAAGGTCGACCTTAAATTTAAATCAAAACTGTATATCTGCTATTAACCCTTATTCTCCTAGTTTACCTGTCCTGTAATAACGGTGTATTGTCAGGTACCTGATGATTTTAAACCTGTCAGCTTAAGTTTAATTACTCAGGTAAACAATTGTTTTCATAAATGTAGCCATTGCATCGCAGTAAGTTGCAGACTTCGAACATATTTAATTGTTAAAGTTAAAAGTGACCAATTTACGAGAGAACACGAAAACCATGACGTCGTCAAAAAAGTAAGTACTAAATAATATAATTAAGGTAAAAATATTTTATTTGTTTACATATTTTGAATATATAATAGTCAAGTATTTTTTATATAAAATGTAATTATTTATAATAACATTTATAAGGGAGTTATTTCGCTATAAATTTGATTGTCGTCATATGACGACGCTAGGAGAATGCATGTACTAACATACCCTATTTGTCCTTGGATTTTTGAGTGTAGCCGAAATGATGGATTTGTTAGAAAATGATGATAGTGACCAAGATATTTTTATTGAACCACCTGCAGTTAATGAGCTAACAGACGAAAATTCAGATGAAGAAGAAGGGACGAATATAAACTGTTTATCCAGAAATCAACTAATGGCACCGGTAGAGAAAAAACAGACCAGAAAAGAAGTTTCAACTATTTCCAACCTAAACAAAATACCAAAGATCACCAAAAAATCAAAAAAAGATCAAATTATATGGAGCAGTGGCGGTAAAACTATACATATACAACCTAGTCAATTTCATCTTATGGCAGAAGAAAATATTGTTGAAGTCACTGCTGAATTAATTATTACTGCCAGTTCCGAATATTGCTTATCAAAAAACTGGCCAGATATAAAATTAACCAAAGAGGAACTGCGAGTATTTTTTGCCATTTTAATTGTTTCTGGGTACAATCCATTGCCAAGAAAAGCAATGTATTGGAGTACATGTAGTGATTTGCGCAACATTGCGATATATGAATCTATGCGGAGGGATAGATTTGATAATATCATGAAATCACTTCATTTTAAATCAAATTTAAACTTAGACAAGCTCGATAAGTTTTCCAAATTACGACCATTAATTTCATATATTCAAAAAAAATGTATGGAAAATTATACACCCACCTCAGCAATATCGCATGATGAGGCAATGGTGGAATACTTCGGTAGGCACGGATGTAAGCAAGCGATTAGAAATAAACCAATACGATTTGAATACAAGGTTTGGTGTCAAAATTCACCATTTGGTTATCTAATCGCCTTTGATCCTTACCAAGGAAAAACTTATCGAGGAAATGAAATAATGGAGAGTAAATTTGGTAAATGTTCATCTACAGTGCTTTACTTGCTAGACCAATATCCTATATATACCTTGCTTTCAACCTTATCATAGTTTATAAGTTTATAGTTTATATGTCTCAAATTTAATTTACATTGTAATATACTTTCACAAATAAATCTGAAATTATAAAACATACCAAGATTATTATTATTTGTACTCATATTCCCCTAGCGTCGTCATATAACGACAGCTCCTAAGTCAGGACCTGCGTCCTGTAATTTAATAAAAAGTGATTTTTCATGTATCTATGGCCATTTTTAAACAACTGATTGAATTTCAAAACATTTTGATAAATATTTCTTAATTCCGGAGAATAGGGGTTAAAATGATAAGTGCGCTTTTATGGTTGAATAAACCAAAATCTTTGTTTTAAATTGATAATAAATTAGTTTCTACGGAAACTTTAACGTTCTTTAGATAAATTCTTTGTGTTGCTTCAAGTTGTGGAAATCCGTTACCTTTCAATGTAGGTTAAGAATATCTTACTCCTTATTTTTTTAACGCGCAAGCCTGATACACCTAAATTAACACACTTTTAAGATCTAGTAACGCGCGAGAAACAAACGACGACTTTAATGAGAGGAATAAGGTATTTTAGCGTCACATAAATAGTATTAACGTGTGATATCACACCCGCTATACAGGAATACGCAAGCAGGTGTTATTCTTGTCAGATCTAGTGATAATTTGAATTACTGACTCGGAAATGTGTAGTCTGCTGTGTTTTCTGAATTAATTTCCCATTCTCCGGTACACGATTCTGATAGAATTGCACTCAAGTTACAATTTATTTGTATTTTACCGTTATAATTGCGTTTCTAGCTTTGCTTTTTTAAGATGCTTAAGAATGGCAAGCAACTTTATTTCAGTTCCGTGACGATGTTTAGTTTAATCAAGAATGTGTAAATGTATCCATATATTTGTAGCAAAAGTGTGTTTATTTATTTATTTATTTATTTATTAAATCACACCCAACAGGGGTAAACCCCAATCATAGGGCGATATACAATAATATAATATACGTAATAATATATGTAACATTATAGGTACTATAAATGTGTGCATTAAGAAAAATCAATTAATTTTATCATACAAATCTATCCTCAGATATACAGGGTGGTGCTTTTTTCGATGCTCACCATTGCTATCTTGGAAACGGTAAGAGATACACGGTCGGTTAAATTAGAGAAAAGTTGCACATTTTTATGGCGATTAAGAATCTGAAAAGAAATCCTGGATATTTTGATTCGTTTTTGATTTATTACAAAAATACTGAAAAATGTGATTTTAGAAAAATATTATTATCTTCCCTACCATTGACGCTATTTCATTAAAACTTGGTAACTTTATGTTTTTGACCGTGCTGGGTTTGATGACGTCAACAGAAATTTTCTAAGCCTTCTAGATTTCAAGTTGCGATAGTCAACTTTTTTATTTCTTATGGCCACCATATTGGATTTTTGCACCATCAGACAGACAAAAAAATTAGCATTTCAGATTGGTAACCAACATACCTTTTTTCTTTCAAAAAACTTGTTGAAATTTTTACAAAATTTTACCATAGCATTGTAAATACATATTCCTTATGCTGACCTTGGTTACTTCTAAAATACGATAAAGACGCTCAAAATCGTTTGAAAACTGAACTTAACATAAGAATATTACTTCTTGAGAGCTACAAAATCAATTAAAAGGGGAAGAAGTTGCAAAATTCAAATTTGAAAAGGAATTTTCCACAGCCCTCTTAGCTTAGAAATCTACATAAAAATATCTAAAAATAATTTCCATAAACTTTTTCGATATTTAAAACAATAAGGGAGATATAACACATTATAAATACAACAATAAAAAACAGTTTTTCTTTAATAACATAATAACTGAAAAACCGGAAATGAAAGAATATTTTTGAAAAGTGTTTTGAGTTTGTCCCAAAAAAACTGCACATTTTTGGTAATTTAACCGTTTCTCTATCTTGACTATTAAGCGAAATAGCCATGTAATACCATCGAATTTGGACCACCCTATGTACATAAATTGAAATTTGCTTCTAATTTAAAAAAAAATATCAACCTGCTTTACACCAGTCGTTAAAAAAAACTATTTCAGTCGCAAATGCGGAAGTGTTAGTAGTTTTTATAATTGCCCAGGATTACACCAAAATTTCGATATATTTTTTTAAATATTTAATTTACAATAGATATTTCATAAACTTTCAAAAGAAAGTCGATTGAGCTCTTGAAATTAATTCTCAAGAGAAGAACCGCCTAAACTAAAAACCAATTTGCGCAACAAAAGCGATCCTGAGGTCCTTTAGAACCGATGGGCCATCTTTCGGATCGCCGATTTCCGCTAACTTTTATGGGCTTTTTCGATCTTTTGTCGTTCATACCATTAGAATGACTGTCAAGAGTGTACCGTTTCTGTTATTATTTTTTTTCAAGGTTTCTAACAGAACATTTTAATTTCGTTTAAAGTTTTCAGTTTTGATTCCTTTTCCGCTCAAGTCAGTTCTAATATTAAAATATTTATTAACACTTACGGATTTTGAAGAATAAAAGAATATAAGTTTTAGAATAACAAGCATTTAACTACCTATTAATTTATAGCCAAGAATTGCTCTTTCTCACAAATATTACAGTAAGGTATGTAACCTAATTACCAGCGAAAATGACTTCATTAAGAAATACTTGCATTTTCCATTAAATTAAAACGAATATCATCAACCTTTTTCATGATTTATGTGATAATGTGATCAAAACAAGTCTTTAAAATGATTTAATCATGTCTGCCTCCGTATTAACTCATCTTCGTGCGTGGTCATTTCCTTAAAAGCATAAATCTTCTACTTGGAACTTGGAACGAATACTTAAAATAACGATTTTCTTACAACATACCGTATGAACAGAGTTGTGTTTTCAAACTTTATACATACAAACGATATTTTAATTAGCTTCCGATTATAAATTACGTAAATTTCCTCTTCATTCCTGCCAACTTCTTCCTGAAGCGTAACTATGAAGAAAAATGTTGTTACATCACCAACTTAGCTAACAGTAATATACGTATAGAAAACGTATTTAATTGGACTTACAAGTAAGTAGCAATCAAATGTTTAACAAACATTAAAGTTATATATGTTTGTGTTTGGTGAGTTAAAATAACTATAATAGACGTATAAACTGTTCCGCAGTTTTTATTCTTCTAGCTACCGTACAGTTAAAGTACATTTGGTGCGGAACATGACATATCCAAGCATGTCGCTTTTATAACAACGCACGTATGTCAGTGAATTGCATTACTGGTTTCCTTAACCAGGACTGTACTTACATTTATTATCTTACATACGGCTGTACAAAACACTACAAATTACATCAGTTGTATTTACAATAAATCTGAAAAATAAAACAAGACTAAAATACGTATTCAGTGCATTTATTTATGATGACTTTTAACTCCCACTTTAAGTGAATTAAATTGTAAAAATTAACGAAATAATTGACTTGATATCTGGGACATCCAGTAAGGTTTTTGGTAAAAAAGTATGTGCACATACCGGGTATCCTAAACATAAACACCATTGCCACAGCCACTACTTCGTATGTTATTAAAATCATTGAATAAAAAGATAAAGAAATGAGCGTTATAGCGTTACTAAGGCGTCCAGGTTAGCCTCTCAATATGGCGGATGCATGTTTCCGCTTCTCAGTGGCGTATCTAACATTTTTAAATATGTATTGATTAATGTAAATATTTGCTTTGTTTTGAATTGAGCCTATTATTAACTTATTTATTTATTGTTTCGTGGTTGAGGGAATTAAAAAAACGACAGCATATTTCAATATTTGGATTGTTCAGTACCAGAGTTAAAAAATATACTGTACACAAATGCACGCCACTGATATGACATACCATTTTGACAGACCACATCAAATTTTCAATACATGATTACACTACAAAATATTAGTATCTACTTACCTATGAAACGTAATCTTTTTATCTTTAACATTTTTGGACCTACTACAACTACAAGATTTACAACTAACCATTGTAGTACACAAAACTAAAATATCTCCGACTGTTTCAGCTGTCAACACCGGCCGCCATAAGAGGCTATCTATGTCGTCATTTCCGTCGCCTCTGAAACGCTGCAGTATAGTATTAAAAGCTCCTTCCTTTATCTTTTAATTCAATGATTAAAATACACTCAACAAACCTTATCAGTTATGTAATAGCAAGAAAACTGAATAAAATTCTAATCTAATTCTAAAGTTTGGTGTACATTTAAAAGTGTTACTTATGCATTTTTAATAGCATTTATTTGATTTTAAGTCAATATTAGATAACAAGTTTATTTTCATTTAATCACTTTTAATGTTTTTTTAAAGAACATTTTCAATAAGCTATCATAAGGCCATGCGTTAGTAAATGTTTGTTGGGCAATCATTTGTTAAAGCTAAACGAAATAGTATTATTATGATCTACAAGCAAATTCAAAAAATCTCCAACTCCCTAAATATTGCTTTCTAGGCGTATTAACAATTGTAATATTAAAAAAAAAATATATATTACCAGAAATATTCAAAAATTGAATTCAGGAAATATAAAAACATTTCTTGTCTTATTTTAAATTAATAGCATACCAAAGAAAGTGAATAACGCTTTATTTAATATATTTTTATTCCATGGTATGCCCTACTTTTCATTATTTAATAATATAAGGTTTGTTGGGCTTTTTTCTAAGGGAGTATTCATTGACAACATGTAAACACTTAAAATTAGTAAAAAAAAGTACCCTTTAAGACAGATTTTCCCAAAAAACTTTGTTGTTTTTCGTTAATAAAGAAGCATTAATTCTTGTATGTCAATTGACTTAAATGACTTAAAAATTGCATCTAAATATATTTAATATTATCTGTAACTTTTTTCTGTATGTTTCAAAGGTCATATCAGTCGATTGTAATTTTTGTTGCTGTTTATATTTTCCAGCGAAAATTAAATATTAATTTGTTTAAATCGCGGATCTAGCGAAACCATATAATAGTGCTCATGAATGAAATGACAAAATTCATTTAAAAATTGGTAAATACTTATTTTGTTATTTCAGTTTAGAGCCTCGATAATATAATCATGAATAAAATGTTACTGGTATAGTGCAACTTTGATCCCTTAATTTGTTACTTATATGATAACAAATATGGCCAAAGAAATAAAAATTTACATACAGATAACTAAATCAATCACATACCTAATTATGATTATGTATCAGCTAGTGTGGAAATTTCTAAAAGTTGAAAATTTACTTAGTGTGTACTATAGTTAACCTAATAAAGTTTTAAGTAAAATAAAACGATGATTAAACAAAAAAAAAAACAAAGAGATTCTTACTGACGAAAAGACGACAGTATTGAAACTGTTCTAACAATTATTTAAGAGATTATTCATAAAATACTATAAGTAAAGTTTAATTACACGTATTTATATTAAACAGCCAATTATAGTTTTGACTTTGTTTCGATGTTATTCCACTATTATAGGGTTTATTTTCCATTAGGAAAGTAAAAGCAAATAGCAGTACAGTAATCGCATCTTCCCTTAAAAAAAATCATTTTGGATATTTTGAAATAACGCACTTTTAAATAGCTTTATAATAATGCGTATGTTACTAAAGACAGGTGACGTCACGCAGTATGCCATGCAGCATACCCGTATGTTGACTATGCTGAAACACAACTTTTGTTCACATTTTGAACTGGATAAACCTTAAATACCCATCAATGAAACATTTATTCGGTTTGTACGTTAAAATCAAGGTTTGTGTGCTTTAGCGATAAATGTTTTTTTTTGTGATAAACTAATTCGTTCCAGCAATTGATTTTAGTCTTCACGAATTGCAAGTCTAAATTTAAAACTAGTAGCATGGGCGAGGCAACTTTCTGCTCGTTTTTGCCTTCCAAATGCAAAACAGCTAAAGAACAGGAACTTGCACCGAGACCTATCCTGCAATTAGATTCTCCGTCTTTTAAATCGTGCCGAAGCGGCAGGTAGGGTAACTGAGAATGCACGGTCGGGTCACATGTCACTGCAGTCACGTCCCGAAATATGGATTGCAATGCACGTATCTATATATCCATCCTAAGAAGAAACGTTATCCTTCTTTAACTACTTGGTCACCAGAATTACATATTTCACGATAGACGTAATAGGAAACATGCATCATAAGTTTCAATTGCAATAGAACCAGTCCGACATGGTAAACAACAAATGAAATACTCCTACACAAACTGCAGTATAGGCTTAACTAATATATTCATATTCACGTAAAAATCTAAAAATATGTACCTAGACATTGTTGTTCATATGTTTTGTTTATAGAAAATGTTTGTACAATAAAATGTTGATCAAAAAGTAAAATAAGTGAACAATAACCATTAAATAGTATTCTAAAATAAAACGATTCATTTTGAGGTTTACCATGGTTTGTTTATCTTCTAATAAAGTAGAATTGACGGGTATTTTTGTGTTGTAAACTTTTGTTCTTTGGAATAAATAAACAAATGTTAAGATGTGCGATATGCATTTCGTTTACGGTCTTGTTAACGGTAGAAATTCATTGTCTTTATGAAGAAAGATATCCCAACCGGATGATTCCACAACATACGATGATAACACTAACACCACCAAAATGAATCGTTTTATTCTAGAATATTAAATGGTCCACATTCACTTATTTTATTTTTTACTCAAAAACTCTGGATTTTACAGGAAAGTTTTAGAATAAAAAAAGTTTCTTAATAAATGAGGCCTTCAAAAAAAAATTTTAATTGCAAAAATTTCAACCCTCCAAAAAGTTCTGATAAAAAACCAACAGGGGTCGCACTTTTTAGCCCTTTGTGAAGGTTGGAGATGATTGAAAATATTGCTGTGGAAAACCTTTCAATAAATATAAAACATTTACCAAATGTCATTCTCCTATACATCTTCAAATTTGATAAATAAAATAAAAACCTATTTTTACCGCCCGTCTTTAGGGGGAGTTTAACTATGAAAGGAGACGTCTAAGAAAAAAAAAATATAAAGGCCGCCCCTATAATTTTCGATAAGGAATTACTTCCCGCATTTTTTCGCAATATTTAAGGAACACACTGTATATTTACACTTCTTACGTCATGTTAATGGAATTTTTAAAGTAATTATACAGGGTGTCCCAATTATACACCGCCAGAAAGTTGGTGCATATTCCTGAGTGAAAATGACCATTTGTCAAATATTTTGTTAACTGAAAATGCTTCCTTTCAAAGTAAGAGACCTCCAAAGTTGCAAAAAAAAAAAAAAAATCGATTACGTCCTAGCCGTTGAAGCTCGAGCTATCAAACTTAGCCGAAATGTTTAGGTGTTTCCCATTGACTTTGTGGGATAATTAGAAAGAAAACACGTAATTGGAGTATGATTTATAGTCAGGTCATCCGCTTACCAGGCGAACAAGCTTTAAGTCAAGCATGACATTAGCCAACTAAGTTTAGTAAAAAAAATATTTGAGGTGTATAAACAGAGTTTGTTGATGCATCTTTAGCGCTAATTTTCTCGAAAACGGCTACGTTTACAGCAAAAAACAAAGAGGGACGATTTTTTCTCTCTTAAGTCGTACTTTCTTATGGACCAATGACATTTTCAATTTTATTCCAGAGAAAAAAAATTTGAAGATGGTAAGCGGATCACCTGACTATAAATCATACTTCCAATTACGTGTTTTCTTTCTAATTATCCCACAAAGTCAATGGGAAACACCTAAACATTTCGGCCAAGTTTGATAGCTCTAGTTTAAACGGCTAGGACGTAATCGATTTTTTGTTTTTTTTTTGCAACTTTGGAGGTCTCTAACTTTGAAAGAAAGCATTTTCGGATAACAAAATATTTGACAAATGGTCATCATTTTCACTCAGGAATATGCACCTACTTTTTGGCGGTGTATAATTGGGACACCCTGTATAATAAAGTAATTTAAAAAATCCGACTTTAATATTTACATTAATATTTTAAGTATTTTGTTAAAGATCTAAAATAGTATCGAATTTAGTTTCTGTATACTATACTTACCTATAACATCAAAAGTAAAAAATCGCGTGTGGTTAGACCAAAAGTGAAATTTTTCGACAAAAGAGCAAAATATGACTTTCATACTATCCCATTCGGAAAAAATAATATGAAAATGAGTTACGATTATTCTAAACAACTAAAATATGATTGTTTTTAATAGTATAATATTAAGGAATGATGTATCTTTTTTAACAAATACCGCCAAGTCCATGTTATTTTGAAGGGATAATATAATTTTTACAGATTGCTAACGATATGTGCTGGTAGTGCAGATTGCAGCGTTAAGATGTCACTGCTATTACTTAACACGTCGACCAGTTACTTGATCACATGCATTCTGATTGCTGCTTACATACAATACTGAAGATTATTTTCCTGAATGATTGCTTACCTTAGACGCTTTACGATGTTTTTTATTTGCACTTGTAATTAAAAACGTTTTGACTAAAATTAAATGATATAAAACTGTTTTTTATCTTGCTTTATACCGACCAATTATAGTTTTAATGTGTATCTACTCCATTCATGCTAGTTCCAATCAACATTGGGAGCTACTGGTAAACCTTGATCAACTTATATCTAACGAATGCCGCACATCAAACTCCGTCAGAAATCAGTAGAGCATTTTATACATAAATCCGATAAATTTTACAATGTATATATAGCTACATATTGGCAAGATAAAACAATTATTTTATTAAAAAACTATTTATGCGTAGCCTTTTAATCATTCAAAATCACATCGAGAAACTTCCAGCAATTTCTAAAAATAGCTTAAAAGTAACACACACAAACACATTTATCGGTAAAAAAAATTCGAATTGATCTTCGTTAATAAACAAAGAAAAAAAAACTTTTTATCATTTTTTAATTAATTTTCATACATTTCTGTAAGAATAGATTTGCATTATAATATTATAAAGGCTGGCCGAAATTTCAGTTCCTACTTAAAGATTTCGCAATGTAAAAAAGAAAGCATTGATTTAAATTTGGCAAATACATTAAATTTCGTACTGATAAAAATATCAAAACAAATTTCTTTTATGTGTCACTGTTTCCATGAATAGTTTTAAAAATCAAAAAAATTTACTGTTAGGTTGGGCCATATATGGGCTGGGCGCTAACATGCAATTATTAGTTGGGCAACAGTTTGGTTGCGGAAGTCACTACAAGCGTTTATTTTATATGATAACGGGCTCCCATGCAACTTGCGTAAACTGTAACTGTAAATTTCGGCAACTAAAGAGTTTGTGAATAATTGACACAAACTAAACTATTGCGGGACCGTACAACTGTTGTGTGTCGTATAGGTGTGATATCTGTACTTCTTATCATCTCAAGAGCACACATTGTAGCTACAAATCTCGTAGAAATCCATGTTGAAGCCAAACAGTTTAGTTGCTTGTGTGCTTGCATTAAAGTAACTCCTGATTTAGCTTTGCGTATGTGAACGCGACAGCCATTCGCGGATCAAACTGTTGCAAAACTGATTAATTGCATGTTAGCTCCCTAGCCGTAGTGTTTTCGATGTACATTTTTTATTTATGAAAATTTTGAAAGCTTGCTACAATCTCTTTAGTGTAACATTTTAAATTCTATTTAATAGTCTTAACAACTTTTAGGTAAGACGATTTAGTTTTGGTTTTTCGACATTAATTTTATTTAAACATACCTAATTGGACGTTTTTTTCTTGTTTAATAAAGTATACCACTTGATTTTAACGTTTACATTGTAAAAAACAGTATTAGTCTATTCAAAATAATCTGGAAAACAATTAAGAAGTATTTAGTTAAACAAAAATTGCCCACATTGTAATTGTACTAAAATAGTGTCAAAAATTGCCTTTTTATTGAAATACTACATAACGTTACACAAATTTGCGATAAATTGTTAAAAATTAAGAGAAAAACAAGTGACTAAAGAAACTACGTAAAATTTATAACTTAAAATATAAAATATTTATATTTTTGAGTGAATTAAGACTTTTAGAAAGGACGTTGTAACGATATTAACAAACAAGTTACTTAAATTTGAATTGTGGGCTTCAAAATGTTGTTCTAAAAATAATCAAAAATGGGAGCCTAAATAAGTTAAAATTAATAAAAACTTGTAAGCGGTCTTTCTTAAAGGCTTAAAAAAATGCTAAAATTACTGACAATGCATTAAAATAAAATGAATATTCAAAAATACTGTGTAGAGTCTGTCAATTAATTTTAAAACGATCACCCTTTTATTTCATGTTTTTCAAGGTCTCTTTTTTCAACCCTATCTGTAACATAATGTATGCATACTTTAAAGTTCTTGACAAGAAATGAGTAGTATCGATTTATCAGTAACAAATTGATATACAACTTGATAAATAAGAACACATTATTTTAATCTGATATATTATTCAATTACTTTCTGACAAACAATTATGTAAAGCTGGAATATTTTTCACCATCAAGGCTTAATTGAAAGTGATGCAATGAAGATAATGGAAAAGCACATGGGGTTTGTTTTATTTTTGCCATTTATTTACTATTTATTTAACGAACCTAACCTCTTTATCGTTCGTGCAGTAACAATATAGAAGCAGTTCCAATACGCGTACGTGTAGATTATTTTCATTATACATGTAGTCGGCTATGGATGGACCCCCCATGTCTTCGACTTTCGCTACTTGACAACGGTTGATCGTTTTAGACCCTTTGACCTCCGTTCTCAGGAGTTCGATCCGGATTTTTTTAAAGATAAATAATATATACGCAGCTATATCTCTTCCTGCGTTTTTTTCATAAAGTAATCAACATTCACTATCATCAATTTCTCAGACAATGACAATTATCAGTACACGATAAATTCCATCACGATCAAAAATTTTTCCAGTTTTCTTAACGAACCGGTAGGGAGCAAATCAATATTTTATTTGGAGGTTTACCGGTAATCATACATTAAATTTATCTGTATCGTATACACTAGCTGTGAGGACGTGACATTTTAAAAAATAACTACCAAATCACAAGGTTTTAACATATTATATATTCAACATTTTTGGTACAGAAGTTTACTATAAACGCCTAAAATATAATTAAGTTACATTCTCATTATCTCATTATCTTTACTACACCTGTTTGTTAATTAATTTAGTCAATCTGTATAAATTAACTATAAAACTAAATTATTTTTTATATTTTCAAAGTAAATGGAATATTTCGTGATCTTAAAAGGTTCCACCTAATTGTAAGACGTTTAAATTTTGCGATTGAAGAAGTTAAATGATTAATGATTAATGTATTACTATGCCTTTAAATCGCTTTGAAAACTCTAATGCTCATTCCCGTTCCAAAAGCAAATTTTTATGAAGTTGACCTTTTAATAAAGATACGATCAATACTTTGACAGCTGTCTCAAGTCTTGAGCGTTACCGTTAAGAATATACCGGGGGATTCAGTTTGATTGTCACACCCTTATAACTTTGTTATTTTAAAAGAAAATCTCTATAAACCTTATATTTTTGTAAATCGCAAGAGACGCGTCAAAACGTTTTTCCCAAGAGATAAAACCTATAAGACCAACGATAGCAGTGCCGGATTAAGGTTGTCGTGGGCCCTAGACCGAAAGGTACAATGGAACCCTGGTGCAAGGTGGTGAGCAAAGCACGTTGCTAAAAATTGTGGTTAGCTAAAACAAAAAACTCCTTTCCCTCATAATATCGAAAAAGTGTCGATATCGAAATTATATCATGGCCTTTGGGCCTTGTGGGCCCAACATTCTAGGGCCCGGGTCTACTTAGCCTGTACAGAAATCCGGCACTGAGCGATAGATACTATTTTGTATTTATTCTGAGCGATAATTAAATTCTAAATAAATAAACTGGTGTGGCCACCAAATGACTTTCGCCATAAATATTGTATTTATGTCCGTATGTGTTTGTGTATTAGTAGGTATAAAAAGTTTAAAGTGCTGCTCCAGGCGCTCTACCTAACCTCATTTTTGTTAATGACGTCTGTCAACATGACGTAAATGACGTTTGTCAAAATGACGTTTCATGCGAATGTTTATGAATATGAACAACCACTGCGTTCTTATAAAAATATTTTCAAAATTTTCAAAAAATCCTTACTTTTTCACAGAAATTCAAGAGAGTTGAGATAAACGGCATTTTACTAAGAAAAATAAACTCTTTAACATACCAAGATTTGAATAAAATTGTTGGAGCCGTTTTCGAGAAAAATTTTCAAAATGTTGAATTTTTTGAATAATTTCGTAATTTTAAATGTTACCAAAAAAAGTTATTGAGGTTTTTAATAGACCCCAACGTAGACTACAATTCTACATAAACAGAATTATTTTTATCTTTTACCGTTTTCAAGTAACTTTGGATTGTCGTTTCAACTTAAACACCCTGTATATTAGTTATTATTAAAAAAATTAAATATTTGCACGCACTTTGTAGAATACTTTAAAAGGCTCTATCGATAACTACTATCATGGTGCAGCATCCAAGTGTTTGCATTGCTTGGCCGTACACGAACAACTCTGTTTCTTGGTCTTTCAAGAACCTCATGGTAGTGAAGCTGATTGACGGTTTGTCCTTGAGGTACAAACTTCTTGTGGACAATTCCTGTAAAAAAGCAGATGAGCATGCATTTGATCTTAAATTTGCTCATTCTCGCTTTTTTTGGATGTGGTGAGGCGAATGTGCGCCATTTCTGGCTGTAACTTTTTGTTTCAGGATCATACTTTAAAGATAAAGATCCATGGTTTGTCACCTGTAATCACATTGTTGAAGCAATTCCCGTTACTTTGGATTCGTTCTAGGAGATCAACACACACCGCCTCTCGATTCTTTTTCTGTTTGATTGTGAGGTTTTTGGGAACCATCTTTGCGCACACTTTTCTCATAGCCAAATCCTGTGTTAAAATCTGATAGAGTGATGGACCGTGGTATAGTCCCAATTTAACTCACTACCTATCGTTCTTACTGTCAGTCGACGATCTGACAGCACGAGGACTCGCACTTCTTCTACATCGTCAGTCTTCGAAGTTGAAGGTCTTCTAGGGTGGGGTTCATCTTTAATTAATTCAAGGCCTCCTGGAAAAACAATGAATGAATGAATGAATTCGGGGTTTTGGCCGTCCTTATAGGGACTCTTGTCCCTCTTAGGCGATGAGAATGGGAGTAGTTGGAGTTCTGAAACAGAAAGTGGCGCAGTATCAAAGTTCGGGCTGGCGTTTGAGTGAGTTGGTGAGGGATAGTTAAAGAGAGTGGTCTATGATTGGGTGGGAGGCACGGGAGTGTTTAGAGAAATGGCTCAGGGGTGTTATCGATTGTCAGTCGATATATTTGGGGCAGATTGGAGGTTTTCGTCAGAAGAATGGTGGGGATGTGTTTAAGTTTCTTGCGCAGTTTGCGCAGTTTGCGCGTGTTGGGGGGAGGAGGAGGAGAATAGTGATTAGTCGGGTGGTGTAGTGATCTAGATTGGAAGAGATTCTCTCGTTGATTGCGGGAATGTTGGCAAGTTGATGTATCTCGTTTGAGGGGTGGAATATGTCGAGTTTTAGACACTTTAGCAGGATGGCCCTTTCGAAGGACTTTGGTTGAGATTTGTTTGGGCTTGGTTGAAAGAAGAAGAGCTCGATATTCGAAGATAGGTCTGATGGTGGAGTATGTGTGTAAGAGGAAAAACCTTGTGCCACCCGAAAACAAGTGACCTTGATAAAGCATCTTTTCCGTAGGCGTTTTTTTTTTTTTTAAGTTTGAGTGGCGTTTTATTCGAGTTTAACACGAAACTTTATCGCACATCGTTGCCCAAAATTGCGCTCTTCCATTTTCGTGACACAAAAAATAGAATCGCTTTACAAAAAGACGCACTAAAAATAGCCAGGTAAAGTTAGCCAGTTAAAATTTCTACTGGAGGTCAATCAGTTGTTTGCCTACACGTCACTTGAAGGCTGAGCTGGCAGTGTTGCCAGATGGTGTACAGCGAGAGTGATCTCATTACTATATTTACAGACCTCGTATGTACTTGGCAGTCAAAAGCATCGCGTTTGGATCCATGAAGATGAGCAAACGCCGGCAATGATTGTTAAGCAGTGAGCAATGAAAAAAGTAAGGAATGCAGTTTTTTCAAGAGTGCGTACCTGGCCAATGCAATTAACCTAGATGTAGATGTAGACAGAGCAAAATGGTACAAAGAAAAATGTTTGCTCAAAATATTCAGGACCAGTTCAGGAGAAGGAGATTATGCTCCATCACGATAATGGAGCTTCTCATACAGCGGCTTTAACTTTCCAAGTTTTGGCTGGAAAATAAATCATCCACCACACTCACCTGCCTTGTCAATGTGTGACTTTTTTTTTTTTTTTTACTTCAATAACATTTACAAAGAACAAAGATATTTTCTTAAAAAGATGTTAATAAGTTTAAAAGCAATTAGATAATACTACTATATTTTTTGGCAAAGTTGCCAGTTTTCTTGGCTGAAAATATCGTTTTGATTTCGATTAAAATTTGCTACTTAGACAAACTCAACGGTTAACTAGTTTTTTTTTTTAAATTGGTTAACACCATGTTTTGTACTTAATCTTTTGTTTAAATTTTCTCTGATTAAAAGGAGTCTGGGAAAAGCACAATTGACAGTCAAACAATCAAGACAGCAGACAGTCGGTAATAACAAAAGCAAGGTGCAACTACTAGCTTTCCATTGTCGTTACTGGTTGGTGTAATATTGTTTTGTTCTAGTTAATAATAATTTAAAAGTACTGATTTGTTTTAAATAAGTTGAATGCGTTTAATTTATGGAGCACTTACTTTTCAATATAACAATTCATTTATTAAGAAAGTCCTTTGGAATCTGTAATGGTTTTACGGTCAGCTGTAAAACAAAGAACGTTTTTAATCGCAAATGTTATATACATGATGTCGAGTTAACACTTAATACCCGCATGTTTTGCTTAGTTATGCAAGTATTAAACGACGGATTTGTTTCTTTGGTGATGACTTCGTGCTACAAACTGTTCTACGCTCATCGGACCGCCTATACCGTGAATAAAATCAATTTAGCTTCACTTTACTACCTTAGCGACGTTGGCCATGCGTAAATATTCATTACAAAGCAGCAGTTAATGTCCAACATTCAAATTTGAGGATGTTGTGCTTTATTGTTTACCCTATTAGCGCGAAATTGCAATGTTCACACTGCCGCTTTTGAAACGACCGCCCGCCCTGACATTCCTAAACTTAAAACGTTTTCTAACAATTTGATTCCTTAATAAAACATGAAATTTAACCGTCAACTACGGACCGCTCACAAAAATTTTACGGTTTAAATTGTAATTTAATAGAAAATTCACGTATTTAAACCATTATTGTGTTTACTATAAAAACTCAATTATGAAATTAATTATATTTGCTTGAATATCATTGGTATGAAGGTATGATAGGAGTGTCGATTGAATATGATTTAGCCAATCAATTTTATAGAGGCAATAAATTTTATTGCTCGAATTAAAAATACGACACCGCATAATTTAATTCACTTTCCAGATACTTTATAAAAAGTAATTATTATACCTAATAGGCCAATATAACATTATTTGAAATGAACTTTCAGCTTTTTAAATTTCTTCCAAGCCTTCGTATAATACACACAAATATTTTATCAATATTAATGACTTTTTTCCTTTTTTTATAAGCACAATCATGTTTCAAAACTATTACCGTTTTTTTTTTTAAGTACGTACTAATGACACGTCTGTCAAAAAGATTTGCAGTTTGCTCTTTTAAGAGCGTTTTGACTGACTTGAAAAATGGTATCTATGATAGAAAACCCGTCCAAAGATAATCTGCAGCCGTTATTCAGTTTTTGGCCGCTGAGGGGCGCCAGCCAATGTAAATTTATGCGAGAATGAAAGCTGTATATGGTCAGAGCTGGGCAATGCTTGAATGCTTACAACTTGCAATAATTTTTTAAGCACTTTTAATGCTTCGAGCACAATGCTTGGAGCACTTTCTAAAACAGATGCTCGATGCTTAGAGCACCAAGCACTTTAATGACACTTGGTACTTATTAAGCACTTTAGAAAGAGTGCTTAATAAGCATTTTTTTAAAATTTATATATGCTTACTGCATAGTATTTAATCCTTAACATGTATGCTACAAGACTGTCTAAATTTTAAATTTCTCTTAAGCATTTCCAAAATGCTCAATGCTGGCTGCTTAATTTTTTTAAGCACTTTGGTCAGTGCTTGATGCTTTTAAGCATTTTTAAAAACCAAAGTACTTACTGCTTAATTAGATCAAGCACTTACACAAGTGCTTGAATGCTCGGTGCTTCAAGCACTTAGGGTCGGTGCTTTGCCCAGCTCTGTATATGGTGACTATAGTTATTCTCATACAGCAGTGGTTAAATGGTGCAATAAATTTCGATAAGAAAGAGAATCCACTAAAGATTTGGTCCCTCACGGACCTGCACGTTTTGCTACATCAGATGAAAATGTGAGACATCTGGAAACTGCTTTATGCGCAAATAGGCGCATCAAAATTAGAGAACTTTCTCAGATGTTGAGCATCAGCGTGAGAACTGTTCATTCCATCATTCATAGTCTTGGCTATCACAAAGTTGCTGCTCAGTGGATTCCACGACTGATTACTGATGAGCAGAAGAATTTGCGTTCGGCCTTATCATTGCAGCATTTGATGCGTTATCAACAACAAGGTAATGCCTTTTTACACCTCGTAGTTGCCGGTGACGAGTCTCCGGTTATCACTGCGAACCAGAATCCAAACGTCAAATTATGTAGTGGAAGCATGAACAATCTCCGAAAGCAAAAAATATCGGTCCCCAACTTCGGCGGGAAAAGTAATGGTGACCGTATTTTTGGATACCAGGGTGTGTTTTAAAGAACCTGGTGTCAACATCAATGCTGAGCGACAGTCAGATACTTTAAAACGCTTACGTGTCAGCATCAAGAACAAACGTCCCGTGAAGCTCACAAATGGTTTCATAAGGCGCGTTCGGGACGGCAGCTCTTTTTACTCTATTTGCACTTTTCTGTTCCACAGCGTTCGGAACGCGACAGTGGGAGAAAAAAGTGCAGCTCCGAAGCGCGTTCGGGACAGAAAGATTGGGGTAAATGGAGCTCATCTATTTACATCAAGTCGAGAGCTGGTGAAAGCGGAGCAGACATGCGCATTACAGAATGTTTACGTTTGTTTGAATTCTTTGAAGTTGGAATTACCAGAATAAGGGTGAGCTAAACAACCTAGCGTCGTTTAACAAGTAGTTGCTAAGTAATAATATGTAAAAGTGTACTCTGTGTTTTGCAAGTGATACAAAATATGCAATGGTTTTAGATAAAGTAGGAAATTCCACATAAGAAAGAAAATTCATCAATATTATTATTGAACATTGAAGGTATCGTATATATTACATTATTTTAAATAAAAGTTTATAAAGCGGTATTAATGTTGTTGCAGCAAATACACTGGAATATTTTCCATTAACCCCATAAATTCTTTCACAATTAAACATTGAAACAAAAGAAAATGTACCAGCAGAAAGCCTGGATAAATTGTGGTCACACAAGACAATTTTGTTTTTAATTGAAAAAGTGACGAGTAATTATGAAGAGTTCAACAGTGGTTATAAAAAGCCTTTTTGGAAAAAAGTTTCCAGCAACTTTAAGATCAAATTAAACAAAGACTTCAGTAATATTCAGTGGCAATCAAAATCGAAAGGGCTTATGCGAACATATAAAATGGTCTTTGACCACAAGAATTTATAATCTAGAAAATAAGCATATACTACTGTTGAGTAGTAGCAGCTAACTGAATAAATAAAAATTTTAACTCCTTTAAATAGTTATAATTCAATCCTTTTCTTAGAAACTTCTCTCCAAATAAATAACCTATTATAATCAACTTTTTTATCAAATAAGTTTAAATAATCTAGAAATTCGTAGCACCAGAACCTTTTGTTTGTTTGACCCTGGTTTGACCTATGGTAAACATTTTAAAGAAGACCCATGATTAGACCGGTGTATAACAAAATAGTGAGGTTATTTTTATTTAAATTTGAAAAATCAGCACCAACACGTCCTGAACGCTCTAGATTTACCCTTGGAGGCTCTAGAGACCACGTGACTACGCTCTTACTCTGCGCCGCTCCACTCCACTCTGCTCTTAGAACAGCGTTCCGAACGCGACTATTCTTCTGCACGATAATGCTCGGCCCCATGTAGTCCGGACGGTTCAAGATCTGCTTACAGTTCCGACTTGTCCTCGTTAAATTTCCACGTGTTTGGCTCATTAAAAAAATTACTAAAAAGGCGGCGGTTCAATTCGGAAGCAGAGGTAGAGTTTGCTGTTAGGAAATGGTTCCGCAAACAGCCGCAAGAATGTTACCAGCAGGGAATCTATAGATTAGTGCAACAATGGGACTCAATGACTCAATGTTAATGGAGACTTCTTTTAAATTCGTTGAATAAAAAATGCCCTACAGCCTCTAAACGTGTTTCTTTTGAACGATCCTCGTATAAAGAAATAATATGAACAAACATTTATAAGCTATCAGATATATTCAATTAAAATTATAGTACTTGAAAAATTGCATGGATCTGCTTTGTTATTGGCAAAACAATCTGTAGTAAAAAAAAAAAAACACATCATTCAGGTTTCACAATACAATTATTGAACGCAAAGGTAATCAGGTTTTTATTTTTGCAAATATTCAGTGATCACTGATGCGTACGCTTGTAGAATTAATCTAATGTCAAAACTCACCGTGTTGCAGTGTTAATTGGACAGCGTAATAATGATAACTTAAATTAAAAGCACCAATTAATAACATTTATATCATATAGACAGCACAACAATATAATTAAGACAACTAATTAGTTAAATTTCTTCTTATGTATTTTCATTTTAACAATCTTCATTAAAAAATAAGCAAACGACACAATGTAATTAACGAAAGTCGTAAAATGAACCACCACATCGTCATGTTCCAAGCTCAAAGAAACGATTACAGTGTCTGGCATTGGTAAACAGCAACATTTTATGATTTATTTATGTTTTGATACGGTATCATGTTTTAATTGCAAATATTTAATAAAAAACGATTGGCATTTTAAGCACGATTTAAGTATTTTATGTGGACAATGTTTTTATGCAATAGTTAAAACAAAAATAATCTTATAACCTTTTAATACCAGTTTTTTTTTCACTTTAAATAAGAAACAAGGAATTTTCAAGAATTTTACAAACGTTATCGATTATTTATATAAATCGTTTATTATAATATACATTGTTTTATATTTATAACCATACAGAAAGCCACTAAATATAATAAATAATGTTTACATCCTTTGCTGAAATATCTGTGGTTCAAAAATCAAAAATTCGTAATTTTGGTAATGCCATTTCTATTCACTTACTCATGTACTCACTAATGAACCAAACATAATTTATACCATTTAATAGTTACAATTACCTTAAAACTAGAAGAAGAAAAAAACAAGGTTTAAATACCAAGGAACTATAATTGCAGGAGATCTGAAAAATACAATGGATAGACGAAGAGGCTTATTAACTAAGAACAATACTTTAAAAATAATAGAGACTAGAGTATTTGATGCAGTGTATGGCGCAATACTTACAGATCAGGCGCTTGGGCAATAACTTAAAAGCAAAAGCAAAGATACAGCATACAGACTAAGGAGATGAGATTTTTAATAAGAATAAGACTAATTAATAAGATCAGCAATGATTATATTAAAACATCATAGTAGTTGAAGATGTAAAGAAAAAGATAAAAAGTTAAACAAACTAAGTAAGATTGCTGGAAAGTTTAACCAATTTTTTTTTAAATCAGCAAAAGAATAAAATCGTTAAAAGAATAATAAAAAAACTACTGGCTTGTTAAGCTGCGTACATACCAAAATTAAAAGTTTGCTTACTGTTCGAGAGCTATTCGCGTGCAAAACGTCTGCACAAAAAAATTGTGCGCTCGTCAACTGTTCGTCTCAGGAAATACTAAAAAGTTCGCAAAGGGTTTTGTAAATAAATGTCATCAAGAGTCGAAGACTGCTTGTGCAGCTAGTTTGGAACTAATTCCTGTACTGATACATGAACCGATTTTTGCACATGCGTCAAGTATGTACAAAGAAATATATTAACCGCTGCTGGAACGCTTTAAGGACATCTCCGACTGTAAATGACATTTGTGTCTGTTGGGTTCATAGAAATATGCGCACCTTTAGAATCAAGTACTAAATGGGATTGGGTAGGCGATGCATAGCTACCAAAGCTCAAGTTAGTTATGAACAGCGCATGCGTGTGATAGTCTCAGCGCTAGTTTATGCATTCATCCATGCACTTCGACCGTCCGCAAACTAATCCAAAAGTAGTCAGAGTGCAGCTGAAACAGCCGACTAACCGTCCGGTGAACCAACAGAAACGCTGCTGGAATATAAGGTGACCATTTTTTTCGCCGAAGTTTCGGGAACACTAACCTGGGGTTACCAAAAAAAGTCCATTAACTTTTCATTTTCTCGTTTCCGGTACACTACAAACCACAACTTTAATTTTAATAAACGAAATTCAAAGAGCGGGAAGTAAAACCCACACATATTTTTGCACATTTCAAACCTCGGCCGCATGAAAATTTAAGGACTCAAAGAGAGGATATGTCCAGAAGAAAGGACGTGTGGTAACCCTAAGTAACATTACCTAGTATAACCTAATCGGACTTGGCACTTTATTTAAGGGTAGCTAACAGCTGCGTGCACAAACTCCCCCCACTCCAGTTTTCGTGGCTAATGAGCGGTTACACTTTTACAATGGCCAGACTAACAGATTTGCATAATTTGGCAACAGTGATCAGTGAAAGTACCATACCATAGCTTACATTTAATATTTTAAATTTTTAAATGTGTATAGGAAAATTATGAAAGTAGAGGACAAAATCGGGGACAAGAATAATCCGGGACTTGAGTCTTGTTTCGGGGACTGTCCCCGAAAATCGGGGACGAATGATCACCCTATGCTCGAACGCGATATCGATACTGCGTAGAATCCTGATAGTTCATGGCATAGTAAATAGCGCTGCTGGATATTGCACCCTAATACCCCCAGTTTTTTTTTTAAATTTTTATCAGATTTTCTCTGTATAATCTCAGAAATTTGCTGAATTGCATCTTTTTTAAGTTACATTTTTTGTTTGAATTGTTTGGGTGTAAAGGATTTTGTTGTATTAAATTTTAAATGTCTTCTTTGATCACTCCATTTTTAGCAACTACACAAATGGCGTTAAGACCAAAAATTATGTAACACACCTGTTCGCGAACTTTTTTCGAACTAGCGAGCTGTTCGCGGAATCCCGTCTACATTAGGTTTACATATTGTTCGCGAAATATTTGCTAACTGTTCCAGAACTACTCGCGAGCTTTGTCTGTAAGCGGCTTTAGATCACGCTGTATTTTGCTCAGTTAATAATTAACAAGCAATTATTCATAGCACCAAATTTATTAAAAGTTTGTGTTAATAACATTTACACTATTAAATTAAAATTTCTTTTTATGTGAAAAAAATTTTGCAACTGATTAGTTTTTAAGAATTAAAAAAAAAAACACGCTGTGCCTAAGAAATTATCATGTTAAATAACTTTAATTATTCGCTCACTGTAAGTTAATTGCCTTATTAATTGGTATTGACGTAATTTATAAATATTAGTAGTAACAATAAATTAAATAATAATGGCATTGTAAATTATCTACAAATATAAAGAAGATCAGAGTCTCACGACCACAAATCATAATTATTATGAAGAGGAGCATCTATTTCTGCAACTCCGGGAGATTGTAAATCTCTACTTTATGTTTCAACATTTGAAATGAAAGGAAAAGGATGTGCGAGGATTACACTTCGCAAAGTATTGTTAATAAATTTGCACATAATTAGAATGGATGTTAAGGTGCGAGACATGTTAATCAACGGTCTTTATAATAATTAATAGAATTACGTTAAATAATATATATATAAAGGTTAATAAACGGAACTGGAATGTGTGCGCTTCGTTGTCTGAAACCGGCTTCTTATTACTTTATTTAAGTTGTAATATATGCGGTTTGAAGCACATTTATTAGTTTAGGAAAATCAGGAATTTTTAAGTTTACTTTTTAAATACTTCAGGCTTAAGTCTACATATATCTTAAAGCGGGCTGATAGATAAAGCTAATAACGAAAATTATCAGATTATACTAGGTGAGTCAAAAAAATTTGGTAACCTCCCAATTAAAATATATTAATATATTTATGTAAATATATTGTGGACACACATGTCGCCCATTACAACAAACTGTGACACTTAACTGGCATTGTTGGCGGCTTTGACATTTTCCATGCAGATAATCCTATAAAACAGTGTTTCTCAATCGGGGGTCCATAGCCTATATCCAGGAGGTCTGAATGTTAACTTAAGATGTAACCGAAAAATATATTTCATTAATTACTTCTGTCGTAAGAGTTTTATTCTAAAGTGATCTGGCGCGTCATTGAACAATTATACCGGGTGATAGCAAATGACAACAAAATTTGAACTGGTTATGGAGGCTGGGACACAAAATAAATTTGAAAGAGGGGATAAATTCAACCATTACATACAATAGAGAAGAGGAAGCTGAGATACAAGAAAGAACTATGATAGGCTCAAGATGTCTTTCGGCATAAGGCATGTAATCAGGTCAATAAATATCTCAAGGAGGGTCAAAATTAATATCTACAAAACAATTATAAGGCCAATAGTTACGTACGGTGGTGAGATGTGGAAAATAGATAAAAAATAAGGGAGAACATTACAGATCTGGAAAAGGAAGGTATTTGGGGGGAAAGGAAAGATAACAATAGAGAAGTAAAAATGGTCAACAAAATATAGTTAATGTAGTAAAGACACAACGAATGAGGTAACCGGGACATAATCAAGATTGCTGAAGAAAAGAATAACAAAGCAGGTACTTGAGGGAGGAGCAACGGGAAGAACGACGAAGGGAAGACCCCGGACAAAATGGTTAGAGGTGGTGGAGACATACCTGAAGGACCTAGGAGTTAAAGAATGAAAAAAACTGAAAAAGAAGAAAAATGAATGGACGAAAACGTATAACAAAGCCATAGACCAGCTTGGCCTGAACAGCTGATTCAATAAAAAATAGTTAGTAAATTAAATAACCAAGCTTGCAAAAAATAAGTTTAACCTATACCTATGTTGCAAAGTACTTTTCTTGTTACATTACTGGTTAGATGGGGTTGGACCAAAACCGACTTAAAGAGCATGTTTGG
This sequence comes from Elmis aenea, assembly GCA_947652605.1. NCBI lineage: Eukaryota > Metazoa > Arthropoda > Insecta > Coleoptera > Elmidae > Elmis > Elmis aenea. Next base: position 44,529,457 of record OX393578.1, read on the forward strand.
ACAGCACTGACAATGAAAAATACTATTGTAATCAATTCTAAATCCATTTAAATTTGTGGAAAAAAATGGTTTATAGTAGAAACAAAAATAAGTTTGTTTATGCAGTTTTTGTTTTATTAAGTCCCTATAAATTTCTGAAAACGAACATTTTATTAACATTGTTTAAATTGGGCGTTTGAGTAAACGCAAATAAATATTGTAGAAAACTATTAACAAAGTATTAAACAATAAATTAACTCAAAATAAAAATTACAATATCAGGTAAATTCAAATTAAGTTAAATATTGCCAGGCGTAGTAAACAAAAAAAAATCGAAAAAACTCGATAATTTGATGCACTTAATCTTTTTAAATCTAGTGTGGTATATGATTAAAAGGCAGATATCAAATCGTACATCTACTCTACCCTAATTCATCCTTCTACAGAAGAATCTTTTACTTTTCTCATAGGGTTTTACACTCTCTACACCACAAGTTACTAGTTAACATGTTTGTTTTACCACTTCAAAGGAGCGAAAAAAGTTCCATATAAGCGTGAGGTTTAACCTTATAAAAAACTATACCATATCCCATACGCTAGAAGAGTACAACGTTACTGTAGCTATTACGGATGCACCTATAAGCAAATAGGCCGATTACCGATTTACTATTGATCGGCCATAGCATAAAGACTGTTATCTAAATAACATGATGAATAATCACTTTTATATATAAATCGACGGGTAATATGGTTTATGAATTCACTATGCTAATTGCAGATAAATTTTGATTTAAGTTAGTTTCTTCCTGATTTACCTACATATGTTAAATTAACAAAATATTTTTAAAATACAAGAAAAACCTTATGTCTTGATAACACTGTTTCTAATCTAAACATCCACGCAAATTGGGTTGTATCCTGCTTATAAAATTAAATTAAAATGTGTTAATTTATTTTTACGCGTATAATCAGTTTGATTCTCTTATTGATTTATTATGAACAAAATCTGTAATAACATTTGAAATATAATATGTACATTAGTTTACATGACTTTTTGAATTCTCAATATGTGTTACCGCTTAATTTTCAAAGTACAGTTTAACTTTTTTTTTTAAATAAATTTATGTTTTTAAGAAAGTCTCCAAAATAATAAAAGTTGGGGAACTCTGGTTTACTAGTCGCAACTAAAATACCAACCTAGGGCTAAGAAGATGTAAATCCATACCAAATACAGTCGCATACTAAATTATATTTTTTACAAATATTTCAACTTATTTGGGTAGTGTTTTTGTATTTACAAACTTTATTTGTACGTGCATAAAAACGAAACATTAAATTAGACTTGAAATATTTGAATGCAAAACAAAAGAAAAAAACTCCAAATTTCAAGAAGATTAGAACAAAACCTAACAGTTAAATGAAATCTTAAAACAATGTAAAAAATGGGATACGATTCATTCTATACGTATGTGAGCCAATTTGGAGAGATAATTTAATAATTTTAGTTAAAAAAATATATATTTTTTTAAACTTCCCAAGTTATATTTGCAATCTGCTTACTATGAAGCAATAGGCAAATTTGTTGACAATCTAGACATGAGAAGATTTACTGTCCAGTTACAGCAACCTAAAACCTAAAAAATATAAACAATATTTTAATAAAATCAAGCTCAGTTTATAATTAAAATAAAACCGTTATTGTAGAAAAATTAATTATTTTGGTTAAAATACATTTGAGTTGTCAGTTAAATAAACTAATTTGTTTTACTAAGTTAAATTTCTCATTTAGAAGTTCTTGCATTTTAATTTTTAGACAAATATCAAGAAAATGTCTAAAGTTAATTTATAACTGACTAAGAAAATCTAATCTATTTCTGATATCCTACCACATAAACAGATTTCGTAGTCCATAATGCAATTAAAGAATAATTAAAGTTGTGTATTGGTTAAATCGGTTTCATATTTTTTATGAAAAGAAAACTCTTTTATTGGCGAAAGTAATAAAAAACCGAATCAACATAATAAACGTTAATAACAAAAATATTTTATAACGCAATTGAAAACGTTTTGTAATGTTCTTAATACAATAAAACCTTCAAAATAAGAACAAAAAGTAATGCTGTTCTTTTAAATTACTCAAATTTGTACGCATCATTTAATATACGGTAACAAAAAATGCAATTTTTGTTTTTAATACCTTCTCTACGGGGCTCTTTTATATTACATATTTTTCATAACATGCCATACTGTTTGTTCAACTGAAATTAATATCACTGAATATTAGTATGCTGGGTCGTTTTTCTTCAACTCATACTTAAATTTGAATTCACTGCATAAAGCCTTAACGTTAAGAACTTCCTGAATCTGAATGTCTGTTCGCTGTTCTCACGCTGCCTGGATTAAAATCTGCAAGAACACGTGCATGGCAGCCTCCTATGATCGAGTATGAGAAAAATTATGATCGCAACGAATGGTAGGTAACTTTAGCAATAGCGAGTGCATCGACGTTGCTGTACCAAGTTAATTAATGATTCTTTTTTTAATTAAGTTCGTAGCGGTAATAGGCATGGCCGATTGCACTTTCTCTAAGATATAATTATAATTTATTGTTGTCTTTTCTAACTTATGGCTAAATGTCGATGGGCAAGAACTTACATTGGGCTTAAAACAGAAAAATGTTTGGTATTTCGATTTTTATTTTTTATCAATACTTAAAATAAAATAATAATTTGTAATAAACAATTTGTTATGAAACGAAATTTGATTATGTACTTACGTGAACCGCGTGTAAATGAGTTCTGGTACACCCCTTTTTTCCCTTTAGTTTTGATTTTAAATAAATGCAATTATTATAATCAGGGTGGATAAAAATCATGATTTTTTTTTAAATCAAAAAAATCGATTTATTTGATTCAAATCAGATTTTCTTGATTTAAATCAAATGCACCATATTAGGGATTGTAAATTTACCGACTTTTTGAATTACCGGTAATTCGGTAAAACTGTCAATCAAAACCGGTTTACCGGTAATTTACCGGTAAATCATATTATCATATATATTTATATTATATTGTTTCTTTTTAGATTTTTTGCGGTTACTAACATTTTTAATGCAGTTTTCGGAGTTTATTTGCGTCTCCCCTATAGTGAGAGCTTGCCGAAACGTCGAGCCAATTTAAATATTACCCGGATAAACTCCGAAAACCATATTAAAAATTAATATATTTATACTATACATTTATTTATTATGGAACTGATTGAGATAGTTGAAGCCTAAACTATCCCAATTAATTTCATACAATGTATTAGTTAACAGCCATTAACGAATCTAATATATTTTTATGTAATATTAATATAACACAATATAAAATGACAATATATAATATATAAAATAAAAATATTACAAAAAATATAATCCAGCATTACAAAAAACACATGAAAATAAAACTATTCTGAACATAAAATATAAAATGATTTAACATAATGTGTCTATGTTGTCAAACTATTAACAATATTTTTTATTTTAAACTTTTCTTTAAAAATAACCACGTAGAAAATATAATTTATCTTAACTATCGTCTCCTAATTGCGACCTAATTTTTGTACAAAATAATCCAGCCGCGGAAAAAGCTTTTTCGGATTCTACTACACTTGTTAGTCGAGTAGTGAGTAAACAATCAAACAATCATATGCCATTTGTATGCTTTCCCCTTATTTTTTCTCTTTGAAAATACGTCAATTTTTTTTCGATTATTTGATTTAGATTTTTATCATGATTAGAAAGATATTGTAAAATTACCGGAATTACCGGTCAAAAACTGGAAAATTACCGGTAAAATTTGAAGAGCCTTTTTGCGATTTACCGGTAAACCGGTAAACCGGTTTACCGGTATTACAATCCCTATACCATATAATCGAATTTTGTGAAATATTCACATGCTATTTCTGTTTTGTGCTAATATATTAATTTAATAACCAATATATTTAATTCAGTGGTGAATTTTTGTCAAAATGAAAAATTAAATATAATGGAAAAAAAAATTGAAAAAATCAGTGCTAAATGGTGATGTTAAATTAATTATATACAGGGTGAGTCATTAGTGCGGGATCGGTCGATTGTGGCTAAACGGCTTGAGATAGAAAGTTGATTCAAACGCCATTTTAAATAGTTTTTTCTTCCGAACACGATAAAAATATTTTCAAATATACAGGTTGAGTCACCTCGCTGGAACTAATAACAAGTTTTATATTTCAAATACAACACCCCATTTTTTATTTAATACTCTTGACCGCCTTTATTTTAGCTTTGCATCAATATAAAATACTACAGGTTTATATACGGCGTTGTCAAAAAAAAAAAAATTCTCCTTAAGTTATTTTCAAGTACAGAGTTGTAATTTGGTATGGACATGCAGAAAACATTGCTCTGTTCGCTCGATATGAAAAAATTTGAATCACACATACAGGGGTAGGGGTGTTCATAAATAGGTAGCAACTCCCATGATTTTCAAAAGCTTTGCAAGAGATTTATTCGTTTTTTCATACGGTTGTAAAAATTTCAGTGTGGTATAGTAAAATCATAACTTGTACGGAAATTAGTTTAATGATTGTAAAAACCATAACTGTCTAGTCTCTAGTCTATTTTCTGTGGTTTGTAAAAGTATCGGCAACATGCAATGTAACTGCTAAATGAATCACTGGCATGCCATTCAGATAAGTAAACAACAACAGATTATTTTAAGTTCATGTTTTTCAGCGCAAAATATTGAACAATTTCATTTTCTTAATGCTAATTTTTGTACGCTTTAAAAACTTCCAGCAATAAATTTGGCTAGGAGAATACCCTTAATTACCTAGTTATCTTTAAATTTTTATCTTTAATAATAATTTTTACAACTCAAAACTGACTTAAAGCTTTGCAGATTTTGTAAGATATTGTCGATCGAACGTTTACTGTTTCCCTAAGTAATCTATATTTGCTTGCAAGTTTGATTGTTTTAATTAAATTTCGCAATGATATTTCAAAGCGTTTGTTATGTATACAATGCGAACATGCGGATATGGTTGTACAGTTTTTAATTGTATATGTACTTTTACTTAATCGTATCATGATTTTTAAGGGCGTAATGTGTGTCAAGGTAAACTAAGTAAACCTTTAATTCAAAGTAAAATTCTTAAGTACGCTTCAATTGTTTAAATCTTACTTATACATTGGCTTTAAAACCAGGGGTTTGGAGCAGTCCAATTTTTTAATTGCTCCGCTCCAGCTCCGCTCCGGCATCAAAATGCCTGCTCCAGCTCCGCTCCATGCTCCAAATAGTGTTAACATTTTTAAAAACTGTTTTTTGATTTAAAATTGTTTTTAAAACCAGTTTTAATTTTATCGGATATGTAGAAGTTGGTCAAAAATAACAATATTTGACCCTAACAAACATGTAAAATAAATGTTTGAAAGAACAAATTATTGATCTTCAAACGTTGAATTATAGAAAAAAAAAGTAGTTTTTAAAAAAATTGTACATAATAAACTGGAGCAGTGGAGCAATCAAAATTATTTGCTCTGGACCACTCCTGCTCCGGGCAAAAACCCATTGCTCCACTGATCCATGCTCCAACTCCGCGCTCCGCTCCAAACCCCTGTTTGAAACCACTGTCAAAAACACATTTTGTATCTAAGCGGTGGATTTTAAATGTTGTAAACGAGAGCTTCCTCATCAACTTTTTTCTACCAAATTAAATCTTATTTATACGATATGTGCGCAAAATCCAAAAATTGAATTAACCTGTTAAAAATGTATGTACACAATTTTTTAATTAATAAAATACTAAATTACTGTAAAAAAATAATTTTCGAGATAAAACAGCAATTTACCTATTTTGGGCAATCTTTAACAAAATATTGTAAATATCCAGGCGATTTTATTTTTTTGCAAGCGCTTTATGGATATGTTACTAACTATAATATTTATTTTATTGCATAAATGTTACTCTATTGAAGTTCAATGAAACATATTTCTAATTACAGTTCCATTATTACATAATTAACACATATATTTACGTTTACACGGCGCAATACAGTCTGTTATTTTATTGTGTCGTTGTATTGTACAAACTTTCTTTTATAATTAACAATTTTCTAAGCGAACTCCTTTAATTAGTATGATTATTATGACTCATATTTTGTTGATGTTATGTTAACATAATTTTCCCACCAAAGACTATATAATAATAAATGACCTGCACTTAAATAACACGCCTTTGCACGATTCTGATGTGAAAGGAATCAAAGTCCTTTACAGGAGTAGTAAACATGAATGGGTGGAGCTTGCCAGGGCCGGAATGACACAGGGCTTTCACTCCCCCAACTGGGATTCACGATAAACTAGATTTCTTAATGATTATAATCTTCGTTAAAGAATGTAAAATTATGGCAAAGCTGAAGGTTGTAACTTTCAGGGACCAACTAAATATTTATATGTTGTCTGTCTTTAACAGAATAACTTTAATATAATTCACGTACTACAGTAAATAATATAAGCAATAAAACTGACAAATATTTTTAATAACCTCCTTTATAATTGATTTTCTTATTGTGGTAATTTTATGTAGGACAACTAATTGTAGTAGTATGTATATGGTACACTACAATATTGGGGTTGCTGTGAGTATCTCATTTTTTGCATTTAGCTAAAAGTTATAGAGGGTGTCCAAGCCATGACAAAATATTCAATAGCTTTATTATTAGTAAAAAAAAATTAAAAAGTTACCAATTGTATTTTTTTAGGGTCATTAACCACATAACCTAAAATTATTTTTAACTGTACAGAGTATTTTGTTTTACGCGCCGATATGTAACTGCGTTCCTTTAAATGGACCACCCTGTATTTTAAAAATACAGGGTGTTTCTTAAATATTGCGAAACAATTCAGTATGTGATTCCTTATCGAAAATTAAGAGAGTCTTTAGTATCAATTTTTTTTTCTTACACGTCTTCTTTCGGAGTTACACTCCCCTAAAGGGGAAGCATTAAAATGCGGTTTTTATTTTATTTCTTTAATTTGGATAAATGTAAGAGAATGATATTTGGTAGATCTTTTATGCTTATTGAAAGGTTTCCCATAGTAATAATTTTAATCATCTCCCACCTTCACATGGTGCTGAAAAGTGCGACCCCTGTTGGTCTTTTTATCAGAACTTTTTGGTGGGTTAAATATTTGCTATTATTTTTTTTTAGGGCTTGATTTATTTTTTTATTATTTAAATTTCTGGTAAAACCTACTGTTTTTGAGTGAAAAATAAAACCATCAAATATTTCAATATAAAACTATTCATTTTGGTGGTTACTATGGTTTGTTTATATTCATATTGGATAGAATTGACGGGTGCAATTCATTTTGACGTTTACGCGGCGGCAACGCTAAAACGCCCGTCAATTCTACCCAATATGAACATAAACAAACCAAGGCAACCACCAAAATGAATCGTTTTATATTGGAATATTTGATGGTTAATGTTTACTTACTTTATTTGTTACTCAAAAACTGTAGGTTTTACGAAACTAAGAAATAAAAGAAGTTTCTAAATAAATCAAGCTTATATATAACTTCTTTATTTATTACAATAGAATAAAATATGATAAAGGTTTTTTATGCTTAATTTAGGAACAAAATATTTTTAGTGACATTGACTTTCGAGATGTTAAGTAAACTTATATCTTTTTAAATAGATACCCTACTTGGCCATGACTTAATATAAAAGAGCAGCTTTTAGCTTTTCAAAAATATATAATTTTATATGTTTGTTTATATGTTTTGTAAAAATTTCTTTGTCAAAGCTTACCATGATTTAGTAAACAAGTGATGTTGGTTGAACGTTAAAAACTTTACTTGGATATTACGTTTACTTGTTTAATAATATCAAACATCACTTGCTTACGAAATAATGGCAAACTTTGATACTAAGATTTTTACAAAATCAGCCATATTTCGGTAATTTTTTGCAACAAATGTATATAAAACCAGAGCTGGGCAAAGCACCGACCCTAAGTGCTTAAACCACCGAGCATTCAAGCACTTTTGTAAGTGCTTGATCTAATTAAGCAGTAAGTACTTTGGATTTTAAAAATGCTTAAAAGCATCAAGCACTGACCAAAGTGCTTAAAAAAATTAAGCAGCAAGCATTGAGCATTTGGGAAATGCTTAAGAGAAATTTAAAATTTAAACAGTTTTCCATGATGTAGCATACATAAATACTATGCAGTAAGCATACATAAAATTAAAACTTTTATTTATACCCCCTCCCTAGATAATACGAGTAGTTATACCTATAATATATGTATAGAGAATAAATAATATAGGCTATTAGATTATGTAATCAGTTGGTACCTACTAGGGTTTCTCATATTCGACCATTTTGCTTGTCCCAGGATTCCGGGAAGAAATCGACCTTTGTCCCGGGATTTCCCGGGATCCCATGATGTAATAAAGTATGTCAATATTTTTAAATAAATGACAAAAAAATTAAGGGAGCGGTTTATTACTTAAAAACAACTCCAAGTCATATATGTGATACATTTTGCTTCACGATTATCATAAATAATTAAATAATATTGGTGAGAGAAACATACATTTGAGAAATATAACCTTTCTATCGCAGTTTCATATTTATGAACACAATAATATAATTTTTACAATGAATTTTTGTAATGTGATTTAAGAAAACAATGGTGATCTGTGCTTCGGTAAATTAGTGTTTTTCTTGATTTATTAAAAAAAAATTTTGCTGCATAAAATGTTCTCTCAGTCTCTATTGAGGTGAAATTGTATTGATAGCATCTAGCACCAGAGACATCGTTTTTATCAAAAATAATTCATTTTTAATCTATTTTGCATCGAATTACTAGGATACACAAAAATAAAACTGTAAAAGTATATTGAAGATATTAATTTTGTCATGGAGATCGGGCTTAGTTACGCCGTACTAAAAGAAGAAATACAAAAGAGAAAAATTATTTTAAAATAATTTTCCATAATTTACTGTTAGTAAAGATATTTATATATTATATTCTGATAGGTTATGATAGTATTACAAAGATCTTAGCACAAAATAAACGAAAATAGCACTTTTTTTTTAAATCCCGGGAATTCCCGGGACAAAAAGCATTTCCCGGGAAAGATAAAATAGCTTAAAATGGACCAGGATCCGGGATCCCGGAAGAAACCCTTGTACCTACTCCCATTATATTAAACATTGTATCTAATTTTGGATGGAAGCATGCAAGATTAAAAATTAATAAACATCGATGGTGTGTCTTATTTACTATTTGAGAAAAATGAATACCAAAACAATAAAGTTTTTAAGTTGTAGGTGTAGGATATAAAAATAAATTCCTCATATTAAAACACAACGAACATAATCATTTATTAACAATAATAAATTAACACGGGTAGAGTTTAGAGTAGAGATCAAAAAAACAAAATATCACGTTCCGTTTTAAAAAATTGCAAAACATAAGGCTGTTTTGCATTTACTTAAATAAGTAGGTTTTACTAGAAATTTTAGTGCCTGAACCTATGCATATAATGCTTGCTAGATACTAATGTCAACATTGACGAAGGTCTAAATTTTCGAATTTGCTTTTAAAAGTACCAGATTTTCAAAATTATCATCTGAAAGTACATGCCTGTTAGGTGCATTTATTATACTTGCGAAAGAAAATAATCGCTCAACAGAAGCACTTGATGGCAGAGGAGTATTGTATCTCAAAAATAATTTCTTCACTGTAGGGAAGTTATGTCCCAGTCCGTTCTAGGATCTTTGGTATACTGAGCTAATTCTAACTCTATCGTTGTTTTTTGTTCATGGATAGAAATGGCTAATAGATTTTCCTCAAGTTCACGGGTTGAATTCATAAAATCTGTTTCATTAAAATCAAAAATGAGCGCGGTAAAAATAAAAATGCTTATTAAGGACTGTCTTTCTAAAGTGCTTAATAAGTAGCAAGTGTTCATGAAAGTGCTTGGTGCTCTAAGCATCGAGCATCTGTTTTAGAAAGTGCTCCAAGCATTGTGCTCGAAGCATTAAAAGTGCTTAAAAAATTAATGCAAGTAGTAAGCATTCAGGCATTGCCCAGCTCTGTATAAAACTATATATTTTTAAAAGTTAAAAAAAAAAACGCTCTTTCATATAAAGTTATGCCAACTAGGGTTTCTATTTAAAAAATATAAGTTCTTATATTAAGAAAAATTAATTTTGTTTTTACATTAAGCATAAACATATGTATAAAAAACCTTGATAACATTATGTTCTATTTTAATTAATAAAGAGGCTGTAGTAAATTTTCAAAAATGATGAAATTTCATTTTCCGTCTGTAGTGCCAAAATGGAAAGCGATATTAAAAATCTGATCTTTTGTCAAAAAAACAGCCCAAGAGACCAATATCAGATTTTCGTTAACTATTACAATAAACGATATAGGTACCCAGTAAAATATTCGAATTTGGTCCACCCTGTATAACTAATAAAATTGATTAAAAAACGCTTTATCGTTATTAGTTAAACAGTAAATTAAAATTAATTGAAAACTATTAGAAACTGAATGTTGCAAACATGCTTAAGAACAAATTTTGGCATAACATTTCGTGACCTTGACCTTTTTACTTTAAATGCTGTGTCAATAATTCAGTTTAAACCCACTAAACATTATTATTGTATAAAATACCTCCGTACATCCATATTCTGTACTATTAATGGCCTCGTGTCTGTTATAACCTTATTTGTATTTACAAATAAACTAAAATATCTAATAATCCGATGAAAATAGTAGTTCCTGATTGATTTATAGATCTGATTCGCTTCAACTTATTTTCGCATACATAAATTTTCAACATCACGGTATCGTGATTATTTTTGATGGACGAATATAAATGCTTCATTTTCGTTTTGCTTTAAAGATAAACATTTAAAGACATGTTACTTTTATTGCTTTCACGCTAAATTGTTTTAATTTTGTGCTTGTTAAAAGTCAATCCATATTTTATAATTATTTTACAAGACATTGAAGGATTGCTTGCTTGTTAACGTTAAACAATGCGTTTATGCTCTTTGCATGTCAAATAACTGTTAAATCGTTTTGTTAAGCTCATCTTTAAGCTTGTAAATTTGTACTTAAAACTAATTGCTTAAAATCTTAGTGCACTAATAACTATAAAACCAATCTACTTGTTTATGATTATCATAATTTTAATATCAACCATTTTGTTAATTAAATATTGAAAAAAAAATGGTTGAAATGGCTGCGTGCTTTTGGAAGTAATAACTCTTCAGATAAATAAATCCAAATGAGTTTTATTTGCCAGTGGTCTTAAATTAAATATGAGCATTGCAGCAAAGAATAACAATTAATTTATTAGAATTCGTTATCTCCAATGTTGATACATTTTTATAAATACAGTAATTAATAAAGTAAGGATTTTTAAAATTAAATATACTCATAAAGTGTCATGACAAAGAACGTACTAAGTACAAAACAGACTTTACAATAACAATTTTTGCATCTCATTGTCAGTCCATAAATTATTCCTTTTTTTGCTTTTTAAAGTGATTGGACTAAATTGTAAAATTATGAAGAAGCAGTATATGTTATTGCCTGAATTACTTATTTGGAAAAAAAATTGAAACTGACTCGCTTTTAAATGTACCTACAGACTACTTATACGAATTTTTTTTTACCTAAGGAAGTGTACTCTGTACTTCATTATTTATCCTGTATGTATATTAACTTAAATACTAACAGTTGTACAATTTATTAGCTGATGCTTTTATGTATATCTTGCTGTAAATGCCAAAAAAATAGGTAAATCTTAGATTTTACCGATAAATCGTAGCATTGACGCTAGTGAGGGGGTAAAAGTCCGAAATTAGCTTGTAAATGCTTCCATTTCGGGCTTTTACGATTGTTTTCTGTTAAAATAAGCTTTAACCAACATTAAATCTGACCCTCGTTTATTTCGTTAGCAATAAAAGGTAAGGTTAAAGGTTGATTAAAGCTTATTTTAAATAAAAACAAACGTAAAAGCCCGAAATGAAAGCATTTACAGATAATGTCGGATTTTTACCACCACAATAGGGTAAATGCTAGGATTTACCGGTAAAACCTAAAGATTTGCCAGTGTTTTGGCTTTTGCAGTAGCATTTTTACAAGGCATTAATACAGCGTATGTACACAAAATAAGTACTCACATTTATTTAACATATTAAAAAAAGTTACTTAGTTTTAAACAATAAGTCAGCAACAAAGTTTAAAACTTTAAACATGTGTTACATCAGATATTTGAGTGTAATGACAATGACTTTAATTCAAAGAATACTTTCTTTATATGACGAAAGTAAAAATAATGTGAAGAATATTATTATATATTGATTATAATTTTTTTTTATAGATGATATAATAAACAAACCGTTTTTACTATAATATTGATATACAAAAGCATCATATATCTCCTTAGTTTATTGTTCAATTATATTATTTCCTACCCAACATAAATTAACTGCATCGACTGCAAAATTTGGAAAACGAACTGTGCAAAGTATATTGTATAACACTGCAAAAAATTACTCAAATATTAGATGCTTTGCAGTGGCTTAGCATAAAGCCGAGGGTAGTTTTTAAAATCCCAAAAACCTGCACATTTTTGATAATTTAACCGTTTCTCTATCGACTATTAAGCGAGATACCCATGTAATCCCATCGAATTTGGAACACCTGGTACAGAGAGGGATTAGCTGAAAGTTCAAATTTTAACAGGAATCGGCTAATGAGATAAAAAATTTAGTACAAATCTCACAGATACATTGAGCCTGTCGAAGGGTTAAATTAATTTTATATGATTAAGGGCCGTTATTATAAACGTCAGTTAAATTGTCGAATAGCTAACCTTCATAAAAATTTACTTGGCGAGTAAATTTATTCCCGCTATTATAAACGAAAATTGCCGAATAAATAGTTAACCGTGAAATAACTAATTAAAGTGATAAATAAACAAACACAACCTCATAAATTCATAAATCGTGTGTAGATATATGCGATATTCTTATGATTACTTATTACTTACCTTTTATAATTATTATTATTATTATGTCACATTTACTAAGCAGTTGACATGAAAAAGTAGAGTTATGTTTATTTGACAGTTAAAATTTATCCCGTGGGAATTTACTTGGCGAGTAAATTTAACTGACGTTTATAATACTCAAAATAGCTATTTATTCCGGAAGTAAATTTTACTCCACGATTAAACTACTTATTAGTCGTTTATAATAACGGCCCTAAGACGAACAATAAGTCCTATCAAGAAGAAAACTTTTTTATTATTATAGTGAAAGAGTTAAGTTATACAAAATATGATATTTATGCTTAAATGTGTAAAAGATATGTGCAATACTGGCAGTTTTGTTTCGGGGAAAATTGTTATTTATGTAAATTAGTTTGTAAAGTAGATAAACACTTATTACTTTAATTGCTATAATTACTAACAATAAGTCCACTTAGACTAATTAGCACACTTAAGTGTAACAGTCATTCATAGTTGTTTTGCAGTTTTAAAATATACATATAGATACGTATTTTATCAATGGTTCACATATCTTAGAGTCGCGGTATCTAAGCAATTTTTTAAAATAAGTATTAACGAAATAGATAATTAAGTCGCTGAAACGTATCTTTATTAAATATAAAATTAAAATATTATTCCTTCCATTTTATGTCTACTTAAAATTAATTTCAATTAGAGTTCTTCTGTCTGAATCAAAGTATGTTGTATTCTTTTTATCAAAATCTATAGAAATTTTCTTTTCCTGCGTGCGTCCAGAAAATCAGTTGGTTCGGATAATTTTTTAGGCTGGAAAATATATCTTTACCGGCCTAGGCCAGAAAGTAACGGGTTGCCATGGTGATAAGTTGTCTTTACCGGCCTAGGCCGGAAAGTAACTGGTTGCCATGGTGATGAGTTGTTTTGTTGATTCGCGCTGTCAAGCAAGCGTCGTTATACGGCATGGTAATGCGAATTGTCACCGAATGTAGTTTGTTGTTATTGTTTAATTATGGATGGTGACGATAGTGATTTTGGTGTCAGTGGCGGACGCAGAAAAATTATTGAACGTAACATACCCGTAACGTGTCTTTACTGGACTCGTATGCTTCCAGGACTCGCCTACTGCTCGACCAAGAACTGCCAACTTCTCCAGTAAAGTACCTCTTTCCAGTCTTGTATGTAAATAACTATTATTAGGTAGGAGCAAAAGTATTTCGGTTTTTTAACATGATATTTATTTTTAATATTTTTAAGAAACTAAATTAAATCAAAATTCAAAATGCAGTCCATTATATTGGATGGTCTTAATCCATTTTTTCGCCAGGTTTTCAATTCCCCTTCGGTACCATTCTTGGAACTTGGATTCGAAGAACTCGCGACACCCTTCTTCTATTTCCTCAACATTAGCAAAGCCCCGCCCAGTCAGAAAATGAGCCATTGATCGGAACATGTGGTAATCCGATAGCGCTAGGTCGGGACTATATGCAGAGTTTGGTAGCACTTTTATCTCATCAAGATCCGCCAGTTTCCGGAGGGTCATTTGGGTCGGATGCGGTCTAGCGTTGTCTTGCTGTAACAGCAGTCGTCGTCGGTTGACCAAAGCAGGGAATTTTTGTTGTAAGGATGCGTAGACGCGATCAAGCTGCTCGCAGTAGAGTTCCGCGGTGATCGCTTGACCATCAGCAACTAACTCAAAATGAACCACACCTTCGTAATTCCACCAGACGCAAAGGATAACCTTGCTTTCGAATCTTCGGCGCTGTATCACTGGTTCTCCACGTTGGCCCCTACTTAACCACTGGTTTGATCTACTGGGATTACGAAGGTAGATCCACTTTTCGTCGCAGGTCCGGCGAAAGAACTGATTTTCTTAAACGTTGCTGAGTAGTTCCCTGCATACATTGACCCGACGTTCTGCTTGTTCCGGTGACAAATCATAGGGTATTTCTCTACAGCGTTTTTTAGATTTACCTAACTTATGTAGGTGACGACCTATTGTCCATCGCGAAGGCCCAAGTTCATGCGATAATTTTTTTATAGTTATGGCTGGCGATCTCTCGACCGCTTGAAGTAGGGCCCCCTGTTCTACCATGGAGGGCCGCCCAGAACGAGATTGCTTTTGAAGGCTGGTATCGCCGTTTTTGAATTTTTTATACCAATTTTGTGCAGTACGATTAGATATTGTATCTTGACCTTCCACATCACGTAAGTATAATTCGTGCGGTATCAACGACGCTTCGCCCCAATTTTTAGAAGTGACGTGAAATCGCAAGAATTTCAACATTTGTTTCGGACATTTACAGAACTTTAAAAAACTACCAATTAAACTAACTGACTCAAAAACGAAACTAGGAGATGCGCTTTTTTATTTGACATATAACTTGTCAAACTTTTATCAATTGTTTAGCGATCAAGATGACTAAAAAGAAAAACGAAAATTCTTTTGCTCCTACCTAATACTATCACGCGTTTTACTAAAGAAGTCATTTTTTTAATGATCATTTATACTAAGCCAATTGCACGATGGCGTTAAATCAGAAGTCCTTGCTAAACCTTTTACGGCAAATAAAATATATTGCATCAATTAAACATTAATAGTTTATTTACATTTTTCCCACGCATTCAGTTGGTGTATATTATTGTGGGTGCACCCCGAAAACGTTAAAAAAACTAAGGATAACCGTTACTATGCACTTAATATCATCTTTAAATGGTTATTTAACCTTGATTGCTTATAAAAAAAATTCGGAAATCACGATCCTGCTCGGGTTGCGAGTTCCTCATTTGCTCTTAGTAACAGTAACGACTTATAAATATGATTAATCGCTAACACGCATGGGCTGGAACAGTTACAGATACAAAAAATTATCGCTAATTACTGTGTAATCATGTATTATAGGCACGTAGTGGCCCCGTTCTAGCCCAGCCTCGCTAGGTGCCAATCGCCAGAACACCTGCATCATGTAGTTCGATGGGAATCATTAATACATAAATCTAATTCGCATAATATGAGTTTGAAAAACCAGTGACTTTAAAAATTTCTACTTTTGTAAAATTGTTTGTTTTACCGTAATTATAATTAATTACTTGAAACAGAAAATGCGCACTTTATCGAGATGACCTGATCGGTCGGGGTTATCTGGAATTAACCATCAGCGGAATCTACTAAATTGGACAATCCTTCTTCTGCTACTTTACATACAAGCATGAAAAAATTGTAAATATAATTAAACTTCTCAAACAGGGAACGCAAAATTATCGGATACCAGTAAAGGGTAAATATTTTACATACAATCTGGTATTACGGTAAATTATCTGTAAAAAATGTTTTCTAAATTTTAAATATTCACAAAAATATGTCTAAGAAAAATACAAAAAAAAATGAAAATTAAGTTCAGTTACATCAATTTTTTTAATTGTTTAACACCAAACAATAATTTTTAGTAGTTTCGCAAAAACTGTAAATAATAAAATACTTATTATACCCTAATACATGGTGCAAGGTTCAACATGAAACACGTAGGGCGTTCGGAAGCAAGAGATAAACAGAAGGTTATATTGCAAAGTAGTGTTTTTAAGTATTTAGTAAAAATGTAAACCGTAAAATGAATGCGTGATATTATGCCCAGATCTGGAACATAAAAAACTTTAATTTTAAGTTTTGACTATAACTGTCTTATTAAGTTTAAAAATTAGAATTTTGGTAATTTTAGGTTCGGCAAAGCCCTTACTCCCATAACGTTGTGAAAATTTACCCAGCCTAATTAATTATTGATATGCAACAGTCAATCGTTTGACGTCTTAATGGGCGCAGTATTGGCTATCAATTGTTATATTTTTGAAACATACAAATATATACAGGGCGTTTTGATTGGAATGGAATGATCGGGGAGGGGATATTTTGGTTTTTACAAAGTTTTAATTTTTTTTTTTCACTGTGTTGCAGAGAGTAGGCAAAATATGGGCTTTTGTAAGTTTGCTACTGAGCATGTAAAACTCTTATTTGCTTAAACATTCTTTTTTTCACTACTAGTAATATAGCGTAGCATTATGACGTATATTAGAATGCCGTGAAATTCAATTTCTCTACCTATGCATGGTTACAGGTAAACAATTTTTCATTATTAACCACTGGTGAATAATGAACAAATTTATATTTTTTGATAATGCTGTTGTAGTTTTAAAGAAAAAAAAATTATAGGACGATTTAGTATGATGGAGAAATTCTCTTTATTGGTACTTTAGCATTTAAAACGTTGTTTAAATAAATTAATTTAATTTTAAAAACTTTGGTGTATTTAAATAACACGACTTTCGCGCCGTAATAAATGACGGTTGTCAATATCCACACCGTCGATTGACACAACGTAAAAAAGAAAAGTTTTAATAATGTCAGTATTTTAGATGAAACCATCGCTTAAAAACAATGTTTTTTAATAACAATAGTGATTTAGTAAGATGAGTAACACGCAGATTCAATATTTCTATAGAATAGATAGGTACTTAACTTTTTATATTTTAGGTTAGAAAGTGCGTACATAACATAAATGGGTTTGTCTTACTAGTAGTGAAAAAAATAGTATATACACCACGGTAGAGAAGTCTTATAGCCTTCGGGCCCTTAGATCCCTCGGCGCTTCGCGCCTCGTGATCTAATCTGAGCCCTCAGGCTATAATAGTTGACTTCTCTACCTTGGTATATAATATACTATTATCTCTAATAGTTTTCGAAATTCCCAAGTTTATTTGTTGAACATACGACCTATACTACTACACTATTGGGATCTCGTAAACAATAAGATCTCCAAAGAAGTTTAAATTAGACAAAGTGTTCCCTTATCTAAGGTCTATTCAGTGATGCTTCAATGTTTCAAAAAAATTCCGTGAAAAATCTGTAATAACTCAGTTATTGATATTACGTTGTAAATATTTTTTTCGCACAATAAAACGAAAACATTCATTTATTTCAATGTTGTTTTTTCCCTCTTTCTAACGATATCTCATATTATGTTATATTAATTTTTATAAACAACTTAGGAACTCAAAAAAAACCGTATTTTACCGATATTATTCTAAGTTAGCTATAAAACATCTTAAACAGGCAGGTTGGCTTTACATTAGTTAAATGTGCTTTTATCTCCTCTTTCTAATGATAAATTACTTTTTAACTTGTCATATCTGTTTAAATAAATAACCCGTAAAATAAACACAAAATATATTTACCAATGTTATTCTAAGTTAGTTAACATGTTTCAAAGCTAACTTAGAATTATATTAATAAAATACATTTTTCTTGATTTTTTAAGTCATGTGCAGTTATAGATATGACATGTGAAACATCGTTAGGAACAAAATCACATTTAACTATTTCAAAGCCAACTTCACGGCCCATAAAAAAAATGAAGTTAGGGGTAATACCTCAAAAATGAAGAGTGATACGAAAATCTAAGATAATAGTTACATTCTACATAAAAAAGTACCTTCAGAAGGTTCAAATAAAATTGATTTAATGAGTAAGACAAAAAAGTTATGAGAGAAAAAAGAAATTCGACTTTTTCATATTTTTTGCTATAACATCTGAAGTACGAGGAATTTTGTACTTTTAAAAATTGATTGTGGCTCTCTTACGCTAAGAAATAATTCATCTAATTAAAACAAACCTGTATCTCTTAAAATAAGCGAGATTTCCATGCTAGAAATATTATCTGGGGCACCCTGTATAGTGTATACATTTCTTGCAATTTTTAGGATATATGATATATTCTCAATATCCTTTAATAATATAGCTCCAACTTGATTAAAAAAGGATATAGTTACATTTGATTTTATAATGATTTTACCAGGGGTTTGGAGCAGTCCAATTTTTTAATTGCTCCGCTCCAGCTCCGCTCAGGCATCAAAATGCCTGCTCCAGCTCCGCTCTATGCTCCAAATATTTTTTAAAAAAAGTTTTTTAATTAAAAAAAAAATGTTTTTAAAAACAAAATTTTAATTTTATCGGATATGTAGAAGTTGGTCAAAAATAACAATATTTGGGCCCAACAAACAAGTGAAGAATAAATGTTTAAAAAAAACAATTACTGATCTTCAAACGTTAAAACAAGAAAAAAGGAAAAAAGTATGCTTTTTTTAAATTTTACCTAATAAACTGGAGCAGTGAAGCAATCAAAATTATTTGTTCCGGACTCCGCTCCTGCTCCGAGCAAAAACCCATTGCCCCATTGCTCCGCGTGCATCTCTACTCACTCCAACCTCCGGATTTTACCAATAAATCGCATATAACTCTGAATAAATAATTACATAAGTTGCGTTTTAAACGAATTTATGCATTTTAATTAAAAAATAAAAAAAAGTGCGTGGTTTATCTCCCGGTTCAAATAATTTTATCTGACAGCGTTTCATTAAACACATAAACGTTGTGCATGTTACATATTCCTTATTAGTTGCTCTATTATTTGAATCTTGCCGCTTAAGAAAATAACAAAGCATTAGATAACTAGATTTTATATACTTGTCTGCGTTACGTCGGCTTCCAAAACGGTTTGGACACCGCAATAATAAGGTTATTAATAACATGTTTTGTGCGATATCAATCATTTTTTTACCGATACGCGTATCGAGTTCATAATAGTCAATATGTTTAGGAATGTTATCATTTGTTTTATTTGTGGCGTACAATGATTTGTATCTAGTGGGCGTGAGAGTAGATGAATTGCGATTGGGAGCGTTCACTGCTTTCTAATTGGACTAATTTGTTGGCACACAACATTGCGAGATAATAGAGAAGTCATGACACGAACTGTTGTTCAACACTTATCTTACCGTTGACCAACATTTTTTCTGCAATAGTCTGCAATCTTTCATTGTGTGTTGAATTACAAAAGTTTATTTTACATGTCCTTTTTAAAGCGTGGACAGTAAATTTACTTCAAGAAAACAACACGGAAAACTGGATTTTACATGTTGCTTGTCCGACAAAATCGTTTTGATTAAAGGTTTTGTTGTTTAGGATATGCCTAATAACCGTTTTAGTGCTGTGAAAAGTTAATAACGTCAAGAACAGGGGTGGCCAAGATATCAAGTTCGTGGTCGACTTGTCGATCATCGGTCTTTAAGGTCAAACGCTCACCAAAATTATATGATTTATAAAACACCAATGTCACTCAAAGCCAAAGTGTTTAATGCCAGACCGTAACTTTATCATTAAAGAAGAAGATTGTTGAATTGTGATGAACAACAATTTTAATTGTTTTGCGTTAGGTCACTTGAAAAGCTAAAGGGTGTGCCAACATGTTAGGTCGCTGTCAGATCACGAGACACATTAATTCGATGAAGGCTCGTCCTTAGAAAGAATTTAAGTCAACACAATGCATAAAAAAACTGTTAATGTGTTCAATTGTTTACTATTTATAATTTTTTATTTTAGTGTTTGTATATCATAATATAGATCCTACACCTAACAGCAGAAGGACTCATGACCAAATAAAATAAATAAATATAGTCTTAAAAAAAAGCCTTTAAATTTACGAATTTCAAAATTTTAATAGAATACTTATAGTTCTTAAGCTGGAATATTATCAGGATATCGGAAACTATAAGGCAGCGTTTCTCAAACTTTTTACCCTTGCGCAACCCTTTAAATAATATCCATATAATATTAGTGACCCGCACTTAAAAATAGTTATAGGTATATCGGTCATAAGCATTGATATATATCATATTATAAAATTTAACACAAAAATAACTCAAAAGTACACATTTAAAAATATTTAGCCTGTTTATCACTATTTCTCGCGAATCGCGGCTGAGAAACATTGAAAAATAAGAGCTACAAGGTCAGTATATCAAATGTAAATATACGGAATTTTGCTCTGATTTCAAATTTGATTTGAAGTTTCAAATAACGCGAACGATTCAAAATAAAATTTTTATTTTTGTATTCATTTCTTTTAATGGATTAATTTATGAAACTGTCGTTCATTTAAAGTGCAAATAATCAAATATTTGCGTTAATTTTTTGATATTACCTTGAATATATTTATAGTGCACTGCCATAACTTTGCACATCATTTTGGATTTCGTAAGAATTAAATCGAATATAACATTATAAACACAAGCATAGTTTTTGATTATTTGAAATGTTACATATTACAAGAAATAAAAAAGTTGATATTCGTCTAGAAAACATTTAAAGAGGTATCTCTTAAAATAAGGGCACTTTAATCTTGTTAATATTTCAAAAATCTTTAAAATGTAGTGTCCTATGACTTTTTAATAAACTTTTTTTTATCTTAAAATTAGTTTTAGACCATGCACCAACTTTTATCAGGAATGAAATTTTCTGAGACTTTTTGAATGTTAAAATTTCTTAAAAAATAAATATTGGAATTTGACCGTCAAAATTCATATCTGGCCTAATTTTGAGATTCTAAATAACTTTTTCCTTTAATTTTTTTTTGTATATCTTAAAATAAGGGCACTTTACTCTTGTTAATATTTCAAAAATCGCTAAAATCTAGTGTCCTATGACTTTTTATCGAACTTTTTTTCATCTTAAAATTAATTTTAGATTATGTACCAACTTTTATTAGGAATAAAATTTTCTGAGAAATCGATAATAAAAATTTTTTCAATTTGTTGCAGACTTTTTGAATGACGCAAAATTATAAAGATCACAGTTTTTTTTTTCTGTATATTGAAATATTGTTACTAGTCTAGAGAGACTAACCTACAATTTTATTCTAAAATTCTTAAAGATCACAGTGAAGGGCATTCATGTTCTGCTAGAGATCATCTTTTTGTTTACTTTTTGAACTTCAACAATCCGATATTTTAACTTCTTCATTATCTACACTTGACAAGCAACATGTGTGTTTGTCCTGGTTTTAGGAATTTGACCGGATTAATCCTTTTAGTCCAAGATAATACTGCGCATGAAATTTTCCGCGGCCTCCACAGCCTTAAACTTTTTCTTTGTTAGAATATCTTTACAATGTTATTCCTATAACTATAACTGGTCCGTTAAAAATCTCATTGCAACAAAAGATGTTTAAGCGCTGGTAAATTGCAATAGGCGCAATGTGTCCACTATTTGGAAATTCAACAATTATACTTCACTGTTTTAAACACCCAACAATATCATCCATCCTTTAAACAATCTATACTGTCATATATTCGTTGAATAGTCGTTAAATTTTCAGATTAATAGAGAGAAAGCAAAACAATCCTTTGCTATAGTTACATTCAATTTGCTGAGTATTTTGTGTACAACAAAGGTTGTTTTTTTTAATGTATTTATCTTCGACCAATCCCTGTATTATCATTTGTAATCATATTTTCACATTTTTCTTCGAAAGCGCACACAATATTTGGTAATCCAGTTTTGGCACGCGTGGAGTGCGTTTACTGTCTCTTCTCTTGGTCTATAAAAACTATGCAATATACCTACCTATAAAATAACGATAGATACAAAAGTAACGTTATTAAATAAATTATTATTCAGGAAACTACTCATGTATTATAAGTTATGATGTAGCTAGCAACAACTCTTGAGCTTCTTTTGTGTAGCCAACATGAACGTCTTTATTAGCACTTATCAAATTTATTGCGGGAATTGTTTTGTACCGAAGTGGTTGAACGACTGCTACGAGAAATACATTAACTAAGGAAGGTTAAATAAGCAACATTAAAATGAAATGACGTGCAAACTAGTCAGCATCATTAAGAGACGCGGAAGTGCTCGCGTTAGAGCGGTTCCATCTGACCTCTGACACCGTTGCGTGCCTACTCCCGCTCGGAGCTCACAACCCGATGGCCCGCATCTCGATCTCACGATACGCATCGCACCCAGATTGATTTGATACAATTACACGCAGAAATTCCTGATTGAATTCTAATTTTTTTCGTCATTGCATCTTCCTTATGCCGTGCAGCTTCTATTCAAGTGTCAGCGGTAGTTGTCACAGCAACGAGCGTGTTACTTATGCGAGTTGGTTTGTATCAAGCAAATACTTTCTCCGTGTATTTGATAAATTCGTGTAAATATGTCTAACTAAAACCTGAAAGTTATTCTTCCATATTATGTAGATGTTCGGAAGATAGATCGCGACACCCAGGTGGTAAGCATGCAGATGAGACGGGACGGGCGACCACACGAGCGGCCCTGTTCATCTCTGACAAGCCGTTTGCTCTGTCTCGACTTCATGTTCCTCGATTATAATAAATACTAACGCAACTATTTAAAATTAAATGCGGTCTTTAATACGGCGTTTAACCTTTTTCCTTTATTTTTTACGTTCAATTTGCGGTCAGTAATTTAAGCGTTTACTTTTAAAATGTTTTCCGAAACGATACCGTTAAAATACTTAACCGATAAAAGGTAAGATCATACAACTAAAATAAAATTGTACCTAATAGCTGTTTAAAGTGTGCAATGGTCTTGAAAATCAAAGTTAATCTGAAAGAAACTTGTTTCGAGAAGATACTAGACTGGAGCAGTTTTTTATAACTCGATCTTTAACTTCTGATAATATAAATCTAAAAGTAAAAAAATATTATACTTAGGTAATAAGGTATGCCTTCACTAATTTTTACATAAATCGAATGTTTAGAATCTAAATAAAACGTTTTTATAGATATTTTTTTTATGTCTCCCAGTTATTGTAAACAGCGTGGGGTTTTCGTAAACGGTAAGAGATACAGAGTTGCTTAAATGAGTTAAAATGATCTATGACAAAGACTGTTCCATGAAAAAAATCTTGAAAAAATTAATAGTTTTGCGCTATCGATAAAAACAAACGAAAGTGTTTTTTTTTTTTAAATTTTGTTTATAACTTATTACCCAATAATGTCGACAAATAATTTGGATGCGACTTCAAATAAGCAAGTTATAAGCAAAAATTGAAAACATTCTTTTATCAATAGCGCAAAACTATTAATCTTTTTCATAGAACAGTTGCCCTTAGGTAAATCATAGATCATTTTGACTCACTTTACCAACTCTGTATCTCTTACTGTTTACGAGATCAGGATAACTGCGACACCCTGTATATGAAGGGAGACGTACAAAAAATATCTGTAAAAACGTTTTATTTGGGTTCAAAACATTTGATTTGAGCGAAAATTATCGAAGGCGTACCTTGTGGGAAACCATCCAGGGAGATTCAAATTCGATGGGATTACATGGGTATATCACTTAATATTCAGGATACAATAATAAATAGTTTAATAAAGATGTAACAAGTGTTTTGTGCGTATTATGGCACAGCGGAGGGGGAGTGGTGCTGTAGGATGTGAGAACGACGAATATACGTCAGAACATCTAAAAAAAGTAGATATGCTTACAAACATGGTTAAAGAAACAATTAAATATATGAAAGAAACAAAACATCTCGAGAGTGACGAGAAGGATTCGAAAAGAAAAAGAGAACAGGACATAGAAGACATATCAAACGGGACTAAAACGAGTAAAAATGATTAATAGGACACCTCAAAAAAAAAAAAAGAAGATAAAACGGATACGCTTATGATCATGATCAAGTAAGTAATGAGAAATATAAAAGATTTAAAACATGACCAGAGATCATATCAAGAGGAACTGAAGGAACTGAAACAGAAAAATGAATTTCTGAAGAGAGAGAAGATGAAATCCGTAGAAAATAGAGTTAGAAGACTGGAAAAACATAGAACCAAAAATAATATCGTTGTGACAGGCTTGGAGATAAAAACTGATAACAATGCAGACCTTATACATGAATTTGAACTCCTTATTGAAAGAAGAACAGGTATGAAAGTTCAGATTAAAAACGCCAAACAGATAGGAACAAAAGCATGTAAGTTAAAACTAGTTAAACCACTAGAAAAAGAAAAGGTAATAAAAAACAAGCATAGGTTAAAACAACTTCAAAAAATAATATATATAAAAAACGAAATGACAAAGGAGGGACTGGAAATTCAAAAGAGGCTAAAACAAATAGCGGAAGAGGAGAGACAGAAAGGAAGAACAACGAAAATAGGACATCAAAAGATCAAATTGATGGAAAAGAATGGAAATGGGACAGGGAGCAGGAAAAGTTGAAAGAAAATAAAACAACAGCAAACCATCAACCTCCAAAAAAACAGATAGTAAAGATTAATAGAAATATTAGTTCAACGATACAGGCAATGAAAAAGAACACGAGAAAGAAAATAAATTTAAAAAAAAAAAGAAATAAGAAAGATAACAAGAAGACATGGAAATGACACAAGCAATGAAAAAGGACATATGAAAGTAAATAAAAAGAAAAGAGGAAACACAAAAGAACTCAGCTCCACGAGAAAACGTCAGAAAAAAAAGAAGAAAGATGCCTTACACCCTTGAGGCCATGGGTTAAGTAAGTATAAAAAATGTGTTTTTTTCTCATATTAATAATGTGTCATATATACGTTATTGTTGTAAATATAAAAAAAAAACTAATGCACAATATTTATAGATATTTTTATGTAAAATTCGATGATACTAAAAAAAAATTTACGTTCGCCGTTAAAAATTTATGATATAAACTTACTTTTTTTTAAATGGAAGCTATAGTTGGCTATGACCTATTAAAATTCGTTAGTTTTTTCTCATTCCAAATATAAGGGTTGATATAGTTATTTTCAATAATAAGCAAGTGACTAAGGTTTTCTAGTTTTTTTAAGGAAACAGTAGGCTATGAAAACAAAAACAAAAAAAAGGGGAAAACCTTTTACAACTTATGTGGTACAAGTTTCGAAGTATTTTAATTTGTTGTTGTGATAAACATTATAAATATTTGAATGTATTTATTATTTTACTCATCACGATTATTTGGTGTTTTCGTTATACGGACTACCTTGATCCCCAATTATTCTGGGCAATCGAGATTATATAATGTACTGTATTTGAATTAATATCTTCAATAAACACAGTTATTAAAGTTTGTCTCTAAAAGATTGTTTTTGATATGGTGATAAATTTAGTTGCGTTATGGCTTTGCTTTTGACAACTATTAAAAAATTTAAGATTATGTGTTGTATTACATGCAACAAAACCAGTTTGATGCACCGACATAATCCATTACATTAACCAAATGCAGAGGTTTGCTTCCTGAAGTCTTTTTAATAATTTTCTCACACAATTAACAAAAAAGCGTAACGTATTTAGAACTGTTGTAAAAGCTAAATGCCAAAGTTAAATAATTTCTATTTGCCCTATTTTAAAAGATCAATCATTTTCGCCAGAAGCCACGGTACATTTACATGATTAATAGTAAATAAAATAATATATCATCATCAATCACGGATGTAAAATATTCTTTAGAGCTTAAAATAAATTGACTGTAATAATGACTAACGCAGTCTGTTTTCGTTTAGTGGCTAGTTTACATTTTAATTAATTTATTTTAAATTAGATTCACCAAATATCAACGCCCTTCACTTTTACCGTAACGAGAACCACAATTATATAATATATAATTATATAACGTCTTTATTTTTAAAAATTAACCAAAACGTTATAAAGGTTTTTAATAGTAATTAGAATAGAAATTGATAAACGATTCCGATTTTTTATGACGATCCTAATTTCTAAGATATCAAGAACTAGGGTTTAGCTCTCGGGATCCAGGGATCTCGGTCCTTGTTAACCTATTTTATATTTCCGAAAATAATTGAATCGGTGAGTGGAAAAAGGAAATAACTCCAAAACTTACTATTTTTGGGAAACAACATTTTGTTTTGTAGCTTCTGGTTTCAGGTTTACGTCAAAACAAACATTGGGGGGGTCGAAGGAAAAACAATTCTTAACCCTTATTCTCCAAGCGTCGTCAAATGACGACGTTTACCTGTCCTGTAATAACGGTGTATTGTCAGGTACCTGATGATTTTAAACCTGTCAGCTTAAGTTTTATTACTCAGGTAAACAATTGTTTTCATAAATGTAGCCATTGCATCGCAGTAAGTTGCAGACTTCGAACATATTTAATTGTTAAAAGTGACCAATTTACGAGAGAATACGAAAACCATGACGTCGTCAAAAAAGTAAGTACTAAATAATATAATTACGATAAAAATATTTTATTTGTTTACATATTTTGAATATATAATAGTCAAGTGTTTTTTATATAAAATGTAATTATTTATAATAACATTTATAAGGAAGTTATTTCGCTATAAATTTGATTGTCGTCATATGACGACGCTAGGAGAATGCATGTACTAACATACCCTATTTGTCCTTAGATTTTTGAGTGTAGCCGAAATGATGGATTTGTTAGAAAATGATGATAGTGACCAAGATATTTTTATTGAACCACCTGCAGTTAATGAGCTAACAGACGAAGATTCAGATGAAGAAGAAAGGGCGAATATAAACTGTTTATCCAGAAATCAACTAATGGCACCGGCAGAGAAAAAACAGACCAGAAAAGAAGTTTCAACTATTTCCAACCTAAACAAAATACCAAAGATCACCAAAAAATCAAAAAAAGATCAAATTATATGGAGCAGTGGCGGTAAAACTATACATATACAACCTAGTCAATTTCATCTTATGGCAGAAGAAAATATTGATGAAGTCACTGCTGTTTAATATTTTGAACGGTTTTTTGATGATACTTTAATCGAATTAATTATTACTGCCAGTTCCGAATATTGCTTATCAAAAAACTGGCCAGATATAAAATTAACCAAAGAGGAACTGCGAGTATTTTTTGCCATTTTAATTGTTTCTGGGTACAATCCATTGCCAGGAAAAGCAATGTATTGGAGTACATGTAGTGATTTGCGCAACATTGCGATATATGAATCTATGCGGAGGGATAGATTTGATAATATCATGAAATCACTTCATTTTAAATCAAATTTAAACTTAGACAAGCTCGATAAGTTTTCCAAACTACGACCATTAATTTCATATATTAAAAAAAAATGTATGGAAAATTATACACCCACCTCAGCAATATCGCATGATGAGGCAATGGTGGAATACTTCGGTAGGCACGGATGTAAGCAAGCGATTAGAAATAAACCAATACGATTTGGATACAAGGTTTGGTGTCAAAATTCACCATCTGGTTATCTAATCGCCTTTGATCCTTACCAAGGAAAAACTTATCGAGGAAATGAAATAATGGAGAGTAAATTTGGTAAATGTTCATCTACAGTTCTTTACTTGCTAGACCAATATCCTATATATACCTTGCTTTCAACCTCATCATAGTTTATAAGTTTATAGTTTATATGTCTCAAATTTAATTTACATTGTAATATACTTTCACAAATAAATCTGAAATTATAAAACATACCAAGATTATTATTATTTGTACTCATATTTCCCTAGCGTCGTCATATAACGACAGCTCCTAAGTCAGGACCTGCGTCCTGTAATTTAATAAAAAGTGATTTTTCATGTATCTATGGCCATTTTTAAACAACTGATTGAATTTCAAAACATTTTGATAAATATTTCTTAATTCCGGAGAATAGGGGTTAATACGCAAATCAAATATACCTGCGTATGTAAAATTTGTGAATGTTTTTATAATTGACTTAATATCAGTTTATTGCTACGTAAGGATTATCAGTATTTTTCAAATCTGCGACAATTAGAGATAAAAGAAGAAGACTTGAAAATATATACAATTCATCTTCAAAAATTAAGCGACAATTTTAAACTGCGCTTTGTTGATTTGGAAAACATTGACATCCCTGAATGGATTATTGAGCCATTTTCCGCTCAAATTGAAAACGTGGACATCAACCTGCAAGATGAGCTTGCTGAATTATTATCGGATCTTGAAGCAAAGACGCTTCTTAAAAATTTAACAATAAGCAAATATGGACAAATATAAATATAATGCAAAAATATGTAAAACTTTACGAAATAGCTCAGCCATTTATGCTGGCGTTTCCAAGTTCCTATATGGTTGAAGCCGGTTTCAGTCACGTAAATTCAATCTTAACTAAATACAGAAATAAATTAAATGTGGAGTTTCCAGGGGATTTAAGATTAAAATTGACCGATTTTGAACCCAATATAGCGAACCTTGCAAAGAAACACCAGGCACACCCATCTCATTGATTAAGAAGCAATACTGTAGCTACTTTACTTATTATTTTTACTTTTTTATAATTACTTATTATTTAATAAATATTAAGGTATTTAAATTTCATCAATAAGATATTTTTCATAAAACTATTGTTACACAATGTAAAATTACTTTAACAAATGTTTAAATCATAAAATAAATGTACAAACACAGTACCTAATAGATAGTTTTATTTTAATTAACTGAAAATTACTTTTATGGGGGTCGATGGAGATTTCGAAAAATTACGAGTATATAGGGGTCGATGATCAAAAAAGTTTGGCGACCCCTGAGCTAGAGGATGACAAAATGCAATTAATTTTATTTTTATTAATTACTCCTATTAAATTTGACCTACACAATTTTTTTCCTAAGCTGGAATTAATTCCTTTTTCCAGTCAATGAAATGTTTATAATTTTGTATAACAAAAATTTAGTTTTGCTGAAGGATAAATAAAAATACATTGTATTTATCAGAAAGCAAACATTATATTACCAACAAATAGTCATATTTTTATTTCATGAACGAAAATAAATGAATAAATACATAGTACATTATTACATTTTTACATTCAGTTATCTTCTTCATTAGCTTCTTGTTGTCTTTCCCATGATAGAATGTTATTATAAAATTCCTGATATTCATCTGGTATGTAATGAACGACTTTCTGTATATCATCAAGTTTTTTACCATTTATGGGCACTGATCTATCACTGTATGCCTTTTCTGTTGGACATTCGAAATCTTCGTTATTCTTGTTAAGTTTAAAAACGTCTTTCCCCAATCCATCAATAAAAATGCAAGCTTCGACGTAACCTTTATTGCCAGATATTTATTTCAAATGTCTATACTGATTTAATGTACATTTCTGGCACCAATACATTTTGCATATTTTTAAAAATATTTTGGCCACCACTTCTTAAAATTTAAAATGTCTTAATTTTTTACATGATGAACCTTGAACTTTTTTTCTTGTTTGAATTTTCTATCATGTTATTGTACTGCTGACGTACATGAATCCTATCATGCCTCCGAACAACACGCTTGACAGTAGCAAAATTCCTGTCGCAGGGCAAAAAACTATGGTCTCTGATCGGAAAATATTGATGTATCACCTTGAAACGCCCTGACATCGAATGGAAGAGAGTACTAACTACAGGAGTTATTTCTTTCTTCCACCCAATGAAATTTTCCACCTCGTTTCAGTGGTAACCATTACTGGAATTAATCTCTTCTTCTACTCACAAATGCATAGGTTTGTAGAACAAAATGGCTATCTCACAATCAGTTAAAAATGACCAAAACTTGATGGTTTATCATTTTTCCACTCACCGATTCAATTATTGTGCTGGTAAATCCGGGGATATATCAAATTAAATATTTTCGTTTATATTGTGTTGGCTTTAGTTATATTATCATAACTTTTTTCTGCTTAATGGGGAATAACAAACTATGTAAATCCGTAGTAGGCGTAAAGAAGCCCGATCTTCATGACAAAGTTTATACAACTAAATTATGTTTTCAGTTTTATTTTTGTGTACCCTGGTAATGCGAAGCAAAACAGCTTATACATGAAATTTTATTGATAAAAATGATGTCTCTTTGCTGCTAATGCTGTCAAAACAATTCCATCCACATCAATACACACTGAGAGAACATTTTATGTGTCAGATCTCCCTTACTGTTTTAAATATCGAAAAAGTTTATGAAGATTATTTTTAGATGTTTTTATGTAGATTTTGATAGTAGTAAAAAAAATAATTTTACGCTCGCCGTTAAAAAATTATGACACAAACTCACCCTTTTTTAAAAGGAAACTATAGTTGTCTATAACCTATTTAAATTCCCTATTTTGCCCCTTCCCAAATATATACGGGTTGATGTATTTATTTTTAATAATACGCAAGTTAACGAAGGTTTTTTCATATTTTTGAAGATGAGAAACAAAAAGTAGGCTGTGAAAAAAAAAACAAGTAAAACTGAAAATGATGGGATATATTTGAGAACTGTTCTGAGTTTGTCTCAAAAAAACTGCACATTTTTGGTAATTTAACCGTTTCTCTATCTTGACTATTACCTCATGTAATCCCATCGAATTTGGACCACCCTGTACACTGAAAACGCTAACTTCAATGACGAAATATTTTTGAGACCTCGACGTGTGAACAATCACATTTTCACATGTTATATTGAATTTTTGGCGTATGTCTCATCTTTATTAACATCATTTTTACGAAATTACTTTATTGAATGTCTATAATCTTTTTTTCGAAATGTAGAGTCGTAACAAACGGCTTACGACAATTTTACTCTTTTGAATTTTATTAACATGCGAATGGGCCAATAACTGCGCAAGAACTAACATGTCCATACGAGTATTAACATATTCAGACCTAGACAATCCAATAAACTTTAAATAAATTCAAAGCGGGGAGTAACAAGCCGCTGCTGTAAATCAAGAGATCGCACTGCAGGAAATAAACGACAATCACGTTCCCGAAAAACAATTTAAACTTCGCAGACATTTGTTTCAGTCGCATTCCCGCAGCTAAAAACATGGGTTCATACTTTATTATGAACATTGCTACTACTATAGTTGCTAAACTGGTACACACAAGCAAAATTCTATATTTGTAAAATGAGTAAAATGTCATTGCGTTCGTAATAATTCAAAAATTTAAATAAAAAATTATTCAGAATAACATCTAGTGAATAAATAGTGGCGAAACCGTCTTTTGTTTATCACTGTTAATGTTATTAAATATATAAAAAATAAATTTAATCATCTCGAATTGAAAATAAAACGCGTCCAAATAAAAATAAACCAATATGTAGGTAGAAATATTTATTTGAATTTTATTTTTATTTTAAGTTATTTTAAATTATTACCAGGAATATGTATGATATGTATGTAATATACACATATTTGTGATTGTGTAAACGTGATTATTGTTGAATGAAATTATAACTGATTTGTAACTTCTGCAACAGGCTTTTATATTTTTTTTGAATCTTGACCTCTAACTATATTTAAACCACAGCAGAATAATTTATTCAAATATTCACTGCTTAATGAAAGGTTGTAGACAAGAGGCTAAAATTCTCAGATGAAATGCTTTACTGCTAATCATACTTTACAAGTAACGTTTAATTAATTGTGTAGCTAACTGGTAATTTCTTTTTCTGTTACGCTTACGTTCAGTGATTGATTTTACCGTGGGCTAAAGATATTTATTGTAGAGATATTTCATTATCATTAATGTTCATTTGTATTAATGTTTCAAGCAATTTCAATTATCTTCATGTTTACCATTAATTACTATTAGAAAAAGTTTTGTAAGTACTTGGAGAGTAATATTTTATTTTGAGGCAACTGCACACCGCCTTCTTTGCATTATAAAATTTCCCCTAAAACAACAGCTCAAACAGAGGGAAGCACCGGTTCCAACTCTATGCAATGTGACACTGGAAAATGTCAATTGACCGTTCTGACTTTCTGGCAGGGGCGGATTTAGGCATAATCTTTATGGGTTGCAGCCCAGAAACGATTAGCGAAAGGTCATACCGAGAGTGGCTTGTTTGCTTCATAGCTGGTGATACCAGTTTAGACGACAAGTCGGTCGATTTTCGGATTTTGATGACCAGGCCCTTCTGGCGGTTGTGGAAGAGGACGAAAGTTGCACCACTTGGACACACTGGCTGAGAACTTCAACATCGATCAGTCCACGATTTTTCGTGTGGCAAGGTGTGAAAATTGACCGAATGGGTCCCGCATAAGCTCCCAGACCACAACAAGGCAGACCGAGTCCAAATTTTTACCGATTTAATCCAGAGAAAGGAGCAAAATCCGTTCCTTGATAAACTCGTCACAGGAGATAAATCTTGGCTCCTCTACAAAAACGTGAAAAGAAAGAAAGTTTGTTATAATAGCAACATTGTGCCTTTATTATAAATTTGGTGTTGCATAATTTTCTTGTTAATCTATACACATATACAGGGTGTGTAAAAATTGGCGGAAGCGCTACACGTGGCGATGTTCTTCGTAAAATTCTAAGTCGAAAATCTTAATACGAAAATGTTGTACCATGCTTTCTATGGCCTCAGGAACCATTAAAAAAAAAAATTGGCAACATTGCACACATTCATTTGCGTTTGGACATTTTTTTATTGGCAATTTTTACTTAGATATTTATAATATTTGTTCGATCTGAAAGCCTTTACTTCGTAAACATAGCTGCAATCTTTCGGGTATCGTAAAACACAAACTAGAAATAATTACGAGAAAAATAGAGATGACAGCTAATGACAATGTTGCCATATGTATTATTTTCATTCAAATCAGTGATTTACATATTTTTAACACGAATTTTTGAAAGGAAGAACACAATATCTAGGAAATAATACTATTCGAAATTTATTTTTATTTCAAATTGCAGCTTTTTCATTTGCAAGTATTAAATAATAACGCTTATTAAAGGACTAAATGTGAAAACTTTGAGGACCTCTTGCAGATACAGCAAGCATGGTACAACATTTTCGTATTAAGATTTTCGACTTAGAATTTTACGAAGAACATCGCCACGTGTAGCGCTTCCGCCAATTTTTACACACCCTGTATATAAAAGAGCTTGTTTGTGTGTTTGTTTGTTCGCTATAGAATCCTAGGTCCGTTGGCCGATTGGGACCAAATTTTGAACAGTTACTATTTAGGACCTGACGGATCAAACGTCGTAGAAAGAACGGCCGGAAATGGCCGCCGAGCGCGAGCGCGGAGCGCGAGTAGTCTGTATTTGAACGTCTGAGAACGTCCGCCGGGAGCGAGCGCGGAGCGCGAGTAGTCTATGATTGTGCAACGCCGGGTAAATACATATAAATACGTATTATTGTGAGCAATGTTCCCTCTAAGAGTAATCTGTCGCTAAGCTAAAAATACAAGAGCTGAGCACACCAAACCGACAAATGAGCAAAAAAAAGATGATGTCAGTTAAAATCCTCAAAATTTCTCCGTTGTTTTTATTTCGGATGGCGACAACCGAATCAGTATGAACTTTTTGACTTAAATGTCGCTTTAAATAGTGTATTTTCCATTCGGGCCATTTTTTTACCGGTAGTATAATCACCTTTTGAATTTGACTGACAGAACAAACGACGTCAAATGCACGGGCGTCCGCTGAAATTTTCCAGGGGGGAAAGCATAGAGACAAATAATAATATATATAAATTTTAATTTGATTTTTTAGTTTTTATGATTTGTTTTACAAGTACTATTTTTTTCTCGATCCCAGGGGAGGGCAAGTGCCCCTTTTGCCCCCCTCTGCGGACGCCCATGGTCATCTGTATTGCTTCGATAACTAAAAACATCTCCAAGTTTAATAGACATTATTTTTGACGACGATGGCATTTCAGTTTCAACTGATCGGGGAAGCCATTCATGTTTAAATTCGTTTTTCTTAAATTTAGATTGATTTGACGAAGAATTAGATTAAATTGCTGAACGTTTGGACATACATATTTGTAGGGGCTAAAATTAAATCAACTAAGGCCGGTAACTAAATCCGTGAATTATCTTAGAACCGTTCGCCATACATTTCCGTTAGATGGCAATAAGTCTATCGCCATCTAGTGGAAATTTATGTCGAAAAGTTCCCGATTTTTTGACAGGCTTTCTAGGCCGAGTAAAGCCAGATCTGGATTCAACTTTATGTGGTTAAATGAAAAAACAATTGAATACTTCGAGTATTGGAATGTCTGGAGTGCGTAGAAGCCGCTGAGCAGTGCACAGACTTTCACAATTGCGCAGCTTAAAGGAAACATTGATAGTGACATGTAATTAAAAAATAAAATGTAATTTATTACAAACTGTGAAAAATGTGGTGTGGTTCTATGTTATAATAACATAATTTTGCATCTAAAATAAATGTTTATCGTTTTGCATAATTTTTCATGGGAAAACAAATTAAAAATTGTGAATGATTTTTGAAAGTATTTTTTTCACATTCCTACCTAAAATATTATTTTAATTTGATTGATAAAAAATCATGCATTTAAGGGTTATGATTACAATATAAGAGGTAACAGGTAAAAAAACCAAAATCAATACCTAAACTTACGATTTAACAATAAATATAATGAAAGAAATACTTTTTTCCAAAAGCAATTTCTTCTTGCAATTTTGTTTAAACTTCGAACTCCTCAAGAACTGTATTTATATAAATCTGGTTAAATTAAACCGTAATAATGACATTTAGAGCAGTATGCCACAGATACGGGAATGCAGTACAAGAACCTAAAATTATCTAAAGAAACAATGCCCTTAAGAACAGAGCAGAGCATTGGCAATTTCATGAACTTACGACCATGAACAGTAATTACATTGGTTTTAATTATTACTATCACTCACGATTGTCGTGCAGTTGATTTTCTTGCAGTTATTTTGTCCTCTGCAATTATTTTTGTAGTTTTAGTTGTGTTTGCTGTAGCAAATATAATGTTAATTACTAATGCAGCATAAGCAATTTGGAAGAGATCAGGATAAACAAAGTTAGCAAAAGAAATAAAATCTTAAAAGTACTGAAAGAAAAAATTTTCTTCATGGCTTAAGCCTTAGAGCAATTGAAAAAAAAATTAGAAGTTTAATTGTTTTGTTTTTTTTTTTCGCGAAAAATGTTTACCCAAAGAGATTATTTGCACTTCGCTCTCTATATGGAAAAAGCCGACGCTACAAATAGCTTGGTCACAAAACTGCTTACATGCAAACATAAATCTCTTAAGAACATAAAAAGCAACAAAAGTGACAAATTACATTCTCATCTTAATAGTTTACAAAAACATAAACAAAAAAGTTACTACTTCCTTAAGACGAACACCGTATAGGAAACAAAAGCTTTTATTGCGAGTTGCCAACAGCGTATGAATAAGGTAATCAAAAGAAAGCAACTGAAGTTACGAAACCTTTTTAAACATCAAACATGACAGCGCTTACAGTCGCAGCTCCGTGCACCGTTAAAAATTGTACATGATATTAAAAGCGCGGTTCACCGCAATGTTTTTAACTGGCGCAAATCAATGAAGTTACCATATTATAAATACATTGTATTAAAGAACCATTGAAAGCTTATTACATTTTATAAAACAGGTTAGTTTTTTGTTTTTAACTTTAATATCTGGTTTACCTTTGAGTAAAAAATACAGAAAATTCGTGAAATGACTTACCTTTTCGATGAAAACTAGTGTGTAGCCTTCAACTAAGCAAGTTTAAAAATGTATTTTTACTTGCCTATAATCACTTCCAATTTGAATGGTTTTATCAAAATGGTACAGAGTATTTGAAATTCTAGTTTAAGCATGGATATCTCGTTTATTATAATAGCTAGAGTATAGGTTTAAATTTTGCTTTGTTGCTGAATTCGGTGCTCATTAATAATCAGAAAATAAATTGGAATTATCTCTTACGGTATCCGAGAAAATTAGGAAAACCCAGCAAAGCCCTTAGGCCCAATTGCATAAAAGTTAAACCTGGGATTAACCCCGGAATTAAACCACGTTATCCCTACTAGGCAAACTTTCAGCATAGTTGGCGCTGCTGTTGCCTAGTTTTGGCGATTAACTTATATTTTAACACCAGTGCTAATTTGTGCAATCGGGCCTTAGAGTATTAAATGTTTCAAATGTGTAAAACCACTACAGAAGCAAATTTTTAAGCTGAATCGGATTGTAATCACTAATTTTTTCTTGGTCGATATGTTTTTGTTTTATTACAACCACGTTTATTTTTTCTTATGGGGGCAATTTTAACGTCTACATTCATTGTGAAATTAGTTATAATGCGTTTTGGATAACAACCACCATAAATCAGGCAGCACGGTCGTTGTGGTTTATGTCGTTACCATGACAACCAACCAATCAACAAACTAAAAATTTGAAAGTTTATTATGGGTAGTTCACACGGTGACATTTAAAGTCGCGACTTTTATGTCACCGTGTGAACTATCAAAAGTCGTGACTTCTAAAGTCGCGTTAAAGTCGCGACATCGTTTTGACAGTTCGGCCAGCATTTGACATAAGCCTACCATACTTTTATATTTTGACATAACAGACAAATAGGTTAGGTTAACCTAACCTAATATAGATTTGTTTGTCATCGATTTCGAATTTATCATGTCCCCAATAGATGTTTCAACGATTTTAGAGCATAATCAACAAATAGCAACTTCAAAATAATTAGTTGCTCTACAACACCCGATGCTGCAATTACAAGAGCTGCCATTTTTATTTTAAAGTCGCGACTTTCAATTTGGGTAGTTCACACGGTGACATTTAAAGTCGCGACTTTAAAAGTAGCGACTTTTGATGTCGCGACTTTAAATGTCACCGTGTGAACTACCCATTAAGGAGCTGCACAATCTTTTAAATGGGCGAAACTGTGTAGCAACTGTTTCAAAATAAATGAATAATCAATATTTTTCGTATCTTTTTCATTTGTTTCAAATTTCGGAATAATTTTTATCATGTTAGGGATTTGGAATGTAAAGAATCGAACTTTTTTTTATATCTCGCGACTTTAAATGTCACCGTGTGAACTACCCATTACTCTTGTCCGCAATAAATTTGTTGATTGTCATAAAACAAAAACGAATTGACCTATAAAAAATTTGTGATCACCATCCGATTTGGCTTAAAAAGTTGCTTAGGCAATATTTTTACATATTTGAAATGTTTTTTACTCCAAAGAAATAGAGGCTTTACATAAATCGTATTTACCGGCTTTTCCAAATTTTTCGGATACCGTTTAAGATATTTCCAATTTTCCTTCGCTTCCTCTTGTATACATTTCGGTGTCGAGGTATGCTTTTCTATTTCTGTATTAAATTTCTCCTCTCGTTCCTATCGTTGGCTAATTGTGGCACATCTCTCCAGCTGACTCCTTTTTCTTCTTGTCTCTGTCTCACTTCTTTTTCATGTTATTTTAGGTCTTCCCCTATTTCTTTTAACTTCCATCTTCACTTTCCATCCTATTTTCGCATATCTACTTTCTGCGTAGTAGATGTTCAAGCCATCTTAATTGATTCGTCTCCATTACTCCTAGGTTTTTCGTATTTTTTCGTTATCGATTTTATCGATCAGTCTGCATCCCTTTATTCTTCTCAGATATTTCATTTCCTGTACCTCTATTCTTTGTTTTTGTTTTTGTGTTAGTGTCCAAGTTTCTGATTTTTTTAAAAACTTCCCAAGTTATATTTGTAATCTGCTTACCATGAAGCAATAGGCAAATTTGTTGACAATCTAGAGAGCAACCTTTCTGAATTGTACGTAAGACTCATATTTGACCATTTTGCTTGTCCCGGGATTCCGGGAAGAAATCAGCCTTTGTCCCGGGATTTCCCGGGATCCCGGAATGTAATAAATTATGTCAATATTTTAAATAAATAGTCCAAAAAATGAAGGGAGCAGTTTATTACTTAAAAACAATGTAATACATTTTGCGCCATGATTATTATAAATAAATAAATAATATTGGAGAGAGAAACATACATTTGGGAAATATAACCTTTCTATTGCAATTTCATATTTATGTACCTGCACAATAACGTAATTTTTACAATGAACTTTTGTAATGTGATTTAAGAAAACAAAAGTGGTCTGTGCTTCGATCACTTAGTCTTTTTCTTGATTTATTAACAAAAAGTCCTGCTGTATAAAATGTCTCAGTCTCTATTGCTGTAGGTGAAATTGCCTTGAGAGCATCTAGCAGCAAAGAAAGATCGTTTTTCTCTATAAAATTTCATTTATGCTATTTAGCTTCGCATTACCAGGGTATACAAAAATAAAACTGTAAAAGTGTTTTAAAGATATTAAATTTGTCATGGAGACCGGGCTTCTTTACGCCAAACCAAAAGCAAAAAAATAAAAGAGAAAAATTATTTTGAAATAAAAATTAAGTTTGTCCATAATTTGCTGTTAGTAAAGAAATTTATAATAAATTCTGATTAGTTATGATAGTATTACAAAAGTCTTAGCTCAAAATAAACGAAAATAACAGTTTTTTAAATCCCGGGAATTCCGGGGACAAAAAGCATTTCCCGGGAAATATAAAATAGCTTTAAATGGACCGGGATCCCGGTAAAGAAACCAGGGGTTTGGAGCAGTCCAATTTTTTAGTTGCTCCGCTCCAGCTCCGCTCCGGCATCAAGATGCCTGCTCCAGCTCCGCTCCCGCTCCGCTCCGCGCTCCAAATATTAATAAAATAAGTTTTTTTTATTTAAAAATTTGTTTTTTAAAACAAAGCTAAAATTGTATGAGATATGTGGAAATGGACCAAAAATTACAATATTTGACCCTAAGAAACAAGTGAAGTTAAATAAATGAACAAATTATTGATCTTCAAATGTTAAAAAAAGGAAAAAAAGCTCTTTAAAATTTTCCAAAATTCAAATACAAAATAATGAAAATTAATATTCAGAAAAGTTACATTATAATAATTTTACTTCAAAAAAATCAAATTTAGTTTATTTATAATTTTATTAAATACTATAGGTACCCATGAGAATAATTCATTTAAAAAAAAAAGTAGTTTATATTAGTAAAGTGTAGCAGTGGAGCAATCAAAATTATTTGCTCCGGGCAAAAACCCATTGCTCCACTGCTCCGCGCTCCAGCTCCGCGCTCCGCTCCAAACCCCTGAAAGAAACCCTAATGGGTACGTACACTGCATTAAAAACTCGCGTCTTCGTTTCTTTTGATATCGCCTTTTTACTCGGATTATTAATGAACACCAAATTTAGCAACTTTGCAAAAATTTAAACTCATACTCAAGCTATTATAATGAGCGAGATCCCCATGTTTAAACTGGAATTTTAAACACCCTGTTTACCTTAAATTAAAAATCACTTTTAATACCTACTTATAACTTTTCTTTCCTTCTTTAATTTCACCAAAATATATACAGCTTCGCACTTCTTCGTAGGTAGCAAAACAATTTCATTTATCAACAACTGAAATAAGCAATTTTAAATTAAACGCTTTAAGTTACATACAACATTTATCACTTACACATGTACATTAACCCAATCGTAAACTTTGTAATAGTAATAGTAAAAGTTAAAAAATGTTAAATATTTATTTTACCAAAACAATGATATATTTAAATAACGTAATTTGAATTTGTTTTCTACAGATTAAATTGTCAAAGCTTATATCTCACTGAAATTATAAATAACACCAAGCGAAAGATTACTAATTCAAAAACTGTTTGTTAAATTTTTTTTTGTGTATTTCGTAGCATATTTTGTTACTTTAATTTTAAATACAGGCTGTTACTGTGTGTAGCAGCTTAACTTAACAGTTAATTTTTAAAATATGTTGGTACAAAATCTCAATTAAGAGAATTATTTACATAACAATTTTTTTTTTTTTTTTTTTAAACTCTGCCTGGGAAAGAGAATAGGTGGATCGAGTAGCCTATTGTCCGACTCAGCCGGTCCCAAGCCCGGATAAAAGAGGAGGGTTGGGGAGAAATGGGCTAGCTCCCCGTCTCCCCGTAAAAAGGATAATTTTGCTAAAAAAAGCCAGCAACATGCCTCGGAAGCAGGACGGAAAGAAAAGACGACGAACACAGCAAAGAAAATGGACGATGAATATAGCGGAATGGAATATTCAAGGAATAAGAAATAAAAGTAAAGAAATACTCATGGAACTCGTGAAAAGAAATATTGATATAATTGTCCTTCCAGAAACGAAAAAGAAAGGAAATGGGTGTGAAAAATTACAAGGATATGTACATTTATACACCGGAGTGGAAAAAAGTGAAAGAGCCAGGGCAGGAGTATCTATCTTGATTAAAGAAAAATGGCAGAAATATATAAGATCTTGGGAACCTATAAACGAAAGAATTATAAAGGTAACCATGGAACTAAGAGGAACAATTATCAAAATTTTAGGCATATATGCACCAAATGACAACGCTCCAGTGGCCACAAAGGACGAGTTTGAGAGAACTTTGGAAAATCAAATAGAACAGGGAACAGATATTCAGGAAATGATAATAATAGGGGATTGTAATGCCAGAGTAGGAAAACAGAGCAACAGTCGAGTGATAGGTACCCACGGAGAAGAAACAATAAATGACAATGGGGAAAGACTGATCAGTATATGCGAAAAATATGACCTTAAGATACAAAACACCTTCTTTGAACATAAAAATATACATAAATATACCTGGTACCAACATACGAGGAATTTAAAGTCAATTATCGATTACATTATTACTAAACAAAGATCAAATATAAAAATGCAGGACGTCAGGGTAAGAAGAGGAGCAGACTGTGGCTCGGATCACTGTCTAGTAGAGTCAAAAATGTACATACCTTATCGTTGGAACCAACATACAGAAGAAAGTATAAACCCGAATATATTTGACCCACAGATCACAAGATACAATATTCAAAGCCTAGAACACGATAGCACTAAATACGTATACCAAAAGAGACTCAAACAGAAACTTACAATACAAGAACGGACGATTGAGGAAGAATACGAATTTATAAAAAAAGTGCATAAAAGAAGCAGCCGAAGACGCTTTAGGAATAGAAGAAAAAAACAGGAAACTATATTGGTGGGATAAAAACATTGAAGAACAGATCGAGAAAAAGAAGGAAGTACATTTAAGACGACTACAAGACAGGGACAACAGAAAAGTACAAGAAGAATATCGAGTACTAAATAGAGAAGTCAAGAGACAAGTACTGAAAAAAAAAAATGAAGCGTGGATAAAGAAATGCGAACACGTGGAACAATATATAGGAGGCGCAAGGAGCTCAGAAGCATGGCGGATAATTAAGAACCTAAGGAAATCGGACAATCAACATCACCTCAATAGTATATCAGACAAACAGTGGGAAGAACACTTTAAAGAACTATTGACAGAAAGAAGAAGAAGATTCTTAAAAGAGGAAAAAATAGAAGAAGGAACGGGAAGTGAAAACATTACTATAGATATATCACAGATAAAGGAAGTAGTTAGAACCATGAAACTTAAAAAATCACCCGGAATAGGGGGTATATATAATGAACTACTGAAATACGGACCTGAAGAATTATATGTGAGTCTGGCAAGCCTGTTCCAAAGATGTATAAATGGCGGAAAAGTACCCGAAGAATGGAGAACAGCATATATTACGCCAATCCACAAGAAAGGAGCTAAAAACAATCCTAAAAACTATAGAGGAATAGCAGTGATTTGTGCAATAGGAAGAATGTATTCAAAGATAATAAAGAATATGATAGAGAAGAAAATCGAAGACAAACAGCCAGAAGAACAGGCGGGTTTTAGAACGGGGCGATCCACAGTAGATAATATTTTTACTATCAAAATAGCATGCGAGAAAAGAGCACAGAGGAGTAGGGAACTACATTTAGCGCTGATAGATCTAGAGAAAGCGTATGATAGCGTACCAATCTCGCAGATGTGGAATGCTCTTAAAGAAATAGACGTACCCTCGGTCCTGATAAAAGCAGTTAAAAATCTGTATGACGAAAATACCACAAGAATAAAGAATGGGAAGTCATACACACAACCGTTTAATACAACAAAGGGTTTAAGACAAGGGTGTAGTCTTTCCCCTACACTTTTTAAAATATATTTAGACAAAGCCCTAACTAAGTGGACGAGTAAAATTAGAGAAATGGGGCTGCAGATAGGGGACGAAAAACTGTTTAGC
This sequence comes from Elmis aenea, assembly GCA_947652605.1. Lineage (NCBI taxonomy): Eukaryota > Metazoa > Arthropoda > Insecta > Coleoptera > Elmidae > Elmis > Elmis aenea. The sequence continues at coordinate 44,572,328 of OX393578.1, forward strand.
CTATACTTCGCGGATGATCAGATGGTGATAGCGGAGGACCAAGATGATTTGAACTATATGATCAGAAAGCTTCAAGAAGAATACGAAGCAGCAGGACTTACAATCAATATGGAGAAATCGGAATATATGATAGTGGGAAATGAATATCATGAAGATCTGGTACTAGATAACACGAGAAGGATAAAAGGTGTGACCACATGTAAATACCTAGGAATAATCCTCAACAACCAGGGAAGTAGTAACGATGAAATAAAGGAAAGGATAAATAAAGGAAAAAAGACAATACGGACGCTAAACTCGATCTTGTGGGACAAAACAATCACAAAGGAAAACAAAAAACGAATATATATAAGCATAGTACAAAGTATAATCACATACGGAGCCGAAACATGGGATATGACAAAAAAGAATAGAAACAAACTCATGACGACGGAAATGGATTACCTCAGGAGAAGTTGTAGAACATCAAGAATAGAAAGAGTCAGAAACGACACGATCAGAGAAAATATGAATATGGACACCAACATAATAGAAGTTGTCGAAAAGAAGCAACTAAAATGGTTCGGACATACGAAAAGGATGAAAAATACAAGATGGCCAAGGAGAATTCTGGAATGGATACCGGCCGAAAGAAGGAAAAGAGGACGCCCTAGAAGAAGCTGGCGGGACGATATAAATGAGGCCATGAAAACAAGGCAATTAGAGGAGGACATGTGCTACGACAGAAGAGAATGGAGACTGGGGACGGAGAAGCGGCGCAGACCGTAGAGAAATCCGTTATATATATATATATTTTTATTTTTTGCATAATGAATTTGTTTAAAAATCTAAAAAAAGAGAGGTAGTTGAAGAGTAAAAAAAAACAATTAAAAACAAAATATCAACATCCTTAAGCCAAAACTATCGTAGAATAGCACTGGAAAGTGCTATTGATTAATAGTAAAATTTGCCAAATTTATTTCCTTCACATTAATAGATTTATTGATTATTAGGATAGTCTCCATTAAACCTTTTTTTAAGTAAGCTTTAAGACATGCTTCTACTTTATTCAATAACATCTTGTTATAACATATGTTAGATTCGACTTAGTAATTAATCTTACTTTCGAATACAATAATGAATTTGTAATTGTTTTTATGGTTGTGTTTGGAGCAGCTGAAGAAATATTTTCCTTATATTACTTACTGTTATGAAATGAATATAATCGAGTTCAATCAATCGGAAATCTTATACATCTATGAAGGCAAGTGGGAAGATAAAGGCGGAGTTTGAATTGTTACTTAAGGCAATTTGTATCTCTTGTGTATATATCGCCGCTTGATTGGTTTGTCTTAAATGAAGGATGTTTTAGGAGGGAAAATTCCAATGATTAACGTTACTGATTAATATCTCGCGAAATATTACAATAATGCTTCAATTTTTTGCGATCTAATTAAGTTCTGCTAGAGAACTTTTACTACGAACTAGAATGCAATCTAAGATATTGATTGCATACAGTCATAGTTACGTATTCCTTTTCTAACGCAGTTTTTCATTCGACGTGGTTAATTAATAATCATTGTTGTATTGTGCAGAAAAATCGTTTCGGTTTACGATCAAACACATTTGCCTGATCGAGAAAAAAAAACGAAAAACGAGAAGTAAATTCGCAATTTGAATAACGGAACTGTAACGAGGATTATAACTTAATATTCCGAACAAAGGGTTAAGTACACCAACCGTGTGTCTGGCAAAATAAAATTTATTGTCACTTATAAATATCAACGCTGTCTGAATTAAAATTTCAGTTTCTAATTAGATTTATATCCCAGGTGCAACATTTTTTAATTCATTCACAAATCGCAGCGATGATTTAGTTGCTTTAATTTGTGGTTTGATACAGTGTTACGCGAAAACGCATTAATTATGCAGATAAATTTTAATTGTTTGAATATTTTAGTGATGTAACGCTATTGGTAGATAATGTTACATAATTTTTTTAATAATGCATCATAATATCTTTTATTGAAACTGAATTCTTGCTTTCGCCATAGATTTCTGTTTTATGGCCTTTTTATTCACCACAAAATTCGTCAAAAACTAATATAGCTGTGGGAGCAAACAAACCATTGGGTTCATTTAGACAAGGCTGATAAATGCTGTTGCCTAACCTTGGAATAGCAAATTTTAGATTTTTTATGTCGATAAGAAGAAAGTTACAGTATAAGGAAAATAAGAAAATTACTTTTCTCAGTTTTTCCGAGATACAGGGTGTTTCAGATCACCCGTACCAGCACTTTTATTCGAAAATGCGACGTCTGACAAAGATGGGGAAAAATGTATTACAAAAGTGCATATGTAGAATTGACTGACACTATAGAAGTCTTCGTGAATAAACCGGAAGTGGTCAAATCCGGAAGTAACTTTAAAAACTTAAATGGAACCATCCGGTTTTTATTACATAATATTAGAAATATATTTAGATAATAAAAAAACACTTTTTACTCAAAAAATGTTTTAATTATCCGTATAGTTTGTGATTCATTGGACCTAAATCATAGCAACATTTAAAACCCTATTGGCATGTAACTGAGTTCTGGACTCACCCTTTTTTTATTTAGTTTTGTAATTATTTAAATGGAATTTTAGATATATGTACAGGGTGGTGCAAATTTGATGGGATTGCATGGGTATCTCGGTTAATATTTAAGATAGAGAAACGGTTAAATTACCAAAAATGTGCAGTTTTTTGAGACAAACTCAGAACCGTTTTCAAAGATATTTTATCATTTCCGGTTTTCGAGTTATCGAATAAAAAGTGTTTTTTTGTCATATTAATAATGTGTCATATCTCCGTTATTGTTGTTATTATCAAAAATATTTATTACAATTATTTTTGGATATTTTTATGTTTAATTTGATTATACTAAAAAAAAAATTGTTAGCTCGCCGTTAAAAAGTTATGACACAAACTTACCTTTTTTTAAATGGAAACGATAGTTGGCTATGACCTATTTAAATTCCTCATTTTTTTCTCATTCCAAATATATAAGGGTCCATGTATTTATTTTCAATAATACGCAAGTTATGAAGGTTTTTTAGGTTTTTTTTCTAAGAAAATCATAGTAGGCTATGAAAACAAAAACCAAACAAGGTGTAAAACCTTACAAAACTCATGTGGTACAAGTAACCAAGGTTTTTTAATTTGTTGTGGAGATAAACATTGTAAATATTTGAAAATAAGAAAACAACGATATAGTCGGTATCAGCAGTAATGTAGGATATTGTTGTTTATCTTATGTTCAAAAAATTTCCTATTTATCTCAATAACAAATTAAAAAACCTTGGTAACTTGTACCACATGAGTTTTATAAGGTTTTACACCTTGTTTATTTTTTGTTTTCACAGTCTACTATGATTTTGTTTTAAAAAAAAACTGAAAAACCTTCATAACTTGCGTATTGTTGAAAATAAATACATCGACCCTTATATATTTGGAATGAGAAAAAAATGAGGAATTTAAATAGGTCATAGCCAACTATCGTTTCCATTTAAAAAAAGGTAAGTTTGTGTCATAACTTTTTAACGGCGAGCGTAAAATTTTTTTTTTTAGTATAATCAAATTAAACATAAAAATATCCAAAAATAATCTTTGTAAATATTTTTGATATTTACAACAATAACGGAGATAAGACACACTATTAATATGACAAAAAAACACTTTTTATTCGATAACTCGAAAACCGGAAATGATAGAATATTTTTGAAAACGGTTCTGAGTTTGTCTCAAACAACTGCACATTTTTGGTAATTTAACCGTTTCTCTATCTTAAATATTAACCGAGATACCCATGCAATCCCATCGAGTTTGGACCACCCTGTATATGACATGTGTGAAAACCCCGATTATTTGAACATATGTACACTATTGTTTCACTTTCGGTTTCGCCAGAAATGACCCAAAGTTTGTTATCCAAAATCGCTGCACTATTTTGGTATGTACCATTACCATTTCGTAAAAAAAAAAATTACTTGCACTCAATAAAAAAAAACTTTCAGCCAAAACTTATCTGAGGTTATAAACATTATATAAAATAGGGCAGTTGTATTCAAAATCACTTCCTATTTCCAAAAATGTTGAAATATACAGGGAGTTCTATTTGAAATAACAAACTTAGGATCATTTCCGGCGAAACCGGAATTGAAACAATTGTGTACATGTGCTCAAAAAGCCCAGTTTTTTGCACATACCATATGTCTAAAATTTCATTTATCTAAAATCAAAATTAAAGAAAAAAAAGGGGGCGTACCACACTTCATTTACACCCGATATGTTTATATCAACTTTTTTGTTTATTTTGTGCTAGAGAACACACACCTAAAATAGTGCCGTGCAATTCCGAAATACCCTGTATATAATAATTAATTAGAATTCTAATAAATGATACCACAGACATATGATTTTTTCATTTAATATTTTATTGGTGGTTTATCGTTTCTTTTTTTATAAATAGCTTGTTAAATGAAGGTAATACATTTTTTTTTTTTAAATTATTTGAGTTATTGTATAGATATGACGTGGTATATCATTAAATAGAGGGGAAAAACCACAGTTTTAACTTTTTCAAAGCCAACTTCACGGCATTTTAAAAAAATGAAATTATGGATAATATCTCAAAAATTGAAGGAGATAAAAAACATTTAAAATTATACTTGTACATAAAAAGCTATATCCACAAGTATAAATAAAATTGAGTTAATCGGGAGGTCGTGGGTTCGAATCCCACGGCCGTCTATCATCGTAGAGGTTTCAGGTGGTTCCCTCTACCTACTATAGGCAAATGCTGTGACAGCACTTCCACCTACCCTTACCTTACCCTCCCTTTCCTTGTTCCCCGGCCCCTCCTCCCGGACGCTAGTGACCATAGATGTCAATTAAAAAAAAAAAAAAAGAAATTCAACATTTTCATATTTTTTGCTATAAGAAGAAATTTTGTACTTTTAAAAATGGATTGTAGATTGTAGCTCCACTCATGTTCATCTAATTCGAGCAAACCTGTATCTCTTACTATCGAGATCGAGATCCCCATGCTGGAAATGCTATCTGGAAGGCCCTGCATAATAGTTCCACGTAGCAATCGAATTTTTCTTTAGAGCAAATAATATGTTTGTTTACTTATGTAATATAATCTTACTGCTGGCATTGGTAAAAAAAAACACTAAGTTCATTGCTTATTTATATGGCTCAGAAATAGTTATCGCCTTTAATTATATCGGTAACTGAAGTTAGTCAAACTTCGTTTATTTAATCGTTATACACTCCAAATTTATTTAAATGAGCAATTAAAAGTAATGTTTATATTTGGAAAGTGTATTATTAGTGTTAATATCCATAAATCTCTTCCTACAATAACAATAAATATGTAACTCACTGGGTAATTGTTAACTGTAAATTTCCTCGATATTATTTTCCGTACGATGTTGCTTCACAACAGCCCAACCTTTCAATCGCAACCGGTGTTAATTTATAGCATTATTACACGGTCCGACGATAGCAGGAATTGATGAAATACTTTCCTGCTGATACCGCCTTGCAGGTTAAGGTACTACGAAAATACTAAGCGGTACCCACTTTTCGTTAATTGCAACAACTCGTTTAGGTTGTATAATTAAACAAATGATTAATTGGTCTAATAAAGTAATACAATCGGAACGGGAGTGTGATTGAGAAAAATCTCCTGTCAAAATCTAGTTTGCTTTCATCCATGAGTGCTGAACAAAATTTGAATTCGAAATATCAAGAATAAAAAGTAGTTTTAGTAACTTGCGAATCGAAAATAATTTTGAGCAATATAAACTTAATACGGTTTAATAAAAATCACTTTATTTTCGCAGGATCCCTCGTCGAAATACGATACTATATTTAAGACTCTCGTCTTGTTATTAATTGCAATTTTACTCATTTGTAAATAAAAACAATTTTAAAATTGATCAATGCTTTAAAAAAACGTTTTTTAATTTTAAAACAACCAATACAATTTACACAAACAGAATTAAACCAACTTAATTAAAACTTATTGTAAGTTGTATTGGCAAACAAGACTGACGGAATTAACATAGACACTTTAAGGAATGTGTTTTGTAAACATTGCCCAAAACAGTTTAACAACAAATACAAAACTACACAAATAAATTGAGTAAACTGATAAACAAACAAAATACAGGGTGTGTATAAATTGGCGGAAGCGCTACACGTGACGATGTTCTTCGTAAAATTCTAAGTCGAAAATCTTGATACAAAAATGTTGTACCATGCTTCCTATGGCCTCAGGAACCATTTAAAGAAAAAAAAAATTGGCAACATTGCATGCATTGATTTGCGTTTGGACATTTTGGTATCAGCAATTGAAGACCTTGGTGCAAGAAGGGGATATGTGCAAAAAAGTAAAAAAATTAGACTTGTACAGAAATGGATTTTAAAATTTGCGCTTTTCATATGGTGCAAATGTGGGATAAGTAGGGCTTAGAAAAATAATTTCTATAAGCCCTACTTATCCCACATTTGCACCATATGAAAAGCGCATATTTTAAAACCCATTTCTGTACAAGTTTTTTTTTTTTACATTTTTGCACATATCCCCTTCTTGCACCAAGGTCTTCAATTTTTACTTAGGTATTTACAATTTTTGTTCGAACTGAAAGCCTTCAGTTCGTTAGCATAGTTGCAAACTTTTGGGTATCGTAAAACACAAACTATAAATAATTACGAGAAAAACAGAGATGACAGCTAATAACAATGTTGCCATATGTAGGTATTATTTTCATTCAAATTAGTGATTTACATATTTTCAACACCAATTTTTGAAAGGACGAACACAATATCTAGGAAAAAATACTATTCGAAATTTATTTTTATTCCAAATTGCAGCTTTTTCATTTGCAAGTATTAAATAATAACGCTTATTAAAGGACTAAATGTCAAAACGTTGAGGACCTCTTGCAGACACAGCAAGCATGGTACAACATTTTCGTATTAAGATTTTCGACTTAGAATTTTACGAAGAACATCGCCACATGTAGCGCTTCCGCCAATTTTTACACACCCTGTATACATTAAAATACAATTATTGACATACCCAAGACGTGTACAAGCTGTAAAAAAAATTTTGAATAATAACACCAAATACGTGTTATCAAAAGGTGTGAATTTTCCTGTCGTAGCAAATAAAATACCAAAGGAACTAATTATTAATAGTTTAATCTTTTTTAAAAGCTATTAATATTAGGCCATTAAGTATGAAATGTCCGATTTTCTTAAGTACACAGTTTGACAGTTGGCATCTCTGACATTTTTTTTTTTTTCTTATTGAGAAGGTACATCATCTTTCTTTTTACCACACTTTTTGGCTTGAAAAGTGTGAACCCTGTTAGTTTTTTTATCAAAACTTTTTGGAGGGTATAAATTTTGCAATTTTTTTAAATTATTATTATTTATTTAGAAGCTTTCTTAATTATTTATTTTTTTCCCCAAAACCTACAGTTTTTGAGTAGAAAATAAAGTAAGTGAACTGTAGGTTTTGCGGGAACAATTGAGAGGAAAAAAAGATTCAAAATAAAGCAAAGGTAGGAGACGATTAAAAATATTAGTAAGTATAGGAATTTTTTAATAAGTAAAGAACATTTATCAAATGTCATTATTACACATTTTTCCAAATTTGAGAACGAAAATAAAAACTTACTTTTGGAGTTCAAATCAAAAATTATTTTTTTAAAAATACCTTAATATTCGGTATGATTGGAAATATTTCGCAATATTAATAAATCACGGGCATATTTATAAAAATAATAAACATTTTAATTTTTATAAATTAAATAACGTTAACTCATCTGTATACATAATTATATCATATGAATTTAACTCTTTTTTGTAAGAAAATCTGGCGTCCCCATAACCTGGCGCCCCTAGACAGTTGCCTAGATTCGCCTAATGGTAAAATCGGCCCTGTACATAATACGAAATAATTTTAGCAATCGGGGATTTTAGTCTGTTGATCTCAACATGTTAAGATTTTTGAGTTATTATAACACAAAAAGCGCTTGGTAAGCCGAAACAGGCAAACCGTCAGTATGTTTAGAAAAATTGCGAGTGCTTTTATAATTTTTTACATACCTAGCTGGTAGCAACGCGAACTAAAAACTTATTTTAAATATCAATGTGTACAAAATTACGTAAAATACACTTACCCTATTGCTAGGAAGAAACTTAATTGTTTTCTTGCACCTAAAAGATATTAAGAAAATAACCTTTCACAAACATTCTACTTCAAATTGCTAAATAATTATTGATTTATGTTAAAATGTATTAAATCCAAAGCAATTCGTTTTTTACGACAGCGTTGAACGTTTAAAAGCATGGTTCATGTCCGTGTTTAAAAAGTAAAAGTACCGAAATAAAAACTACTTCACTTTGCAATTTTTAGCACTATGAGATCATTTAAATGCAAATCAATTAAGACATACTGGAAGCTTTATTTTTACATAATAGGCTTAAATATAAACATCAAGCAAAGAAGTTTGCTTAATTTAATGTTTTATTAGAAAATAAGAATCTCGGATAGTTACAACACTAAAACAAAAGAAAAGCAGGTTTTTTTAGAAAGATACTTATTACTCTTGGAAATCCTACAAATTTTTTTTTTGTTGTGAATAATAGAATAGTGCTTCAGTTTCTAGAACTTATATTTAAAACTAAAATGATTTGAAACGAACGTTAGCCACTTGATTAATTGTACAGCAAAATATGAATAAATGCAATAAGCAATATCATTTCGTTTACTTTTGCGAAAAATTAATGAAGCATATGTTAGATATTATTGCATCTTCAATCTGAATGAAATATTATTCGTTGTCATACAAACCATATATTGTAAGAACAAAATCCAATTAGTTATTTCTAGCTCAATAATAAAACTGCGATGTGCTCATATCTATTTGATTAATTAACTAATTCTGTAATGCTAATGGTCCCGCAACATAATTAATGACATATACTTGATATGCACGTAATTAGAGTTCAATAAAATACTCGCAAAAGTATGGAACGGTATGTTGTTCATATTTTTAGTTTCCTTTTCGCATCGCTTGTGCGGCTTGTAACTGATTACAACTAACTAAATATACCTATCAATAAAGTAGGAAGACGTAAATCCTCTCAGGATATCAATTTTGTAAAAATCTCGCAGTTGTACGAGACATGAAATAAAACAAATTAAATTCCATACAAAATGGATAAGATTGCTTCGTAAGCCTCCAAACGTCTTAATGACAAAATGTGTACATATACAATCCTCAAGAATAACATAATAAATGAACACAAGATTTTAATAAGTTGCGTTTAAAGTAAAAAGTCTGTGTTGTAAAAATTCTTAATATTTTTAAACTATGATAATACATCATAACACAACAACTGAAAAATCACCTTAAATAAATAATGGCCAACATTGCGTACCGAAATTTATTGTCATATTTATGCAATACTCACGTGTATTATGGGTAGTTCACACGGTGACATTTAAAGTCACGACATCAATAAAGTCGCGACTTTAATAATGACCCTGTGAACTAAGTAGGTACCTAAATTGAAAGTCGCGACTTCAAAATAAAAATTGCCGCTCTTGTAATTGCAGCATCGAGTGTTGTAGAGCAACTAATTATTTTGAAGTTGCTATTTGTTGATTATGCTCTAAAATCGTTGAAACTTCTATTGGACATGATAAATTCGAAATCGATGACAAACAAATCTATATTAGGTTAGGTTAACCCAACCTATTTGTCTGTTATGTCAAAATATAAAAGTATGGAAGGCTTACGTCAAATGCCGAACTGTCAAATCGATGTCGCGACTTTGCGTGACATTGGTGACATTAAAAGTCGCGACTTTTGATAGTTCACACGGTGACATAAAAGTCGCGACTTTTAATAATAAACCCATAATAAACTTTCAAATTTTTAGTCACCGTTTGAACTACCTTACTAACAAATAGGGCATATAAAAAAGTTTAAGAAATAAGCCCAAAAGTTATTTCGAAATAATTGTATTCGGTACTCTTAAAAAATTGCTTATAATTTTTCAAAGCCTACTACCTGCAAATTATAATTATTTAATCCTCAATAATGAAAAATTTATTAATTTTGCATAAATAAATTATACTCAATATTATTTGGAAAAATAAACTATCTTTAAGAATCTGTATAAAAATGTGGATTGTTCCATTTTTAAAAATGGATTGTTCAATTTAGAATTCAACTAAATGAGAAGAAGAAAAAAACACATTTAACTATTCCACAAACATTTTCACGCCAATAAGAAAAAATTAAATTAGGGGTAATGTCTCAAAAATTACAGGTGATAAAAAATTCTAAAATAATAGTTACGTTCTATACGAGCAAGTACTTTAAGAAAGTACAAAATATTCTAATGATTAAAACAAAATAGTTATAAGAAAACAGAAATTCAACATTTTCATATTTTTTGGTAAACATCTGAAGTACGAAGAATTTTGTACTATTAAAAATAGATTGTGGCTCCTCTCATACTTAAGAATTCATCGAATTTAACAAACCTGTACCTCTTATAATTAGCAAAATACCCATGCTGTAATTGCTATCTGGGATACCCTGTATACAGTAGATTAAACAGGTAATAAATTATTAACCAAAACCAAATTTATTTAAAATGTTGTATTTTATCTATCTACAGCTTCATTCAAAAAGTCTGCAACAAATAGATAAGTTTTTTTATTATTGATTTCTCATAAAATTTTATTCTCGATAAAAGTTGGTGCATGGTATAAAACTAATATTATGATGAGCTTTACTCTTGCGAATATTTCAAAAATCGCTCAAATCTAGTGTCCTGTGACTTTTTATTGAACTTTTATTCATCTCAATATTGGTTTTAGACCAACTTTTATTAGGAATAAAATTTTCTGAGAAACAATCATATTTTTTTTCCATTTGTTGCAAACTTTTTGAATGACGCTGTATATTTTTCTTTTTTTTTAAGTGAATTAATTAAAAATTAAACGACTCAGTTATTAACATATTACAAAATATTTATTACAATTATTAAAATACTGGTACAAAATGTGTTTACATATTTTAAAATTAATTATCTTCTAATGTACTTAAATAGTTTATATATTTGCTACACATTTATCCATTATCAATCCTGTTGAAATATGGATACAAAAATAAAAACATGTACTTAGCGAATGTTGTAACGCCAGTAAGCAAGTGTATATTGATTTTGCAAGATATAAACATAAAAACGAAGATATATTTTTTTAATCGATACATTTCTCACGATTCAGGTTACTTCAGTTGCATAAATAGTACATGCATTTGGTACTTAACGCGTCGTTAATATAAATCAATCAATTTTTGCACGTCAACGACACAATTAATAGCACTCGGTGTTGTAATAAGCGCTTGTAAAATTTAATGCTTATTAGTAATAAATTGTGAACTGTGCATATCCTTTCGCTAATAAAAGACGAAAAACGTTTAATAGGTTTAATAGCTGAATAATCTCGAGACGGCACGCATCTTTCTACCAGTTCTACTGCGAGAAATTGCATATAAATAGTGTAGCGCCTGGACGTGTACTATTACCACAATACTTAACCACTGGTGGTCACATAAATCAAATGCATATAGATTGAGTCGATCGCGCAAGTAGTGCATTACATATCGGTCGTGACGTCTAAAAACTACCAGGAAAGACCATAAACGGTCGAAGGAACACGTTCTCTACTCCCGTATAATTTTATTCCCTACTCACTGACATTTACCTAGAAATGTTACGGTTTTAAAGAACCATGTTAACTTAAGTGATTTGGTAGGTTACAGGACAGTTTTGGCATTTACGCATCTGCTATAAAACGCTCTGTGTAATGTCGACATTAAATTTATCGTGTTATAAGTTATGAGAAACTTGCCAAAATTTCGTTAAAAAAGTCAGCATTAAAAATTTAAAAACTACCCTTTTATATTTTTCAATAAGGCTCCAATTGCAGTAAATAAAAATTATCGACCATTTTTGCGCCTCATCTTATAATAAAATCAAATTAATGCCATATTTACATTGGTATAGTAGCTAATGCAAGTTACCAAATCAAGTAGCTAAAGGAAGACACTAACCAAGTAGCAAACCTTGTCAAAATTTTGGTTTGGTGAGTGTTTACACAATATATACGTGGTCTACACACAATTTAGTGAAATTGTTTAGTGATTGACAAAAACTGGAATATAGTCTTCAATGAAATAGTAATGATTTCTATTTATTTTACTCAAAAAGTCATTGAATTGTTAACTTGCGCAAGTACTAAACGAAACTGTCTACACGTTGCAAGTAGCTAAATTCCCTTATTTCATTTAGCAACTTGCATTAGCTGCTATACCAATGTAAATTCGGCATAATGGAGAGAGAATGATACATCTAGATTCAATATTATTCCCAACCATTAGAAACTTTAGGATCAGTTCTTACTATTAGCTTTAGTAACATAAATTTAGCACTTTAACAGTATTTAACTTATAATTACAGTTACCGCATTTTTGTGCTCTATTTTAACCTTAGATTATCTGTTGTAGCTCTTAACGATTAATTATTATTAGAAAACTTTTTGTACCGTTATTTTTTACTATTAAGCTATTTGTACGACTACAAAAAGTAACATAAGAAAAAAATAATTTGAGATGGTTAAATCAGTAAATTAATTAAATTTTGTGAAAACACAAATACTTTAGAAGCTGTCCCATGAAACATTTAATAATCATTTATGATACATCCTTTTGTAAATTTAAGTTTGTAATAATTGTTTTAAGCACCTTAAAAACTCTCTTATGACTTTCTTACTTTGTCAGTAATTTATATAAAGCGTTTATTTTTTAACAGGAGACAAAAATGTGAATATAGCACTGGCCTTAAAGAGCTAAACGTTTTGGTCACAATTTTTCATTTAACTTCTTAAACTTAAAAAAGAACACTAAAAAACCTTCATAATTTGCGTATTATTAAAAATAAATACATCGACCCTTATATATTTGGAATGAGAAAAAATAAGGAATTTAACTAGATAATAACCAACTATCGTTCCTATTTAAAAAAAGGTAATTTTGTGTCATAACTTTTTAACGGCGAGGGTAATATTTTTTTTTAAGTTTAATCAATTTAAACATAAAAATATCTAGAAATAATCTTAATAACTATTTTCGATATTTACAACACTTTTTATTCAATAACTCAAAAACCGGAATTGATAGAATATGTTTGAAAACGGTTCTGAGTTTGTCTCAAAAAACTGCACATTTTTGGTAATTTAACAGTTTCTCTATCTTAAATATTAACCGAGATACCCATGCAATCCCATCGAATTTGGACCACCCTGTACTGTTATAACGGCGTAAACATAACTTTTATGCAGTTGTATTACATGATAGATTTTTGTAAATTCTTAGATACAGGTTGTCGTACTTAATTTGTTTTTTCGGTAAATAATATGAAAGTGACACACAATCGTATATTTTTAAATAGCCTACTAGATTTGTCCACCACATGATTAATACAGATGCTTATTCTCTTTCCAAAACAGTTCTATTTTTGTGTACCCGGGTAATGTGACGCAAAATAGATTATAAAGTTTATAATCTATCATTTAATAAAATTTTATTGATAAAAACAATATTTCTTTGCTGCTAGATGCTCTCAAGACACTTTCACACACATCAATAGGGACTGAGAAAGCATTTTATGTAGCAGGACTGCTGTTATTAAATTAAGATTAAGACTATGTGGCCGAAGCTAGATCACCTTTGTTTTTTTAAATCATATTTCAAAAATGCAAGTTAAACATTTAAAAAAAATGTTATGCTTAATAAAATAAAATTGCAATAGGAAGGTTATATTTTCCAAATGTATATTTCTCCCACCAATTTTATTTTATTATTTTTAAAATCATGGAGCAAAATGTATTACATATATGACTTGGAGTTGTTTTTAAGTAATGAAGCGCTTCTTTCAATTTTTGGGTTATTTATTTAAAAATATTGACAGAATTTATTACATCCCGGGATATCTCGGGACAAAGACTGAGTTCTTTACAGATGGATGGTTGGGACATCTACCACGAATGCCAAGTAAGTACGCAAAAATGGAATGGACAACGAAATTTGAAAGAAAAAGAAGTAGAGGAAGATCAAAAACAAAATGGGAAAACAAAGTGAGACATAAACTGGAAAAAAAGGGAGTCAGCTAGAGAGTTGTGACACAATTATCTTACGATAGACAGAAATGGAGAAATATAACCAAGAACTAGAAAAACATATCTTGACACAGAAAGGTACAAGAGAACCCGATTAACAAGTAGATCAACTGCAATCCCTTCGCTCAATATTTTAAGAGGCAAACATACAAACTCAATATATAAGTGAAGCGATATTAATTAATTAAATTAAATGAAAAATGTGTTTAAAAAACATTGTGTTGATTTTTATTTGCTCCTCGCAAACTTTGTTCTCAAACTTTACTTGTCAGTTCAAGTTTTAATTTAGCAAAGTATAAAACAGATCATTAATTTATTAAATAAATTTCCACGAGGTTAAAAACCTTCATTAATTTGTGCTCTTTAAGGCGTATAAGTTCACTGCTAGAGTTAATTTAGTAGCGCCTATTGCAGCAACAAATTGCGCCAACGGTTATTGTATTTGGTTGATAAATATTTTATGGTTCTCCGGTGTTGGGCAGTGCTCCGGGCACTTCGGGTCAGAGGTTACTGGGTCGCGAGCCGCTCGTGACCGCGCAACTTCTTTGCGGCCACGACAAGCTGGCTTTTCAGGTGACTAAATCATCCATCTAAAACTGTACATTTTTATGGACCTTGTTGCATATCCACTACTTGTCTGTCTAGACTGACGCTGTAGCAAGTTTTTTTTTGTATTTACTTCCTTATTCACAACATTCAAACAACGTTAATGGGTTCCCACCGATAACAAATACAAATTTGGAATAAGTTTATTACTAACCGATTTGCTTTATGAAAGTTTGAGAAGCTGTTGATTTGAATGTTTGCTATAAAAATGAATTTTGTTGAACAATTTCTTACATAATATAGCATGGTAAACTTTTTAATGTGCCGATAACAGATACGAATTTCACCTAAATAAATTAGGAGGGTCAATAATGGTTTTTGTTTTATTTTTTATTTATTGTAAAAGCGATTGATATTTTTATAATAGTTTATGACAATATTTAGCTACATTGTATATTAACTTACGTTAAGGGCAGGTCAAATGGGGGGGTGCAGTGCAATGCACCCGGACATTTTTCTTCCTCTTTTCAATAGTATTAGGTTCAATGGTTCAATGTATTTATTTTGATTTTAGGCTCAAAAATAAATAAAATTCATCGAAAAATCCCTATGAAGCCATGAATTTAAACAATATTAAAACTAATGAATATTTTCATTCTACAGTACGTAAAAAAATCTACAACTTGTTTCCCAAAAATATTTTTGTACCATCAAGTATAAGCGAATAATTAATGATTTAAAAAAAATATGCCCATTTTGTTTTTTGTTTATTATCTAGCGTGCCATGGAACTTTTTTACAATGTTAAAGCATCACTGCATAGGTCTCAAAAAGGGGAATAATTTGTCTTACTTAAACTTCTCTGTAGCTCTTACCGTTCACTAGATCCCAATAGTGGCTCTTCTATGTGGTGCACCTTGTGTAGGCTGCTCTAATAGATTTTCGTTAAAAACATCGTTTTTAACGAAGTTTTTGGAAATAAACTGTTAATTACATATAAGTTAACGGTTATAATCAAAACTACATTTTTTCACTTGAGTTGGATGTATTGGCTCCTGTACATCTGTTAACGATATCATTAATTAATAAGAGATCTTCACAAAGATTACCAAATCAATTGCTTCATAGCAAAACCGATAATGTTATAATTTAATTAAAAATTAACTGTATATGTTGTGGAACTTAATAGAGGCCTTTATAAAGTTCTTACTTAATATAAGATACAGAAATATAGGTCAATTAGCAAAAAAGTATGTATAATAAAGCTTAATTTGTAGCGTTATTTAAAAGTTATAAGAAATCTGTAATTAACTTGATAAAAGCAGAAATGTGCAAGTTATATTTCCTTGGAATAAAGAAACAAATGCTATTTATTCAGATAAACCTTAAATATGCCGTCCGAATAAAATAAGAATTACTGCTAAACTGTTGTAACTAGAAGAGTTATAAAGAAGCTGATGCTTATGTCATAGGTTATTTGACATGTGGGATAACACAAATTCACTAAAAATCAGGTGTTTATAATCAAAACTAATAACTTATGCAAAGTCGTAAAATTTTTATTCAGTTTTTTTTTTAAGGTAATTATGCATTTTTCAAAATATCTAACTACTGATAAAAACTTATGTGTACTATTTTGTTTATTTAATTGAATCTCTATCTCTTACATTAGACGACATCCCCCCATAGTGTGCTAATTAAGGGTTCCGCCCTGTATACTTTTTAAAAATTTTAGAAAACCCTTTCATCAATTAGAATTCCATTAAAATATTAAAAAAATCGCATGTTACACTAAAGAAATCAAATCAATTTATACTAATAATTTTTAAATGACAAACAACAAATAATTTAAATCCTCATATTATAATGCATTACAATCCAAAGCTTTACATTTGTAGCATTTAAAATATTAAAATCGTCTGGTCTCAAAACAACTAACATGTTTTGTATTATTAAACATTCTCTTGCACATATTTTTCTATTTCTAATCATATATGTGGTAAATTACATACCTACAACAAAATTATCCTGTTTATTGTAGTATTCATGACTAAATAATTTATTTCATTTATATAAATGTAATTTGTTTATTGCAAGCGTGGTATTAGAGATATATTGGCTAGGCTGTACATAAAATATTTACTTAAGCTAGCATAAATCATATTTTCCTAACGTAATTGCACGCAACGTAGCTGCTTATTACCGTATTTCAAAGTAGGAGTATTAGTTTAGTTAATAATATCAACATAAACGAATCTGTGATTTACACTTAAGAAAAAACGTTAATGGTAATTTAGCGTTCTGCGGATTTTCTTTGACAAATAGTAGTGTCTGTGGAGTTGGATAAATTACGTACTTTTTTTTATTTTAACCCATAACTTTTTGATTAGATCTTAATCCTAAAAGCTCGTTTGTAATTTAATTTCACAATGATTACACTTCATTTGTTAGTCACATGTGCTAAGTTATTTTATGTAAGTACATCAACAAAGATCTAGATAGGTAATCTACAGTGGTATTTTAATGACAATGTTATATGTTAATTAAGTGAAAATATGCGTACCGATACAGCTGAGAGTATTTATTATTGCGATATGTATAAATGATTGTATCAAAATATAATATTACGATAATCTCTAAGGAATGCATAGCATCCATCAAATCAGTCTATTTTGTAATTAGTTGAATATGTCTGCTATCTGTTCAATATATGCGATTTCCCGAAGCAATTGTCCACTTGTTTGATTCATAGTTTGTCGTTCAATACATTGCACCGCAAGTGGTACATAAGCAAACCAACATTTTCTTTACTAAGCCACTTTATATGAGAAAGAAACCGTTTATTATTTACACATGAATATTTGTTGGAACAAAACTATCAAAATAATGAACCAGAGTTTATTTTTTAAAATACAATTTACTTTTTAAATAAATAAATAAACACATATTTCCAGAGCAAAGTTAAGCTTTTAGTAATTAAAAATGCATTTAAGAACTGAAAATTATACATAAATGTCTTAAGCCGTGGTAAGAAGTGAAGTATTATAAATTCCATGAGCTTTAAATTATATAACATAGGCAGGGATGGCAAATAGGATTTGATCAGTGTGCCAAAATAACATAAAATTTAATACAAATTTTTCCCCGTGCCAACAACGGATTCAACACGGGTTAGGTTAGACCGCTGGTGACTTTTCCAAAAAAACAACTAGTTAAGTTAGACCGCTGGTGACTTTTCCAAAAAAAACTAGTTAGGTTAGACCGCTGGTGACTTTTCCAAACTAGTTAGGTTAGACCGCTGATGACTTTTTCAACACAGAAAAAGATACTTAGCCTACTAATTAAAAATAACTAAAACTTGTCAAAAAAGTTTAAAATTTTAAAAACAAATTTATTCATACAATTCTTTAGGGTGCCATCGAAAATCTCTCGCGTGCCAACTTTGGCACGCGTGCCACCTATTTGCCATCCCTGAAGGGTAAAACGGTGAAATACGCCCCACTTTTAAAAAAAAAATTCGTTACTGCAAAATGATAGCTTTATTCTAAACAAAAAATACATTTCTAATTAGTATAATGAGTGTACATTACGTAAATATAAAAAGTTTGTGAAAAGTAAACGCAGGAAAACAATAAAAAAACAATTTGGAACCCTTCCTTTGAGGCGTATTACCCACTCTGTTGTGGAAAACGCCCCACACGATTATTACTACTTATTTTTAGTAAGAACTTAATTTTTGCACCACACAAGTGACATAAATCTTCGTACGTTGTACACGTTTCGTGAAGCCATCGAGAACACGCTGTGCACTGTATCCAGTCTACTTTCGATTTCGTGGAGTAGTAGTAATCACCGCATTTGACGCAAATCTCTTCAGATTCATCTGAAACTTCCTCAGAAGAACTCAATACGAGTTCCTCTGAACTCTCAGATGACGTTGATTCAAAGCGTTTAATACTTTTCATCTTTTTTTGGTGCGCGGGTTACATTAGCAACTTTAGTTTTCTTCCCTTCTCTTTTCGCACTGATGTTTTGCTTTTTCCCACATAAAATTTTACGTTTGCATCGGTTTTCTGGAGGCGTAGCGGCCTGTTTTCTTTTAGTAAGAATTGGTGGAATGACTGGAATCGGATTTTTTTGTGCAAGAAATTTTGAAGGGGTTTCTTCTTCAGAGGATTTTTTGCTAAAAGTAGTTGCAGATGGCTGTGGCCTTTTTGGTGGGGTTCTTTGCAGTCCTGACGGCCCAGGTTCATCTAATGGCACAGTAGTTGGGGATGATTGTTGTTCTCCACGATTTTTATTCCTATCGATGGGCACTTCGTCACGTTTGGAAAAAGCAGTAGTGATTTTTAATTGTTCTTTATATGTTTCATTTCTGATTCGATCTTTTTTGGTTTCTGGTGCATTTACTCGGTTACTATTTATATTTGTAAGGGTCCACGTTTCACTTCCGTATAAAAGTGCTCTCTTTTGTTCGTTTTGAAACTTTTCTATTTTCAAAAAATGATTATCTTAAAGTATTAAGTATTCTTCCCACATTTCCTGTTTTTAGGGTTTTCTTGTCCATACCTCCACTATTCCCGATGATTACTCCTAAATATTTAAAGCTATCTACCTGTTTCAACCTAAGCCCATTTAAAGTGATGCTATGCCCTTTGTTGTTGTTTTTTTTTTTTAATTTTAAACACCTACGGTGTTTGATTTATTAATACTGGTCTAATAGGCCAACCATCAATTTTTGTTCTAATAAATCTTAAAACTAAATACTTAAGAACTAGCGTCTATCCATTGATGTCTTCTAGATTGTTCTGACTATATTCTGTTTGTGTGAATATAGTTGTTTGTTGTAAGTTGTAGCGATCATAGTTTAAGTTTCGTCTATCTTTATTTTCATATTGATTTTTTCCAATTTCTGGTTAAGAGTTTCTAGGTTATCTTCTAAATTCTTTTTTGATTCCGCGACTATGATCATGTCGTCTGCGAACATTAGCTCCATTGTGTTTATTTTTTCCATTTTTCAGTTGCCTTGGTGAAACGGTCTCATTTTTTGTTTTACTTTTTTAATTACCCCATCTATAACTACTGAGGATAATAATGGACTGTGCACCCATCTTTGTTTCAAACTCTGCCGATACTTCGTTCTGTGTTTTTACAATATTTATGTTTTTTTCACCCATCGCTTTTATTATGTCAATTATTTCTCTTTCTATTCCTTTCTTGCTTTGGCCCCTTCATACTTTGTTTTAATTCTATCGAATGCATTTTCCAAGTCTATGAAACAACTGTATTTCCTTGTTTTTGGCAAGGCTCTTTTCTATTGTTTGTCTTAGTATAAAAACTTCTTAAACCATCTTGAGATTCTTCTAGTGTGTTTTCTATTTTTTCTCTTAATCTACCTCCCATTACTCTTGCCAGTATTGTTCCTGGTACACTTATTTATATTGCTCTATAGTTTGAACAATATCTTTTGTCTCCTTTCTTGTATTCATAACTTAAGTTTGTAATTTTTTTATTTATTATGAAAAGCTGTTGTATAATAACAACAAACATTATTTCGGTCCTGATGGCCTATAATATAATTACAGAACAAAAAAATACTAAAACATAATTAAGAATCTTCGATAAACTGTTAGGAGTGAAAATTAAGCAGAAAAATAAATGAAAGTAAATAATAAATACGAATAATAATTATAGGTAGCTACAATAAAAATTTATTAGATAAATTTTGTTTATTATGTGTGCATTATTTTATCGAATGTTTTCAGTAAAATTTTTTTTACTGACCACTTTGATTAACGTTTCTAGTAGAAAAACAGTTATCGCAAGGAACAATAAACTATGTAAGAAATTTCAAGATTGGTTAAAAGTAACAATATTTTAAAACTTGAAGAATAAAATTTGAAAATGGACTATCTCAAAAACATTTTAAAGTTTTATTAAACTTTTGCTTTTGTTTATTAACCTTAAAATTTTATATTCAAATATTAAGTTAAATATTAAGTGTTAGTAAAATTTAATATTATATTTTAAAATGCTAACCCCTAAATATTTTGTATAGGCACTAAAGTTTGAGTTTCGATTCTTGAAATAAGAAGTAACGTTCCTGGGGAATATTTACTGGGGCATATTTATAGTGTATATATGTATTAAATCAGCCGTTAAAGGAAAGTGTAGTTGTGACACAAGGTGTAAGAAATCAAACTTTTTTTTATAAATTAACACTTAACTGTATCCCTTATGTCCAAACAGGCTTTAGAATTTGCTTAAAAAGCAAAAGTTTATTATCTATTGCTTTTTTTTCAAAATTGTAAAAATAAATAAATAGACCACCGTGCCCATAAAAATAGTATTATTCCTAAAAGGTATTTACACGTTAATGCTTCATTATTTAACAGACCAATGTAATTACTTAACTAACACATAAAATTCATTTAATGCATATAAAGTCGATTTTTAATTACCAAGTTAAATATTGAAATTTGTCATACGAGTAACCAATATAAACAATGCCTCACTGTTTTGTCATCCAAAATGTTGGCGAATATTTAAAATATTTCGTCATCGCTCGTTTACTCAGTGATTATTCAACATTCCGACTATTTACAGGTTTCTCTTTGTACAAATAAAGTACGTACCAGGAACAGTGATAGATTTACTAGGCAAGTTTACTTACTCTCGACTTCACTTGTGATTAAGCAAAAGTCATTCTTGTTGAATGTGTTCTACTGCGTGAATTAGTTTCTAGATAATAATTTACAGAGCTGCACATTTTCTATTTCTTAGGTATACTGTACGTAACCAACTTGTTTAAGGGTGAAGAATTCTTGTTCCAAATGTAATGTAATATCGCTGTAATGCATTTCTTGCTGAAATTTCGAAAAAACATGCAATTGTGTTATTAAAATTTCAATTACTATAAGTTTTCGCGCTTCATCTATAACTAACTTAACCCACAAACTAGGGATTCTGAGTCTCGACAATTTTTAAAGTCCCGGGAATCCCCGGGACATTGAGACTTTTGCGAATTTTATTTGAATACTAAAAAATAGTGGTTTAACCCGTCAAAAATGACGAAAGATTTTATAAGGTGCAAGAAAAATGATGCTATGTTCATGTACTCAAAATTCATCGGCTATTTCACTGTAAAAAACAAGTTTTTTTGACAGTGACATCGTTTCTGAAAGCACCCGCTACATATTTAAAATTGCTTTTTTGCACGTATCGTGATCGTGAATCGGTCGTGACAGTTGACAGAATATATTTTTTTTTAATTAAACCAAATTCACGGATTTGGTTTTTGAAGCATTTATTTTATAAATAAAGTATAGTAGTAGGAGTAGTATTATTATTTTTAATTAAGTCTACATTCTACAGTAAATAGAGTATATATTTCCAAGTAAATGCCTATTTTAAATAAACTTAGCAATTTTCATTAAACTTTAAAACATAACAAGGATAAGTAAAATATATTTTTACTAATAAACTTAACAATTATCCCTTAGCTTATAAGCAGACAAGAAATAAACATAAATAATTAAATATGGCAGGCAAAAAATTTAAATAAAGTTAAGTAAATACTGATTGTTAGTATAAACTATAAACATAAAAAATTATGAAACAAAATATTTTTGCTAAACACGTGACAGTAAAATTTGTTTAAAAATAAAAAGTATAAAAAAATTATTTCAGTGTTCTGTAACATTAAGTCTCGTCTCGAGTCTCGAACTAAATGTCCCGGGACTCGAGACTAAGAAAGTCCCGGGAATTCCCGGGACAGAATCCCTACCACAAACTCCATAAGACCCGAAAAGCGCCGCACTGAACGCACGAACTTCTCAAACGAGTGCCGCAGCGAAAGGGTTAATAAACCAAGAAAAGGACTAATTGACCGAAGCATAGATCGCGTGTATTTTCTTAAATCACATTAGAAATATTAATTGTAAAAATTATACTCTTAACTGTTACCTTGTTTTCTTTTTAAACACATACTAGTAAAATTTTTCATAGAGTAAGTAATTAAAAATATAAAAAATAAAGATAACGTTAGAGGTTAAATAAGTGATAAAGGCTAAAGTTTTTTTATCAATCTTCGAGAATTTTGTAGTATCTTAAACTCTATTAGATAAACGGTACGATGTTTGCAGTAATAAATAGTACATCTACAAACAACAGAAACTAGCGTAATGCACTTTACAGACATTTCTCTTATAAACATTTGACCACTCCCACATAGTTGGCAGATCAGAGGTGATGTTGTTAGGTAACTTAGGAGTTAGCCTTTATCTCAACATGTGTTCTGTAGCATATACATACCACTAACGTGTACACCTTGCTCGCGTTCCTACTTTCGTTTCTCTTCTTTGTTTTAACATCTTTAAAGTTTAGTTGTCGGTACGGACATCAAACACAATCAGTTCCAAATTAAATTTCAAATCAAACCAAAATCCAAGTCACCTACAGTGTATACATTTAAGCTCGGGTATTTTTGTATTTCGGTATCAGATATAAAAGATAAATCTTCGATATATTTTTACTCTCTTAAGATGATTTATGCGATTAAAAATTAGTTGCAATAGTGTTGGATGTGTCAATAAAGCTGTCATTTATGGAAAATGTCCAGTTTGTCGTTAACTGAACGTTTGCAGGTATTCTGAACATGAATTGTACATAACTTGAAGCTCATTTAGATATTTTTCTCTTAATCAACGATGATTATTTGTGATAACAAGATAATAATCTGAATTTTTAGACGTTATCGCATGAGCATAATAGAGCGTTTAAAACGTAATGAGAAGACAGTGACTGTATTAGCCTATTGTATGGTGTGTACCGACTATGGCTATAACAGTTTAACTACATAGTTAGCCATGATAATCATTCTGACACCTAAACAATCGCTAGCTGTTGTGAACAATTGCCGGCGAACAAACGCCTCGCGATCCGTGTCTCCATAAGCGTCTAGATCGTGCAGCGTTCTCATTATTACAATGCGTATGCTGACAGCTCCATAAATCTTCGAGCAATTCCATATGCAAGATTCGCCATAGGTATAATAGCAATCACTTATATCATTGTTGAAAGAGCTTACGATATTCCGTTGCCCGTTTAATACAGACCACCAACTACTTCAGTATTTGCTTGACTTGAACTCTGCTTACGCTCCAAAGCGGATTATAATTTTGCAAACATTTATTGGAAAACAAGCTTATCTTACTTCCTTCTTATATTCCTATATCAATTATAATTTACTGTTTTAAAAACAATTGATTTACAGAATCAACAACAATGCCTACAATTGTCGGTGTTATAGGAGCGAAGAAATTAATAGAGAATCCAATGATGAAGATCATATTTCACACCTCTTGAACGTTTCTTAACTATGTTAAGCCTATCATCATTGGTTCAACCTGCATGTATGTACATCCTACTTATGCGTTTTTTTCTACACTGTTTCGTTAAAAAAATAAGATAAGTACTTCAAAATTCGACAGTTTTCCATACACATAGATATATTTTATAAAGTCACTGATATACCAGAACACACTTAAATATAAAACTAGCATATTCTAAAACTAAAAATCATATTTTTTTGAATTCTGAAAGCGATTTAAACGATTATTTTTAGTAACTGCTAACCGTGTTTAACTTTTGGCATGTCCAAAACTTTATTGAACTGCAAACAAGGGATAGGGAGCCGTAGTCGGAGTCGAGGCTTTTTGTGAGGAGTCGGTAGTTGGAAAAACTATTGACTCCCGACTCTTGTTAAGTCTGTATTAAAGATGAGAACTGCACGAAATCGAAAATTATTAACGATATTAACCAAAATTTCTCTAAAGATCCTTAACGGAAAAGACATACAAGGGCATAATGCTCATTGGAAAAAAGTTGCGGGACAAGCCCATTCTAAGGTTATGCTGTCAATTGTCTCTAAAGAAAAGACAGAAGAAATGCTCAGCATGAGCAGAGCATACATCAGAGCAACCACAGGACTCGTCACAGGACACTGAGGGTTAAACAAACACTTCCACATAATAGGGCTCTCAGAGACCGATATATGCAGAGGATGTGGTCAAGAAGAAGAAACTCCTCTTCACGCAATATGCCAGTGTGAAGGATTCACACCCTACCGGCGCAAACTTCTAGGGATGGAAAAAGCCAACCAAGATGAGCTAAGAAAAACACCCTTAAAGAAAATCCTGGAGTTTTTCAGAAACACAGGACTTCTTTAAGGGGCTATCACCAGAGGGTACAATAGACCAATAGGTCGCAGATCAGGAACCCGAAAGGGGACCACCTCCGCGGAAATAATAATAATAAACCAAAATTTCTTATCGGAAAAGACATTTTGTTGTTTTGTTCAAGAATGGAAACGAAATTTAAAATATTTAATACCGGATTAAACCGATTTTTCTTAATGTTCTCCCAGTAAAAGGATTCGGGAGTCGCAGTCGGTTTAAGATAAAAACGACTCAGGAGTCGAGAGTCGGGAGTTGTTTATTTTTCTACCGACTCCCCATTCCTGATACAAACCACTGCAAATTTTAAAAGATTAAATTTAGTTATGAACGATCCATTTTACAGTGTAATCGGTTCAGTGTACTGCGGATATGTTTCATCTTACTTTGTAAGACTAAAACGACTTTTCGTCGAAAAATAATAAAACACAATTAGGCAAGTTATTAAGTGTCGATTACTACCGCGATCGTGTTTTGTTTAGTCAAATACCACGATTTTGTGAAAAATAATATCTAATTAATTTTTAGACTTATTTTTCAGAAATGTTTTGATGTACCTATTAGGGTTTCTCATATTTGACCATTTTGCTTGTCCCGGGATTCCGGGAAGAAATCGGCCTTTGTCCCGGGATTTCCCGGGATCCCGGGATGTAATAAATTATGTCAATATATTTTTAAATAAATAACCCAAAAAATTAAGGGAACGGTTTATTACTTAAAAACAACTCCAAGTCATATATGTAATACATTTTGCTCCATGATTATTATAAATAATTCAATAATATTGGTGAGAGAATCATACATTTGGGAATTATACCCTTTATATTGCAATTTCATATTTATGAATACAATAATATAATTTTTACAATGAATTTTTGTAATGTGATTTAAGAAAACAAAGGTGATCTGTGCTTCAGTCAATTAGTATTTTTCTTAATTTATAAGAAAAAGTCCTGCTGCATAAAATGCTCTCTCAGTCTCTATTGACGTAGGTGAAATTGTCTTAAGAGCATCTAGCACCAAAGAAACATCGTTCTCATCAATAAAATTTCATTTATAAGCTATTTTGCTTTGAATTATCAGGGTACACAAAAATAAAACTGTAAAAGTATTTTGAAGATATTAACTTTGTCATGTAGACCGGGCTTCTTTGCGCCATACTAAAAGAGAAAAATTATTTTGAAATAAAAATAAAGTTTTTCCATAATTTACTGTTAGTAAAGATATTTTAAGTATAAAATTCTGATAAGTTATGATAGTATTACGAAGATCTTAGCACAAAATAAACGAAAATAACACTTTTTTAAAATCCCGGGAATTCCCGGGACAAAAAGCATTTCCCGGGAAATATAAAATAGCTTAAAATGGACCGGGATCCCGGGATCCCGGGAAAGAAACCCTAGTACCTATGCTTATATTTTTAATGCACTATCGGATTTAGAATTTAACTTTTTATCAAAATTAATAAAAAAAAAGTATACCTACTATGTAATTTCAAAAAAAAGTTGACTATCGCCAGTCTGATATTGCATCGTAGAAAAAACATTGTAATGTCATTCGATAGAGAATTTGCTCCGATTTACAAAAATATAAGGATTATGAGAGTTTCATCTTAAAATAATAAAGTTAAAGAGATGCGACGTCAAACTGGATCACCCGGTATATCAACAAATTAATGCAGCCATTTTATTATCTGCGAGAAACTTTTGATTTTTGTTTCAGGAATGCTTACAGATTAAAATCAGCAAAAATAAACAACTCAATAATTAGTAATTTGACTAGGGTCCAATGTCTACAAAAAATCGAAATTCATACAATCTTATAACGCGAACTTGAATCTGAATTTATTTTTGTATTTATCACAATCTTAAAGATTAATTTACGTTTCCGGTAAACCTATAAAAGAGTAAACGAACGTTAATAAATATTTATTCCCTGCTAACCGACATAGAGTTTATCGGTTTATTAACCGAATACCTGATAAAAACTTCTGATTCAAATATGTAACCTACCGTCAATAAATAATGTCTGTCTGCTTAAACAAGTTTTGCCTAGTACTATTTTATTTTTAATTTTATAACATTAAGTCACTGCACCTGCAAAAGGAAATGATTGTCGTAACATGAGTCATTAAAAGCTACCCAATAAATTTTAATTGGGGTAAATTCTTTCATGTTAGACCACAAGACAATATTAAACCCGCCGAGTCGAACAATTATACAAGTAACAATCATTACAAGAAACTGCAGCAAACCCAACCGTGGAAATAAAAGAAGCGTGCTTAAAAAGCATATTTTATTAACCGCAATCTCATTAGCGCGCTCTTGTAAAAACATAAACTGTTCATCATGAAGTTTCGAACATAATGGAAGAAAGAATTCTACAAAGTAGTTAAGAATGAAGCGCGCCTTGAGAATTTTGTTAAATTGCTCACACTACAAATAAGACAAAATAACTGGCTCATTGGCGGCGAGTTGAGGAAGGTTGCGCCTATTATATTAATTATGTTTTACAATTATTAGCATCTCTAATTTGATAATTAGTTGCGAAGCGAATTTTTATTAGTAAGCAAAAAAAAACACTGTCCATTTCAATGATTTTAATCTTGCCAATATTAAATAAATATGCATTAAAAGTCGACATTTTTTTGTAACTATTTTATTTAAACAAATTCTTGAAATGAATAACGTGCATAAACTGTAGTTCTAATCACGCATGTTTTTGAAATTTTTTAAACTCAAACCAACTTATTTAATAAAAATATTTCATTCTTTCATATTTAACACTAAAAGCAAAAATCCTAAAGACAAAATACCTATTATCCTTGATTACAGACTTTTATAAATGATTAACGTTGTCTCACCTCACAAATAGGGCAGGTTATCTAAGTTAAAAGATTCATTTTTTCCCCAATAATTATGGTACATTTTTAAATACACAATTTAGCTACATATGATTTTGCATCTCACTTATACTATGGGTATATTATATTATTATATTCCCTAATTTACCGAATGTATGTACTACAAATTTTTTTTGCTGTTTTCGTGAATCCGTTATAGCCCAATATGAAAGAATGGAGGCAGTTTGAGAACGGCGCTACCTAAAGGGTAGTTTACACGGTGACACTAGTTGTGGCATGAAATGTCGTCGTCTGAACAGCCTGATGTCGCGATGCCACGTTGTGATGACGCTAGTGCCGCGATGTCGCGACACCAATAATGCCAGTGCGGCATTTGACGTAAGCCTATCATACTTCTATATTTTTACAAAACAGACAAATAATATTAATTTGTTTGTCCTCGATTTTCAATTTATCATGTCCTCAATGGATGTTCCAACAATTTTAGAGCATTATCAACAATATCCTTGTTTATAGGACAAATCTATTGCCGAACATAGCGACATGAAAATAATTAGTTGCTCTACAACACTCGTTGCTGCAGTTACAAGAGCGGCCATTTTTATTTTGATGTCGCGACGCTCAAATATATCATTTTACGTCTGAACACCTAGTGCCATGACACCGAATGTCGAGTGATGTGACATTTGATGTCGCGACGCTAGTGTCACCGTGTGAACTACCTAAAGGGACATCAAACCACATGCTCTCTATTTGATATGATCGTCCAATTTTTGAACTGCAGAAAGCCTTTTGTAACGTTATGATAGGGTTGATTTTTTATCATATACCTATCAGTTTTATAATAAGTTTTAGATGTTTGTATTTTATAACCTGTATTAAATAGGATAAAATTTGTCGATTTAACATAAACACTGAGCACCTATTTGTGTTTTAGATAATCTGTATTTCCAGATTTTTACTAGTAGTCTTCTTGTTTCGCTATACAGGTTAAAATTCAAACTTTTCGATTAAATCTAGATAATTATCAAAAATTTATTAATGCCTTTTAGTAGAATTTGATAAAGTATTCTGTTTTTGTCATTTTCTATGTGTATATTATGAATCAAACTAATAGTTTTTATATAGAACCCGTAGTAGGCCATCAAAGATTTACTTAGCTTTCAGAAAACATGCACTTTTATGCATGTTTCAAAAAATAAAGTATTGTTTTCGATTTTTTTTCTGGATTCAAACAAATGCTGGTATAAAAAAAATATTATCTATTAATTTTCAAGTTAAAGTTAATCTACGCTTGTAAGCATTTTATGTCATTGTATTTAATTTTTTTTTAGATTTTTCAATTGTTTTGATTTACATGACTTCTTTTTTGTTTTATTTTTAATATGATTTTTTTTTTAAGTAGTTTGATAAATTTTGCTCGAATTAAATTTGCATTAAAAACGTTAAAGTAGGACGTTGCTTTTGTATAATATTTCATAAATTTTGTAATAAAACAAATTTATGTTTATATTACAAAAATCATCTATGCACAATGCCAGATTTTGTGATGATTTATCAAAAATACGTGGACATAAAAGGTAAGTAGTTCTCAAATTTAATGTTATTACGTTTTTTAAATTACTTTTAATTAATAACACAGCAAGTTTAACTAAAACGCTAACACATCGATAGGACTTTCTTTATTAATTCGATCTTTTTGAATCCATAACACAACACGATTATAAAATTTTAACAAAAGTAATCATCTCCTCGTTAGTTTTTGCAACACACTAAAGGTTATATTTCCCAAAAACAGAGATTTTTTTCTGATAAAATCATAACCATAGTTAAAAAAATTATTATTCACTTCACAAAAAGAATTAGTAGCTTTACAAAGAATCGTGATAATTTATTATTTTTGCTAAAAATACAACTGGTTAACAAAAACTATTAAAATATTTTGTTTATTTTTTGCAAACATAGTTAAGTGTTGTAATTACTTTTTAAATCAAGAAAATTTTACTTTTGTCGTTTTGACGTTAGAGATAAACGAAAACCGTTAATACCAATTTGTTTATTTATCAAGAAAATATAGTTCTACAGACCTAAATTAATAGATTTTTGCCAATTGAAGACCTTGGTGCAAGAAGGGGATATGTGCAAAAATGTAAAAAAAAAAACTTGTACAGAAATGGGTTTTAAAATATGCGCTTTTCATATGGTGCAAATGTGGGATAAGTAGGGCTTATAGAAATTATTTTTCTAAGCCCTACTTATCCCACATTTGCACCATATGAAAAGCGCAAATTTTAAAATCCATTTCTGTACAAGTCTTACTTTTTTACTTTTTTGCACATATCCCCTTTTTAAACCAAGGTCTTCAATTGTTGTAGTAGTTAACAACATACTCTATAAACATTTTGAATTTTGGCCATCCTGTACATTATGCAAAAATATTACTCTACTTAATAAGAATTGTTAGTCGTCATTCCGCTCCCCTCTTATGAAAAAGATAAGATCCTACACTAAATACTTTAATTTTATGTAAGTTCGTTCACATCAGAATGACGCCAGATGTCGTATCACTTCGGTGGGCACTCAACCTTAGAAGGTAATTAGAGGGATTTTTTCTTGAAAAATTATCCTTCACTCGTTAGTCGTGTTGTGTTGGTGACTTGTTATTTAACCACAGTAAATGTAAACTAACGGCACAATGAATTTTTCCAATAATGCAGAAGTTTTTATTTACGTTCTTTAAGTATTTGCAATGTTCTTTATCAACTTTTGTATTTAAAACTCAACTCTTTATGACCAGTTAATCGAGATAAGTCGTATAGCAATGAATTTTATATAATCCGCGTTGAATTGGTCGTAACCACACCATTACCATTAAAACATCAATGTGCCTCTTGATATAATCTCGGTAGGCCTTGGATTGTCAAACCCCTGATGAACGTACTCGTCCCGAATTCCAGGAATTCCTCATCCTGGGTCTGGCTCCAGTGGCTAGAGTTTTATTTTCGTTTTTAAGTACAAATTTTTCATTTTTAATTAAACTGCGTTTGGATTTAGTAATTGTCGATTCGCCATAAAATTCCACTGACTGCTAACGAACAGGTTTACAGGAGCATGCATTCTCTTGTTATTTTAACTTTATAAATATCAATTATTATTGGGTTGATGTTGTACTTTTGCGGGATTCAATTAAAGAATTAATAATATGGGTGTGTTGCTTTGACTGGGGTAGAAAATAAGCAATACTATGTAACCAACAACAATGTCGATGTGATTTATGACGGCAGCTAAAAGAATGTGATTAAAGACATGTGACCAATTGGTATTGAATGGGCAATTTTGATTTTATTTTCTTTGTTGTTCCTATGGTCATTTTTCAACATAGCGAATTAATACTCGATATAACGTTAAAAACCTGCCCGTTGTGTTTATTACGGCAGACTTGCAAGGCAAAACTCTTGATATGCACACATTTTAATACACTTATTATTACATATGGAAAGTTATGCAAATTGAATTAACAAACTTTTTTACGAGTAATAAGTAGTTTGAAGAAATATGTTATAAATTATCAATTAAATTACCTTAAACGCAAAGTTATTTATCCTAAATACATACGTATTAGATTAACTTTGTAAGTTTATTTTAGTTGAAATATGTACACAAACCCCGTCCGTATTAACATAAAGAACATGTCGATGCATGCGTACGTAACAGGTTAAAGGTGGAAACCTCTGCAGTGGCTGTGCGAAACAAGTGAAGAATGCAATCGTTTGGAGGATTAAGAACTATCATTCCATGCATATATTATGCGCACTCGAGTGTAAATAATAGCTAAAAGTTTGCAGTCAGGTGGTGCTTGTAACTGAAAGTTATCAGTCACTAACTTTTCGTAAAATACCAAGTCATTTTAAAACGTGGCGCCTTATTACTCTTTTTTATTTGTATTTAATAAGTGAATATTATATTTCAACTACACTTTCTCACTTATTTGTAACTCAGAAACTACAGAGCGAAACTGTGTAGCAATTGTTTTAAAGTAAATAAAAAACCAATATTTTTCTTTTCTTATTCATTTGTTTTGAATTTCGGTTTTTTTTTATTACATTAGGGATTTTGGAATGCAAAGAATCGAACTTATTTTGATATTTCTTCAAATGTTTTAAAAATCTTTTTTTTTTCGCGGAGGTGGTCCCCTTTCGGGTTCCTGTACTGCGACCTATTGGTCTATTGTACCCTCTAGTGATAGCCCCCTAAAGGAGTCCTGTGTTTTTAATAAACTCTAGGATTTGCTTTAAGGGTGTTTTTCTAAACTCTTCTTTGTTGGTTTTTTCTATCCCCAGAAGTTTACTTCCTTTCTTTTTCTTCACCACATCCTCTGCATATATCGGTCTCTGAGAGCCCTACTATGTAGACGTGTTTGTTTAGCCCACAGTGTCCCGTGGCTGCTTTGATGTCTATTCTGCTCATCATGAGCATTTCTTCAGTCTTCTTTAGAGACCACTGACAGGATAGCCTTAGAGTGGGCTTGTCCTACAACTTTTTTCCAATGAGCATTATGCCCTTGTATTAATATGTCAGTAAGACACCACTTGGCTGTTCCATAGAATGTACCAACTGCGGGTTCTGGTCCGAAGAAAGGTGTCTCTCTGCCAATTTTGGCTAGGCGATCTGCCTTCTCGTTCCCTGGTGTATTAGTGTGCCCTGGACACCATACCAGTTTAACATTATTCCTGCTAAAGTGCCCAGATGCAGTTCAGAACAAGTCCTGAGTTTACTTCCGACGAGCCAAGAGCTTAACCATTGTCAACATTTTTATTTCTCATAAGTTTTAAAACTGCCAAGAACTAAAAATTATGGTGCGTCAGTCAAATGATTAAACTCAAAAAAATATTTTTTATTCCTTTTTCTTAATCGGATTCTTTTGCACTGTATTTTTCCTAGTTTTTGATTATGTTTCTCCATCTTTGTCTACGGTTGATTAACTGTGTCACATCCACATCTCTCCAGTTGACTACTTTTTCTTGTTTTTTTATTTAGGATATAAAAATACAAAACCCGTTTAGTATAAAACGGTTTGGTATGGGGTGGATAACCAGTACAAACAAGAATTTCTTTTAAAAACCATATAAATAATTAATTTTTTGATGGGAATATTGTTTTTTATTAAATAAGGTATTAATCAAAGAAACTGTGATATCAGATAATGTTCGTTCGTATAATTTTGTTCATCATTCAACATAATAGCAGTGCATTTCTTAGAATTGATAAGTTATTGTAACGTTTTATTAAATATGTTAAGAAAAATATAAAAATTGTGACTTTTTTAAAATTAATGTTATTAATTTTTCACGAACCAACATGGGCAGTTGACTCGTGTCCAATATAATTATCAAGACATTACCCAAAAATATATAAATATTATCCGATACTACAGTAGTTTAAAGTTCGACTTCAACAAATCCCAAAATACACAATCTTACAGCGTATAATTATCTTTAATGTGATTAAATAAAAACTTCATAAATTTGGTTTCGCTACAGTTTATAACCTTTTTTTAATAAACGCTAGGGTCCTCACAAAAATCATTGTCAAAAACTATCGTCTTGCAAATTACACTTTCGCCAAATAGATTGAAGTAGTTTGTATTTCACTAGCACCAAAAAAGTTCTGTTTAAATCGAGTAGGTATCATTTCTACACTTTATACGGTTCAAATAAAGTATCTAGATTGCGAAGCGTGCATACGAATTGTATATTTAAATATTAAGTTACAGTTTTTACTTCACATTTGAATATAAGTTTACACTCATGCGAGAATAAAAATAAGCGTTAAACCAATTAATATGTAAGTCTGCTATCGTAAAAACACTTGAAATGTTAATAAAAACAAGTGAAGTTGGATCTTAGTCAGTGAACCCCAAGGAATGTACCTACAAACAAAATTACTAATCGCTAAATAAAACATCATTTGTGCATTCCTTTGCGGAAGTTATTATGTTATTATAAAAGTACCTAGTACGACATATTTGTAAAGTCACCGATATTACTGTATTTAATGTTAATATTATTATTCTATAATTTACCTAAAATACTGCAATAAAATATTGATGTGACTAAAATAATATAAGAAAAGGGAAGGGTTCATAATATTACATACCTACTTGTTGTTTCGAAGGTTTATACCTATATTTATATGTATACTGTACAAATATACACTTAATCGTAATATTATGGATTATAAAGTACTTGGTAATTGTTTTATGGATTTTAACATTCTTGGCACTTGTTTTATGGAAGGCGCCGGACGTCTATTATAATTCTAAGCATACGCAGTGGAATTGGAAAACAACTTCGAAAGGTAAGGGTCATTGAAAACATAATGTTGGCAATTTTTTCCCCGAATCATGACTTTTTGTTACACCACTATGATATTCTATTAAAATCACATTTACTTGATAAACCAAATTAAAAGAAATACTAAGATGTCTTAAGACTTTTCTGTAATGCTATAGCACAGAGAAAGAAGTAAAAATACTTGCCAACTTTTACCAGCACTTCATAGTCTGAAACTCTATTTCCGTTTTAAAATCTAAACATACAAATTTTTAAAAACGGGGCAGTAGTAAAGGTATACGAAGACACGGAAATAAATTTAATTTAGGGAGGCTATGGACGCCCAAAAAGTAACGTGGTACTAAGAAAATGAGCAACTAAAAACATGTGATGAAATTAAACAATTACGTATTTATTTTAATTTGCGAAAAACCCAACTATTACATGACACCAGGGATTCTTAAGCTTTTCTGACGTGTCCGGAACATTCTTCGCCCACAATTCTTCGCCCACAATTCTTCGCCCACTAATTTTCGCCTCCACAATTCTTCGCCGCCACAAGCTTTCGCTGCATACAAGCATATCACAAATTTTGTTTGTAAATGTGATTGTTTTTATTTATAACGTAATTTTTACAGATTATTTTGCGTTAGTTTAGTTAAGGTCAGGTCAGGTTAGGTTAATTTGATTTTTATTTATACTATAATAACACAAACAGGATTAAAAATCACAACATACGCTATTTATATAGCAATTTTTAAACATAATATTAAAAGAAGAAGTATTAATATAGTATAAGAAACAACTTTAGGCTAACGTAAAATAATCTGTAAAAATTACTTTATAAATAAATACAATCACATTTACAAATAAAATTTGTGATATGCTTGCATGCGGCGAAAAATTGTGGCGCCGAAGAATTGTGTAGGCGAAGAAATGTGGGCGAAGAATTGTGGAGGCGAAGAATTGTGGGAGAAGAATTGTGGGTGAAGAATGCTCCTAGACTCCTTTTTTGTACCATGGACCCTTTGGCACTTAGGTGAAAGAGACGGTCCAGGAATAAAGTTTTTTTCAAGATAGACTATTCAATGCTATATGAAACTATTTGTAATTTTTAATCTATCTTGTAAGCTTCCGCGGCCGATGTCCAATGTAAATAAGTTGTTTCCGGGTTGAAACCGCGTCGAAGGTTTCTTCGTAACCGACGTTTCGTCCATCCTTATCAGCAATAACAGTTGCTGTTTAATCAACAACCCTGAAGATGTTTGTGTTAAAGGAGGACGAAACGTCGGTTATGAAGAAACCTTCGACTCGTTTCCAACCCGGAAACAACTTATACACATTTGTAATTTTTATTCGTGGCCCCAGACACAGCTAATACTATGTACTGTAATTTAATGCATATATTTATAAGTGAAGGAAAAGCTAGATTTCGCGTAGGTAAGTAAAAATATCGATAATAAATTGAATTTTTCCATCCAAGCTGGCAGACCCCATGAAATCTTTTCCGGGTTAAAAATCCCTGCATAAGGACGACGAAAAAGTTAACTACATATTTAAAATTGAGCTATAAAATATTAAACGGTTATTATCTTTTGCAGGCAACACTCATTATATGTTGAGAATAGCAATATTTTATAATAATAACCAAATATAATATAAAATTATTTCGAAAAAACTAAAATTGCCGTATTTAACTTAGGTCTTTTTGTGCAAATTTGATTTTGTTTTGCGTAGCAAAAAAACCCGAATGCATATCTTGAAGTCTTTGGCGTTACAAAAAAAAAGATAAGTTAAGGAAAAATATTTTGTTGGAGTCTTAATGGTTTTGTAAAAAATTAAATGCCTTTATCACTTTATCTATTTAAGCATTGAAAACATAAAGATGATTTAAAATGTATTACTCAAAAACATTTCTCCAATTGATTGTAATATTTTTTAAATTATAATTACAGTTTCTATCTTCTGGTAAAGAATTTAAATCTAAAACCTATCATTAATCCAAAAACAAGTATACATAGGAATTCTTTTAGAATAATGAGTTACAAAATAGTCTTCTCGTATAAATGATTTCTATGATTATATTTAACAAAATCTCATCTGTATCTGACGACATGCTGTTATACCAAGTTCAATTTTTAACTTACTTTAAAAAAAAAATGCAATAGGTTTTGATCGAAGAATCATTATTACAGCACAGATAATAAACTGTCATTTAAAATATCATGTTTTGTGTTGTGAGATATAAACATTGCTATGATTTAGTAAAATATATGATAAATTTGGTTTTCCACTTTTTTCATAATTTTTCTTACGTGTGCTTAATTTTTTTTATACATTGGGGAATTCAGCATTAAATTATTAAACAGGATTTAGTAAAGTAGATTATAACAATTTAATCTTACGCTACGGTAGAAAAAAGATTATTCTCATTTTGTAGAACTGCAAAAATGTGATACGACACGCAAACTTCGACCAAAGCTCAAAACGCTTACTAACAATAAGAATCTTTACACTTACTTAAAACTATACTCATAAAAGAACTATTACAATAAGCATAAACGCTTATTTAAATTATTTCTTCATGTGAGATTTTCTGTTAGTATAAGGAAGATTACAACATATCGTTAACCTACCAATATTATTTCACTTAACGCTAATATTATTATTAAATTATTCACCGGTAAATGGTTTCTCATGCTGCAATACGATACGGATGTGAATAATATATTATAGAAAACAGAAGGATTGCAAGATTTATTACATTTTAGATCCTCGTGTACGATAATTTATTTATCTCGGTGGATAATCAAGAGTGACTCACAAAATAAAGCAAAACTGGAACTGCGGAATGAATAACAGCAAAGGTATTTGTTCGACTGTCATAGCACATCCCATCCTAATGAAACGGCTTCAGCTATTTCCAATTAGTCGTAAAAACGGGATTGATATGTACTACATATATTACATTCCTCAATTAATAACCATTTTTTATAGGAGTATCGATTGATATATGGTTAATTACGTTGAAAATGCGTATAATCGCTGATAGTCCTTTGGAAATATTTTGTCGTATTATATATTATCAAGGAAGAATGTTAGAATTCGACTAAAAAACAAATCTGCTCTAAAACAAACTGTATTTCAACTTTTTATTATTTAATTTACAATATGTTTGTGCTTATTATTTCTAAGGCTTTGGTTTATTTAACTGATTTGTATTTATATTGTGTAGTTGTGAAAATAGCGCCTCGACGTGTATCTAAATAAATAATAGTTCAGTTTTAAATAGGAATGTACCGATTAATCGATAGATAATCGGCAATCGGCTGTAACGGTTTTTTGCCGATTAATCTGTAATCGACTTTATGGCTCGCAAACAATTTTATTATGCCAATGAGTGATTCTTCTCAAGAATTTCTAGTCGAAAACTTTTCGAGAAAAGGTATAATTTCATCACGAAAAAAAAAGTTGTTTTTTTTAGTTCTCCAAATATTTATTTCTCGGGAATCGATATTAAAATTATTCTTGCTTTTATCAACAATTTGTAACTGTCCATGTTAATATCATCATATATCTTCATCAATTTTTACAAAAAATACAATTTAGAGACTAGTCTAGAAATTTACAATTTATAACTAAGTTTACAAAATTATTAAAAAAGTATTATTAAAATTATTATTATTATTATTTCCGCAGTATGGGTTCCTATACTGCGACTTATTGGTCTATTGTATCCTCTGGTGATAGCCCCTTAAAGGGGTCCTGCGTTTTTGAAAAACTCCAAGATTTTCTTTAAGGGTGTTTTTCTTAACTCTTTTTGGTTGGTTTTTTCCATCCTTAGAAGTCTAAACCGATAGGGTAGGCATAATATGTGACGAAGAGTTTCTTCTTTAACATATCCCCACATATATCGGTCTCTGAGAGCCCAATCATGTGTTTATTTAGCCGACAATGTCCTGTGATGAGTCCTGTGGCTGGTCTGATGTTAGCTCTGCTCATCCTGAGCATTTATTTTGTCTTTTCTTTAGAGACATTCAACAGGAGAGCTTTAGAATGGGGTTGTCCTGCTACTTTTTTTCATTGAGCATTGTGCGCCTGTATTAAAATGTCATTTAGACACCGCTTGGCTGTTTCATAGGATGTACCAACTGCGGGTTCTGGTCTGAAGAAAGGTATCTCGCTGCCAATTTTAGATAGGAGATCTACCTATTTGTTCCCTGGTATATTAGTGTATCCTGGACACCATACCAGTTTAACGTTATTCCTGTTTTCTAGCGTGTTAAGTGCAATTCAGAACAAGTCCTTAGTTCCGTCGAGCCAAGAGCTTTTAACGCTGCTTGGTTGTCGGACAGTATCTACAAAAATTCTTTTATTATTAAAATCTCTTCCTCATAGTGTTTTTGCACATCATAGCGTACACCTCGACTTGATATACGGTTGCATAATGTCTAAGGTTAACAGATGTGCCTTTTCTCAATGGAGCTGCTGCCCATATTCCACATCCTGTGCCTTCCTGCGTTAATGTTAAATAAATGATTTGCTTTATCAATAGTTTAATACCGACCAACAAGATGATTATGAGTTCCAATTAATGGAAGTGAAGTATTGCCTCTTCAGAAACAACAATTTTTTTAAATTTAATTTATCTATAACAGAAATGAATCCTGGTCTTACTGACAAATACCAGACTAATAAACAACAATTGCATATATTTAAAACAACGAGTACAAAAACAACAATAAAGCCAACGTGCACACAGAATGAACATAATTTTCCTATTGCTAATGATTTTGTTACGAAAAAGAGAAATTAATTGTTCATACTATTTTCGATGCGCTTATGTTTTTTAAAAAATTATTTCAAATGAAAACTACCTACCAAAAAATTTTAAACACTAATGCTTATACGTAGATTGGATAACGAATATGTTTTCTTTTTTTAATTTAACTTTCAATTTTAGTGTTTGGCTGCCATATTGCTAATTATTTTATTAATATAAAAAAATAAAAAACTGAACTAAAGATTTTGATGAAGAATAGCATGATTTGCAAAGTACTAATATAAAAATACGCCTTTTAAAAAGTTCCCTTTAAACACATATAATGAATACAATCAAATTCCATTGCTCTTATAAGCTAAGGCCAATTTATCGGTAATCGGACAATTTGGTTGTAGGTGCATTCCTTGTCTTATGAAGAAAAATTGTTTCACTACTGTGACCTTTGTGAAAATTTAATAAAATTATACTTACTTAATCCATGGCCTATCTACACTCACGGGTGTAAAGCATTGTGGGGGAGTTGAATTCTCATTTTTTCATTTTTCATTATAACAACATAAAATTATATTGTGCCAATTTAATTTGATGAATAAAGATTTGTTATTATACAAGTCGTTATAAATAACAAGTTTAATTAAAATTAATTATTATGTAATCGTTAATCCTTTTACCAATTAGGGTTAAACTCTATTGGACAACGGTTTCTTTAATAAAAAATGAAACAATTCAATACTATTAATGCCGAATACATAAAAACACAAAAAAATATTTTCTTTTTCAAGTTTCATTAATGTCACTTTTACATTTAGTTCAAAATTATTCTGCACGGTGTATCGCTAATTGGTTCACATGACAGTCATCTTAATTTAATAGGTCTTACCAGATATTACCTAGCGTGTTTATTGATACACTCAGTGTTGAAGCTTTAAATTATAAGTACCCACGTAAATCGGGCAACTCAAAACATTAAGGAGTACATAATATTGCATTTTACAACGTGAAAACGTGTTTATCGCGAAATATGGTTCGTACATGCGGATTAAAATATAACCATATACAAAAAAGAAACCAAATGGACCTAAGTAGGTACATTAAACTGTTTTTTCAAAGACCGACATTCAAAAAGCGATCAACAGCACTTAACTTATTATTTATTATTTGTTAATTATTTTAAACAGCTTAATACAAAATACAGAATACGAGATTCGTACCTTAAGGTTTTAATTGCATTAAAAAACTGACGATTTATCAATTAAATTAACAAACTGTGTTGTCTTACTTTATGTGTGCTAATAAGTCATACGCCTTAACCGAATTCCACTGCAAAACTTGTTAAAGATGATATTAACGAGGACGGATGTCCTTAGAGAAAAGTAAACAACTGAAGTCGTCGGCAGATATCAAAAAGTTACAACTGGCGCTTAATTTGGCTATCAATTATGGAACCGCATTTCTATCACGTTGCTGAGATAAGCTTATTATCAAAAGTTAAACAAGAGCTGACTCTTTTTTAAAAAGTTTATTATCGTTACCCCTCTAATGGTGTCATTAAATGGGATTAAGTTTTTAAATATGCAGAGTAATCACGTAAATTTTTCTGGTTCTAAAGTCCTAATTAGCTTGATTTTAAAACATAATAGCAGGTTAATGCGAATTCAAAATACAACACAAATTAACCCGAGCAAAGATGTTAATGGCAATTGTTGAAACACATATCCCATGAATTGATAGCGTTGTTTTAATAACTTTATTATAAGGGTGCTTCATAATATATTAAAAGCAGGTTAAATGCTTCGCTTGTTTCTTGAAAAAGAAGCTGCTAACCTGACATTTAATTAAATGGTGAAAAATTGACATAAAAGCAGGGACTAAAAACGAAAAATATTTTGTTCGTTATTGATCGGAACGAAAAGAAATTTTTTTTTATCGTTTTTTACGTTTCCACCCATAAAATTTCGTTTCCGTTTTCGTGAACCGAAATTAATAACAGTTAAAACCGGTTTTAAGGTTTTTAAAGTCACAAATTCAAGGACCAATGTTTTTTTAGTCACCCTCTTTTTCCAAAATTCAGAGCAGGGAGCTTTCTAAAGAACGGTCGCCAAATGTCAAAAAGACAGTATTGGCAACCCCAATTATTCCAATATTCGATTATTCAGATTATAAATGCTTCTTATGTATTAATATGTAAATAACCATAGTTCGCGTTTAAATACAAACAAATTTGGCATGATTGTTTTCTACTTTTGGTAATAAATGTGAGATAAAATATTTGTGATAAATTTAGAAGTCCATTTACATTTTTGTTTCTGTTTGGGCCCCCGATAAATTGCAAACGGCGATATGTTCGGTTTTGATCATCATAATTTAAATTTGCGAATCACCATATTAAATGTACCAAATTGTTAAACACATTTAACATACCTATAAACAAATAAATTGAGTTCATTTTATTTAGTATAACACCCGTCAGGTGCAAAAACACAACTAGTTTGTCAAACTCAGGGCATAAAACCGGTATTTTAAACCGGTTAACCGATATTTGTAATTAGAAACCTAAACCGAAATTCAAATGGCAAAAAAAACGGTAACCTTTAACCAAAATAATTAAAAACCGTTTTTCTTAACATCTTCAAAAATTACTTTAAAAATACAAAATCTGTATTAAATGCGATAGTTTACCAAAAATCATTACTGAACGCTTGATTGTACATACATATATTATAAAATTATAAATAGATAATATCTTTTCTTACTTTGCATTCCTATTCTAAATAATCAAAAACCGGTTTACAAGTTATGTCGGTTTTTTGCTCAAAACCGTTTTTTTACTAAAAAAAAACAGGTTTTTGTACAAAAAACAAAATTTTTTACGGTTTCGAGCGCTGGTCAAACAATAGATCAACAACGTTAAATGTCATATTTTCAAACTGTGATGACGTGATTATTACGCGCCTTTTTGTTTTCCAATGAAGTGTATATTATTTATTGATCAACAAATTAGAAAAAAAGAACATCTGTACCGTTACTTGTGTTGCCTGACATTGCAAGTATTAGCAATAAAGTTATTAACAAAAAATGTAACTGGAGAAAAGTGATGCTTACTTATTTAAAGTGAGATATTTTACTGCTGGTGTGTTTATAAAATAAAAATTAAATAGTGATAAAACCGGTTAAAACTTTTAAAGCCGGTTTTAGGAATCTTTATTTCGTTTTCGTACTTGAACGAAAAATATTAATTTCGTTTGCGTTTTCGTTCTTATAAATATTTCGGTTAATTTCATTTAACGTTATCGTTTTCGTTCAGTTCTCACTCCTTGCATAAAAGGCACAAAAATATATTCCAAATGTGTATGAATGTTAAACAGGGCGTTATTTAATAGTAAATGTTATTATTTTGGTAATTTAGACTTTTAATACTTTTCATAAATAGCTTTACCCAACTAAGTCCTACTTAATTTTTAAAAAGTTGTTCTTATTTTACGCTTGCAATATAAATGTCCGAAATGACTTTAATTTTTTCCTACTTGATATAATCAAGTATAATTGATATAAAGAGAACTAAAGTGTTTTGCTCAATTCGTTAAATAGGCAATTTTTTCATAGTTCTGAAATAGGCAGAGAGATTGCCTAATTCGTGAAATAAACAATACTATGCCTAGAACGTGAAATCGGCCCTTTGCCTACTTCGCGAAATAGTTAAGGCATAAAAAAACATTTAACAACTTTTAACCTGACCCTTATTGACTTGGTCACTAATAGAGGATCAGGCTAGAGTTAGATGTTGGTCAAAGCTTTTTTTTTAATGCCAAATTATACATTTATCGCTATTAGCCTGTACATACATTTACTAGTAAGTGTACTTATACATCAACGGAGTTTACGATTTTGTTGCAACGTATAAATTACAATCTATCTATTTTGCAAACAAGCATTTCACTTACTAGGCGAAGTATTGCTTATGTTACGAACTTGGCAAACGCTTTGCCTATTTTACGAATTCGGCAATAAATTGCCAATTTCACCGATTTGCCGTAACATTCACACAATTTCCAGAATCTCTACGTGTAACTAAACCAATTGGTCGATTTTATAATTATATTTAAAGTTAGTTTTAATTTAATTTTTTTTATATAATAGTCTATGATTTTATTTACCTGCAAGTCTAATTCACTCAGTATAAAACATTACTGTAAGAAATAACGGCAAAACGGCAGATAAAAATCATGAGTCTGAGGAATTGACACTAATTAGAAATGTTATCAGTTTATCAAATTCAGATAAGATTTTTTTTGTACACAAAGTTTTTACAGAGCACAGATGGTAAATTAATTTTAAACATTATTTTCCTAAATGTAACGTTATACTTTTAAATTAAACATCAGATAAATATTCTCCTATCAATTTGTTCTTTAATGCTATAATAAACCTAAAATTTAACATCCCATTAATTTAATTAATTAGGCAACATCCAATCTGTGTTTTATTATTCTAACCAAACGTTTACGACTTATTTTAACAAATCACTGATTAGCCACATTTAACCTTCCGACTACTTACAAACTTTATTGTATTCTATAAACCGTTCTACCAATTAACTTTTTTTTTCCTGTTATTATTATATTAAAATAGTGCATTTCTAATAACATAGTGTGTCCAAAAGGTGTGGAATATGTTATATATCTCAGTAAATATCCACTTTAGGGAAGTTTTCCACCATAAGACAAAATTAAATTTTTTTTTTTTTAATAACAAAAGCGCAATGAAAAACAATTGATTTTTTTTAATGGCAAGGTACCCCTATATTACCTATACTTATTTGATAGATAATTTTGTTCTATTTTCAATGATGCAAAACTTTAGTAGGTACCCTTACTTAACCAACTTTATGAGAAAAATGCAAAAATTATTTTAATTGATTAGTATTTATTTCTAATATTATCTACAATAACTGTTCAAACTGTGAAACATTTACAGCTTGGCAATGATAAATTAGGTTTTTAAACCCGTTTATAACATTCCCAACCATTTCAGGTGTAATTTCTCTGATACGATCTTTTAAATTTTCGATATTCTCCGGCCTCTTAGTATAAACTTAATTTTTAAGGTGACCCCATCATTGAAAAAAAAAAATTCTCTATCAAATGAGTATAATATAGGGGTATCTTGTCATTTAAAAAAATTCAAATGTTTTTATTGCGCCTTTGTTATTCAAAAAAAAAATTAAAATTTTGTCATGGTGAAAAACTAAGTACCAAACAACTTTTATTCAAAACATTTTTCCCTACATTGGATATTTACTGAGATATATAGCATATTCCATACCTTTTGGACACTGTATATTGCTCTAAATATTATATACAACCGTTTGCTTTAACTGCATCATTGTTCACCAGGTGTGATCTAAAATCTTAGTCTAAGGGTGTACTGCGAAATGGTTTAAAAAGGACCGACACCAGAGAAGGATTTAAAGAAAAGAAATAAAAAAAAAAAACGGGACTTTAAAATAAAACTGTACAGTCGAAAAAAAACCATGCCCAGCTTGTATACGAGCAGGTAACAGGTGAACAGTTAAACAGTCAGCAAATTTATTTTTAAAACAGATATTGTGGCAACAACTACTGATGGAGCAAGCGTGATGAAAAAATTTTGATGTGAGAGCCCTGTCGAAAGTCAACTCTGCTTA
Source organism: Elmis aenea (assembly GCA_947652605.1). Lineage (NCBI taxonomy): Eukaryota > Metazoa > Arthropoda > Insecta > Coleoptera > Elmidae > Elmis > Elmis aenea. The sequence goes on from OX393578.1 coordinate 44,617,072, forward strand.
AATCACGCAATTCATTTGGCCGTAATAAATGTCTTATATCAAAAAGAGGATGAACATCAAACAACTGAAGATTCTGACGAAGATAACGAGAACGATGGTGATTTTGAACAAAATATCGAGAAAAATGACAGTGAAAATAATAAGGGTGTAGAATTTCAAAATGTAAACCTGTGTATAAAACCGAGCTCTAATATAGCCCTAAACGAAACTCCAAAAATTATCAGATTGTTTCAAAAAAGTGCATTAAAAACCAGGGATGGAAAACGTAACGTAACGATACCCGATAACGTTATAATAACGATTCAACTATAATTTTTAATACAATAACGTAACGATATTGTAATAACGTTATATAACGTTATAATAACCGATAACGTTTCATTAAAAGTTATTTTGTATCGTTATTCTTTATAAATTAAATTTTGTTTGTATTGTAGAAATTTAAATGAAAATAAAATATCTCAACGTAATTTCGTACTATTTTTTAAATTTACATTTTACAGATCCCAAAATTAATTTCAGAGTTATAAATAAAAATTATTTTTATAACGTTATAAATCATAATTTGTGTAACGTTATATAACATAACAATTCATTTTTTTAGTGTTATTTATAACGTTATACAATAACGTAACGATTTAAAACGTTATTCCATCCCTGTTAAAAACACGATTTTACAAAAATATGTGAAGAGCGAATTTGACGTTGAGCTTAATTTATGCCTCGGCGTCAAGACCAGTTGGAATTCCTTGATTCTCGTGATCGACAGATTTTTAAAACTACGAAATTCCATCAGAAAATCTTTGATTGATCTCGACATTGGCGATATCTGGAATGAATCAAATATTTACGTATTGGAAAATATTTCTACTCGGTCCTATAAAACTGGCAGCTGAAGCTCTGAGTCGCCGAGATGCCACTTTATTCACTTCAGAAGTTATTGTTAATTCTTGTTGAAAAAATTACTTCAAATTAACACAACTTTATCTCAAGAAATGTTTACAACCCTGAAAGCCATATTAAAGAATGAAGAAATAGGAACCTTATTGGTTTAAAACATTTTTTACAAAAGCCCGATTATGTTGTCAAAAGAAACTATTTTTCAAGTTGTGTCAAAAAGATATATTAAAAATATGAAGAATTATTAGGAAGGCTTTTTTCTAGTGTAGAAAGTTCGGATACCGATGTAATCGAAGAAGAAAACAGTGATTGTCAGCTGGCTAATATGTCGATTCAAGAAGAATAATTAAACAATGAATTATTGAACCAGCAAAGAAGTTCAACCGTGAAAAACAAAACATACAACTATCAAAAGGTGTGCCAGATTTTAAAATCAACTGGAAACCAGACTCCGATCTAAGTCTTTAATGTGAATCATTGCTCACAATTAAGCCAACGTTAACGGAAAGTAAGCGAACATTTCCTATTGGAGGAATATTTATCACAAAAATTAGAAATAGGCTATCTGACTCCTCCTTAAATGCATTGGTATGTTTAAAATCCTATTTTGCCATGCTAAAGTAAAATGTATTAATTTTTTTATCATAAACTCGATGTAATAATTTCATTTAAATATGTATTTTATAAATACTCATCAAATAAATGGCATAGAAAATATTTTCCAATTGTTTAAATACATTTATACTTATGTACTTACATACAGGTTTTTCTATTAATAATGTAATTTGATTTTTTACATTTTTTTTTACGTTTCAAACGAAAAATAATCGAAGTCCCGAGTCCCGGGAATTGAAAAAACCCGAGACTTTAGAATCCCTACTTAGGTTGTATTATAAATAACAAATGAGGCCTATCAGTAGAAATATTTTATAGAATAGCTTAGAGCCTGTGGTACCTTCCAAAAGATAAGACGAGTGTTCACTAGTCATGATATAAGCCTAAACCTAAAAATGCGAATAATTAGATCAGTGGTCTTCAAAGTGGGGAAAAAACTCTCTATAAAGCCCGGACGTAAGTTCGAGCAGTCGTTAAACAGGTAAGTCGTTAAGTGAGGAATGTATACGGTATGAACGCATGTTTATAATGTTTATATACGCATAAAATGTATGTAGTTCTATTTTAAAAGGCTCTGCAAAAGTTTTATTCAACGAAACAATCAGTTATGTGATGTATAGTTTACAATGCTAACAATTTTAAGGGTATTAAAGTATTCTATAGTATATTTTCAATAGCTTTTTATCCAGAATTGTGGGCAAAAATGTCAGTTATGTTTTTTAATGTCGTTTTTTGCAGCCATTTTTTTTTTATCTTCTTGTTAAGAATTTTCAATATTTTTTTTTAAAGTAGCAATTATTTTCATATGCTGTAATTAACACTAACAATAATTTTAAAAGATTAGATAACTGTATGTTGTTACCTTTTTTAAGATTAAAATTGGTAAACATAACATTTTAGTATATAACAAAACAAGAGTTGTGGAAAACATCACGCACGACTGCGTTTTAAAACTCGAGTTTTGTACTATACGTTTTAACAATCACATAATATCCACGATTTTATCGGCTGTTTGACCAAAAATACACACGTAATTAATTGTAATACGCTGTCAATTTTGACGTGAGTCTACTTTGATAATTTCTAGAAAACCGTATGTTTTGCTCAACGTGTGTAAAGACCAGGGTTGGGCAAAATTTGATTTAAGACTCGTGGGAAAAAATTGTTTAGAAATCAAAAAAATAACAATACGAAATTTGACGTTATAATTTCATTGTTGAATTCAAAAAATTTGCAACTAATGGAAAAGTTTTTTATTATCGATTTATCGAAAATTTTATTTTTGAAAGAAGTGGGTGTATGGTATAAAACTAATTTTAAGTTAAAAAAGCTCAATAAAACTTTATACGACACCAGCTTTTAGCGATTTTATAAATACTCGCAAGATTAAAGTGCTCTTATTTTAAGAGTTAAAAAAAAAGTCAAGATAAAACGATAGTTTATATTATATAACTTTTTTTTAAAATTCTAAACATTTTTTTAACTCTTTTAAAATATTAATAAGGGCACTTTTTGGATTCAAAAATAAAAATATAAATTTTAACGTCATATTTCACCTACGGTCGTATTTTTAATTCTAAACAATCTTTCCTTATGAAGTTTTTTTTTGTAAATCTTAAAATAAGGCCCCTTTACTCTTTTGAATGTTTCTGAAATCGGTAAAATCTGGTATCGTATACATTTTTGTGATTTTTGTTTCATCTTTTAATTAGTTTAGGTCATCCACCAACTTTTATGACGAATAAAAGTTTCTGAGAAATTTTTAGGAAACAACTTTTTCATTTATTGATACTTTTTGAATGACGCGGTATAGAAAATGTAATGCAGGGTGAATAATGGATAAATTAGTTGTAAGAGGAAAAAATAGTCAAGTTTCTTAATTAAAAAAAATAATAAAAAATTCGTGCTTTTTTTAATTTAAATCAATGATTTTTAATTTTTTTAATAAAAATCGCACTGCACAAAGGTTTAAGTACATAATTATATTCGATATATTTTGGAATTCCTACAGAAATGATATTTTGTAATGTTTCAGTGAACACTAATATTGTTTAACGCTCTAATCAGATGAAAATGCGTATGTTTCCAGTATTGTAAGCTTTTTAATTATATAACAATATTTTTTCGAGAAAAATGTCGCAATCCATGTCGTATCAGTTTGCTCTTAAGATTAATTATGTGTCTTTATAGCACATGCTTCTTGTTTTTAAGTTATTTAACCTATTGTTAAGGCCAACCGTCAAATCCAAAAAATCTTGTTTTAATACTTACTTACCTATGCATAGTTTGCTGACAACTGGATATAAATGTTTGAAATTTCATATGACAAAGGAGTAATATAATTATTCCAATGATAATTATATAAATGCTGAGCTGTATTTATTTATACGGCTAACAGTCTGACAAAATACATCACCTGCTTATGATTTTATTAAAAAAATTATTATTAAATAATTTAAGATTTGTTGCTTTAACATTCCTAGAAAAGGTCTTTCTTTAGACAAAGTACATACTTTGCGCCTCGTTTTTACGATTTGAATCAGATCAGTTAGTCTCGTGATGTTACCCAGCAGCAAACTTTCGTAATCAAAAAAAAAATTCTCTGTGAAATGACAAGTTCTTGATATATTGCTGCTGAGAAAAGACAGGAATAAAAAAAATTAATGAACACAATTTTATTTATGCTCAAATTATTTATTAAAGAAAAAGTTTTACAAGCTTAACAGACAATAATTATATTTTAAAAATAAATCAATAAACCTATTTAGACAAAGCAAAAATCATCATGAAAATATATTCAACAGTTTGACGCATTTTAAACAAACGCTATTAACAAATTATTTTAATTTATTAATACGTATATTCACTATAGATATTTTCGAAAAAAAGTGAATAACATTTGTTGTTTATATTATTTAATATGTCTCTAAACGCATGGGTCTGTCGGGTCTGTTTCCATAATACATTAGATGCAATTGATATAATTGCTCAGACTTATCAGGATTAGATGGAGCTGATTTGCTTTTACACATTGCTTTTAACACTTTTTCTTTGTCATCGTTCACTGGAGGATGAGCAGTAATAAATTCCCTATTATTCTCTCCATTAGCAGTGACATATCCAAGATGTATATAGTAGCATAGAACAAAACGTTTTAGATTACTATCATTCGTAAATGTTCCATTTTCAAGTTTCCAAATCAAAGCTGGATCAACTTTATTGGTTCTTTGACATGCTGCTATAATACATTCCTTACTATTTTCGGGTTGTCCCTGTAAATAATTAATAAATTGAACTAGTTTAATGAAATTTTGTTTAGTAGTGTATATAGGTATATGTTTAAAGTGTCGCATTCAAATTGATCTCATGCTTGTAAATATCGTAAATGATGTCTCTCAAAATGTGTTTATTTATTAAACAATCTAGCATTTTTCAAAAAATATTGGGAAAACTGTAATTTCTTAAGAAATAAACACAACAACATATAAAAAAAGAAAATTGTAGATGTTGTTTTTGGGAAAAAAATTTGATTTTTTGATACTTCTACTCTACCGTTAGATGCCATAAACATTTTCGTGAAAAACCCTATAGATCTGTCGTGAAGTGACCGAGTCGTACACATGTCAAATCAAAACTCACAAATTGCAAAAAAAATCTGTAAGGGTTTATAATACCTAAGCAAAATCAAGAATTCGAATATTTTCACGACCACTATACTTTCTTCATACTCGTATGGCGAAAATAAAAATACCTTTTAACCCCTTGAACGTTACATTAAATTCCTCAAATCATACATGCGACAATGTCGCGGCGGCAGAGACTAACCTTTTTTTATGTTGCTTCTGTAATGAAGCTGTGAGTTGAAAAATACAACAATTAGGTTGTACTCTATCAGCACCCAATAAAAAACCATTTTTTGTTACAAAAATCACACGCAAAAACCGCGCGACTTCAACTTACCCAAATCTACCTGCATAAGATTTTTGGGTAAAAAAGAGGAGACTTTTGGCGTCGATGACAAAGACAAACCTAATTTTTGTCGTTTTCCGTCTTATAGCTTCAACACAGAATGCACGTAAAAAAGAAATCTGCCTACGCCGCCTTGATACTGTCGCGTGCATAAAGCCGGCTCTAACGCGCGATCAACTGACGTTATCCGCTTCGCGTGTACAAGACCTCAAATCGTACAGCACGGCACAAGCGCGATAAAAACGCTCGAACTCAGTTCGTAGAACAAGGTCAATGGTGCAAAAGCGGTAAAAATGCCCAAATTTAAATCGTAGGGCCTCGGTATTACCGCTAAAAGAACGCCCGTACTCAGTTAGTAGAGCACTGTCAAGGGATTAATTAAAAAATTACACAACTCATGTATGTATAAACCTACTTACCTGAACAAGTGCAGTGGCTAGAAGTATGATGCACAAGGTTTTCATTGTCGTTTCAGTTGCAGCTTACAGTCTGAAAATAACAAGCGCCAATCTTAAATCCAAGTGTTATATAGGTACAGCCAAGGTTATGTGCAGATAAGAACTATTATGCATATGCTAACTATAAACTCCAAATACTAAAAATCATAACTTGGAAAGTGTGATATCAAGTGACGGAAAACTTGATATGGGAATAGCGAAGAGAAGACAAAATCCAAAGAAGACGATATTAGGGAAAAATTAAGAAGACATTTTTACAAAGAGAAGAGTATATAATGGCATTACATTACGAAAGATTTTATATAGGTACCACGAATCATCGGTATACCCAAAAAAACTTGCAAAAATAAAAATATGACCAAAAAAAAAAATACGTGAAAAACAGAATATGATAGGGTAAGACACGCAAAATTACAAACCGAAAAAAAATCCAGATGAAAAGGATAGAAGAAGTAAATATATTTTTTGTGCGATCGTACCTACTAGAAACGGTTGTTTGACGGACGCGTTAGCAACCATAAAGTACTGCATTTCCGGCCCTATCCTTAGCAACGGCCGAAAAAGTTTTTTCGGCCGCTACAGCGTACGAAAAAGATCATTTGCATTAAGCAGAACGGAAAGCGCATGTGCGTGTCTGAATATAAGTTCTCTGAGATTATAGCTTCCCCGCTAAGGGTAGTGACGTAGAGGTCTTTAGGTTGTTAAGTGTCAGGTAGTTTATAACCTAATATTTTCGTGTTGATACTGTTACTGAATACTGTTCTATTGCTGTAAGTTAGACTATGTATTAATAAATGATATATATATAATATATGATATGGTACACGTTATAAAATGAATAATTAATCAATGTTTAAATTTATGAATAAAACATTACAATCGCACAAAAAAAGGTTATTTAAATTATGTACAGAATTATGCAAGTACGTTTTCACCGCTAACAGCATACGCCGTCATCTGTCAGTGACAGAATGTCACGTAGTTTCTAACCTATAATTTTGAAAATTACTAAAAATTTAAATTGTTTTTAATTCGATCGCACAAAAAATGTAATATGCACCTCGGCCAAAACGTACTTTTTCGTCCTTGCCTGTTGGCTGGCTTCGACTACGTCTCAGCCAGCAAACCAGACGCGGCCGAAAAAGTTACACGTTTTGGCCTTGATACATAAATAACTATTGTATTTAAATTTGCTACATAAAAATTAACACCTCCAACTTTTAGGCTGGATTTATTACGAATCGCTAACAGGTTTATTACAATCATGCAATTGATGATTAGCACTAGGGTTTCTTCCTCGGGAACCCGGAATCTCGGACTCCGGGGATCCCGGTCTATTTTAAGCTATTTTATATTTCCCGGGAAATACTTATTGTCCCGGGTATTCCCGAGATATTTAAAAAAATATTATTGTTTATCAGAACTTATTGTAAATATCTTTACTAACAGTAAATTATGAAAAAACTTTATTTTTATTTTAAAATAATTTTATATTAACAAATTATGTACACCCGTGTAAAGAAACCCGGTCTCCATAACAAAGTTAATATCTTCAAAATACTTTTACAGTTTTATTTTTGTGTACCCTATTAATGCGAAGCAAAATAGCTTATAAATTAAATTTTATTGATAAAAACGATGTCTCTTTGTTGTTAGATGCTCCCAAGACAATTTCACACACATCAATAGAAACTGAGAAAGCATTTTAGATGGCAGAACTTCTATTAATAAATTAAGAGTAAGCCTATCTCACCAAAGCATAGACCACCTTTGTTTACTTAAAATGTTACAAAAATTCAAGTTAAAAGTTATGTTAGTGTGTTTATTTAAATGAAATTGCAATAGAAAGGTTTATATTTCCCAAATGTATGTTTCTCTCACCAATATTATTTTATTATTTATAATAATCGTGAAGCAAAATGTATTAGATATATGACTTGGAATTATTTTTAGGAAACTAAGCCCTCCCTACCTTTTTTGGGTTATTTATTTAAATATTATGACGGAATCCCGCGAAATCCCGGAAAAAAGACCAATTTCTTTCCGGAATCCCGGGACAAGCTAAATGGTTAAATCCTGTCTTCTTCGGTGAATTTTAATAGTATGAATATTTATTCATTTAAGAGGGAACTAAAAACTGCACTTTTATCCTTAATTAACAAATATTTCGTCATTTATATATTACCCAAAAAAATTTAAAAAATTCTGTTAAAATAAGTTACCAATTCTAATTCCGATAATAATCAGTAAATTAGGTTATGAATTTACCTACTTTACACACATTTATAATGCTGAAAGTAGCTATAAAAATAAAAAAACTGTCGCCTCCATTGTTAATTACAGGTTTTCATGGGAAACTGAGTAAAACCAATGTGCAAGTAACAACGGAATTTGTTTAGCTATTAAGCGTGTGGTGTAAAAATTAATTAATTGATCTAGCCTTACCATTAATAGGACAAAAACTAGGGGTTGTCCTACTGATGTCGAAACCAGTTCCATTAATTAATTAATTTTTAATCGCCACCTTTTTAGCTCCTTTTTGAGAAATAAAAGTAGAACTTATACCTGGACAAACTTGGAAACTCCGCCACTACTAATAAATACTTGGTGTAACCGTACTGCAAGCAACTGTTTCTTCAGTTTTGTAGTAATTCATTACACATATTTAACTGCATATCGAGAAAACCGATAACAATGACAATTATCGAGTTTTTTCTTCTTCATTATTTTTACTGTAAGTAAAGGAGTATAATTTAAATATATTTATGGACAACGTTACATGTATGAAATTAAAAAGTGCGTTTTTTTTGCAGAGAATAGTCCAACTCTCAAATTCGAATATGACCACGTGAGAACAAACCTTTGTGTATTACATGTTTATTTAAATTTATTTTTCAACAATATAACAATGTTTTAAATCATTTAATAATTTTTTTTTTTAAATAAAACTTTTAATTTTATACATCACATTATTCTAATAGAGAATTAAATTCTGAATCCGATAGTGTATTAAAAAATAAGCATACAAGGGAAAATTTTTGAGAAAAATGAGTTTAAAAGTTGTTTATTATTTTACACAAAATCGTTGTATTTGACATAACAAAACACGATCACTGGCAGTTTAAAACTTGTCTAATTGTGTTTTATTATTTTTCAACAAAATATCATCATTTTGTGAGTATTAAATTAAAAACGGACCTTCTGTCAATTTGCTTCTATTAGTATGTATTAAAGGCGTTTGAGTTTAATGGTTACAGAAAAATGATTTTTCGTCGAAAAATTTAGTAGTAAAACACAATTAGACAAGTTATAAACTGTCAATTACTACAGCGATCGTGTTTTGTTTAGTTAACAACAATTTTGTGAAAAATAATATGTAACTTTAAAACTCTTTTTTTTCTCATCAGAATCAACAAAAAAAAAACTATGTACTTTTAAAAAAAAAGTTGACCATCGCCAGTCTAATAAATTTCAACATAAAAAAAGTTGAACGTCATTTAATATAGTATATTTTACAACAAGAGATGAAAGTCCAGTTTGCGGCTAGTAAACAAATCTCACCTCACGAAAAAAACTGATTTCATATCGAGTCGTAAATGCTATTTTTTCTACAAAATTAAAATTATATTATAGAACGAACGTTAATGTAAACAAACCAAATGACAAATATTATGTATAATGGTGCCTTTCCACGTGAGAGTAAACTACTCTCGATAGCAGCGTCGCCAAGGATACAGCCAATCGCGAGTTACTCTCAGGGGCTGTATCCTTGGCGACGCTGCTATCGAGAGTAATTTACTCTCACGTGGAAAGGCACCATAAAGTATTAATTAATCATTTCATTTCCATAGCGACACCACCACACTGACATTGACATAAATAAAATTATAACCTGCAAACGAAATGTATTTAATATTTATTATTGTACCATTCTTGGGCTTTTATGTAAAATGCTACATTAAAATTAAATTATTTGATTACAATATTAGCGCCATTTTAATTAATTATGAGTTTAAGCTAAAAAAAAACGTAAAATTTACAATTTGATATTGACATTAACATTGACATGATTTTTGCCATTAGAGACGAAAGTAAAACTTTCATGTAGAGTAGGCAGTGAGAAAATGACAACTTATATATACAGTAGAAAAAATACTTTTCCACGATTTACGAAAATATAAGGTTTATGGGGGTTTCCTCTTAAAATAACAAAGTTATAGGGGTGCGACAGTCAAACTAAATCACCTAGATGACCGGCCCTGGTGTAGAGTATACCAGATGAGTCAGCCAATTAGAACCAGAATGAAATAATAGTAATAATTTTAGGACGACTCTATGGAAGATAAACTGTAGTTATCTGATATATTTTACTTATTTAATGACAAATGAAAAATTTTAAGTGCCGAAATCAAAACATTACTTGTGGATAGACGTTTAAATAAGCATTAAAACTTTTACTTATTTGAAAACTTTAACAATGAAACTTATTCAGTCATTAATGTTTCAGTAGTGCTAAGCAAGTTACTCTATAAAGGCAAACAAAGGAGCTTGCAATTTTCTATAACAAATAATTGACAAATTGTATCAGGAATATCCAGTCACGCTAGAGAATTTATTGCCGGTATTATCTATAACGTTAATAACTGATTTAAACGATAAATTAGTTGTATTAACTGCAACATAAGAGAATTATTCCCAATTAGACCTTTTCTTTATTAATTGTAACTTGCACTAATGAGCAATTTAGAATTTACTCTGAAAAATTACGATATTTGTGGAGACAACTGGTTAGTTATTGGAATATTAATGAGTGCACCGTTGTAAGATAAAGTAAAATGTCTGATACTACAAAGGAAATGATACTTACTTTAATTTCTTTATTTTCGTAATTAACGTAAGCCATTAAGCCTCAAACGATCGACTAAAATTTTTGTTTCAAGGGAATTTCTAATCAATAAGCTTAAAAAATCGTTTGCATTTTAAGATATGTTTCCATTTTTAACGATATTTTTACTTTTAATAAAAATATTATATGGTAAACAAGTCTCTGGTTGATTTGTTGATTAAAAGAAGTTAATTAACTGTTTTTTCTTTTTTAAACCCTGGTTGAAGAAACCCATAGCTTGATTTTTGGTGTCTACCTTTTTGTGTTCACATATTATTCATTCTTTAATTTATCAATCAAGTCAGCTCTAGGTTTTTACAACATTAAGAATAATTATAGTACTGTGTACTTATTTGCATGCTAATTTAACCATGTTTTATCTCGGTTTCCGATATTTCTATGTTCTTCATGATGAACCATACAACTTATATGCACTTCAATAAGAAAAGTTACTTTTGCTGTCAGTCTTACAATCAGGGACTGAGAACGGAACGAAAACGAAAACGTTAAACGAAATTAACCGAAATTTTTTTAAGAACGAAAACGAAACCGAAAACGAAATTATTATTTTTCGTTCAAGAACGAAAACGAAATAAATATTTTCCAAAACCGGTTTTAACCGGTTTTGTTGCTATTTCAATTTTATTTGTTTAACACAAACGCGAATTTACCTTCTGTGCTGGGAAGACTCCACGAGGCAGTAAAAAATCTCACTTGAAATAAGTGAGCTTCACTTTTCTCCATATATTTACGTGAATATGTATTAACAACTTTATTGTTTATACTTGCAATTTCGTGTAACACAATTAACGGTACATATATGCTCTATTTCTAATTTGTTTTTTAGATCATCAATATAGAATATACACTTGATTGGATATATATATTATCAATGTGTATGTTTTATTTGCATTTAGACATAATAATAATAAAATTTATTCTTACTTCGAAAAGGACTAATGTAAAAGAAGATTTATTGGAAGATGTGTTGCTAGTAAGATTTAACGGAATGTGCAAATGTATATTGTATGGTATGTACAAACTATAAAGTTAAAGTATATTTCAAGTTAATATAAGTTTTTTTTTTTAATCTTTTTTATTTATAACATTTAGTAAATTATCCACTTGAATTCATTCTTTTGTCTTTTAAAATAATTACAGCAGGATCTTATTTAATTCAAATGCATAGATTTTTAGTAAAACAGCACTTGCTATATTTTCATATTTTTAGATAAAGATCGTGTGTCTAATTTAACCTAATCACGTTGTGTTTTTGAACCTTACGGGTGTTAAACTTAATAAAATGGTTAAATGTTAATGTGTTTAACGATTTGGTAAATTTAATATGGCGATGGTTCGCCAGTCTAAAATATGCTGTCCGTGAGCATCAAACCCTATCGTCATCGTTTATATTTTAGTTGAGACGCAAATATTGTAATCGTATTTATAGAGGGTTGTGGTGACTAGAAAAAAAATAGATTTTTTGACGACAAAAAAAATATTGTAAAACCGGTTTTAACCGTTATTATTTCAGTTCACGAAAACGAAAAAAGAATTTTTTCGGTTAGAACGAAAAGAACGAAAACGATATATTTCGTTTTCGTTCCGCATAGAAACGAACGGTTTTTTTTTCGTTTTTAGTCCCTGCTTACAATCAACAATTTAGTTAACATTCACCTAAATTAAATTTAAAAAATTGTTAACGAGTATGTACATCATGCGAATCTTGCATAAAATGAAACAGACAACACTCTGCAGAAATATTTTTTAAAAGTTTTTGATCATTTAACATTTGTAACTCGTTTTTGGCTAACCATTAAACAGTTTTTGTTACATTTTTCAACCATAGCTTTAACTTAAGTATAGGGAATTAGAATAATATTTGCTTTGTTATTTCCTGTTGCTTAGCAAGTTTGCATTCGCAACGTCAAATATCTACCTACCCAACGTTTTAAATTCCTGCAACCTGTGAAAGAATGCGAGCCAAAGAAGGTAAAAATTCTGTTGCATAAAAAGGTTACGGTGAACTGCTAAAGCAAAGCGCAAGCAAAAACTTAATTAGTAATCAAATAATTTCTAATACAAATTTTGTCTAATCGTAGATAATTTTATTTTAATTAATAATCGATTGTGCAAAAGATATTCGGCGATGATGGATTATTTACAGTGTTTTTTACAACAAAGTTGTACTACTTTTACCATTAATAATTTCATAATGTTGTCCCAACAAAACTCTTCACGACGACTCGGACCATACCTTCAATAGAAGAGGAAATAGTCCGATTATCAAGAAAAACCTCAATGGATTGGAGGGACACCCCAACGACCTAACCAGCCAACTAAAAGTTCCTTACGCAGCTGAAAAGCGTCTGGAAAAACGTTGGCCAGCGGACGCGCTTAACAATTAGCATTAGTTTTAGTTATAATTATTAATTAATTAATAATTAGTTTCGGAGATTTTGTTACTGGACAAAGTACTTCTTCATATGTGGTAACCATTCAAAACATTTACTTATTGCTTTAGCTTTTAGCAGATTGTAAATTTCTATATGAATTTAAGAAAATAATAATAATGTCCCAATTGGAAACTAAATTTTTCTAATTTACGATTAGACAAATAAACTGCATCACAAATTGAACATCATAATCGCAAAATGTGTCGCAAGTTATGAAAACGTTAGTGTTTTCTCATTCTGCTTAATTTTAACTCAGTAAAGTTTTGTGTGCTTAAAAGACAAATTTTGATCTTGATTTTGAAAATGCGCAAGCAACCGATGTCCTGACCAAAAAGATTTCTTTTGATTTACAATCACGCAAATCAAGTCACGAACTTTTATATAAAAAATTCAATAACTAACTTAAAAAGGTCTTCTAAACTTCTAAAGGTTTTGTTATAAAAACCAAGGCTCTATCTCTTAAAATACCAAAAGTTACAGGGATAGGAAATCTTTTCTTGAACACTCTTTAAAGCACGGTGCAGTATTTTTTTTTTTAATTAAAATTAATGCAAGTAATTTGATTTAAATGAAAATTATTTAATGGAAATCCATTATATCTTAGATTAATAGATAATTTCATTTTTCTAGTTGAGTGCTACTCAATTTATTTCAACCATGGAACTATTTTATGGTTTAAAAAAAATACCGAACTTTATTTGATTTTAACATGCTTAGTACATTACAGGGTGGCCTATTTTCGTTGCCTATACAGGGTATCTCGGTTATTAACAGAGATTTAAAAAACTAATAACTTAGTCTCGATTTGTTTGTTGTCGTTAACAGATTTTTGATCTCTTTTTTAATTTTCGTAATATAGCCAGAAACCGAATTTTGTCAATTTTCAAAAATGTTAAATATCTTGCTTAAACGAAAAGACAAAGAAAAACTTTAAAAATATTTTTGGCATGGCTTTTTGTCCTTAATAAGATATCGATGTTCAATTTTTTTTACTCATACGAATATTGATATACATATTACACCTAACTTTCTTATTTTAAATCCCTATGATGTTCACGATAACTAGGACACCCTGTATACAGGGTGACAATAATCTACATGTGTTTGTCGGGTAACTTTGTTATTATAAGAGTTACATGGAAGGTTAAAGTATCAAAGTTGGGCAGAATTTCAAGTCGAATTTAATGCCATTTAAAATTTTACCTACATCTTCAACTTTATTAAATAATTTGAAAACATTAAAACCAGAAAATTTTTTCAACGGTAAGTATTTCTACCACCTCAGTTACGATCAAAATATGAAATAATTCCTGTAGATATTTTTACGAAAAATTAAAAAAACAATCTAAAAAGAAAAAGTCATGGCACGTTTGGTATTTGAGATATCAGCCAAACTTGACTTTTTTTAAATGGCAACCATAGTTGGCAATAGGTTCATTAAAAAGAGAATTTTTTTCTCGTTTCGTTTATGTTTGGGTTGTTAGGTTTATCTTTAAAAATAAGCAAGTTATAACAATATTATTGTTTTTATAAAGTTTAATCAAAATGGCCATGAAAAAAAACAAAAAATTACGTAAATAAACTAGCTCTACAAGAGTCTACATAATTAAACACATAAAAGAACTAAAAACTTTAATAACCATATGTGTATGTGTATTAGTAATAAACTATCAAGTAGAGATGTACCGAGTACCCGGAAATTACCCGGTACCCGGCATACCCGGCGACATTTTCGGTACCCGGAAATTACCCGGAACCGGCAAAAATTTTTGGGATCCGGTGCCGGGTAATGAAGTTTTTGATGCGTAAAAAAATAAAAAAAATATTGTTTTATTATTACAACTCAAAAAAATACAACAAATACACTTAATTTTAAGGCATAACAAAATATAAAAAATAAAATTCTGTGTATTATAAACATTTAACTAAAATACATAATATATAGCAAAAAATTAAAAATAACTCTTTATTAAAAAACATCAAAAAATTATATTTAATAATTAAATTTTAATAATTGCAGATTATAATGCAGAAATAATAATTTTTCTGCGTTTCGCGGGAGAAGTTTATTTCTTCTTTCTTCATAAATAATACCTGCCTCGCTGAACATTCTTTCACTGGGTATGCTACTGGGGGGTGGTGATAAGTATTTTCTAGCCAATTTTGATAATTTTGGATATACACCTGCGCTTTTTGACCACCAAACCAACGGATTTTCTGTGCGAGGAACGTTAGGATATTTAAGAAAATTTAAAAGTTCAATCTGATCCTTATCTGTTGAATTTTCCACATTATAGGACTCTTCTTCGTTGGAATTATTTTCACATAAAATTTCATCTATACAACTCCACACATCTTCATTTTTATCATTACTTTTTTCTTGTTCTGCGAGTTGTTTATTATCATTATTTTCATCAATATCAATACTTACTGGTGAAATGTTTTTCATATCTTCTATAATCCAATTTTTAGCAATAACTTGGGTATTCGACTCTAAAAATTTAAGTTTGTAACGGGGGTCTAATACTGTGGCTATTACATACAACTTTTTTTTTTCACATTTTCAAATCGGGCTTTTAAAGATTTTAGCATATCTTTTTTGACGGTTACCGTTCCTTCTTCGGATAGTTTTTTGCTGAGAAAGCGTTCTAAAGCGGCTACATTCGGTATCACCATGGAAATAAGAGCTTCCTCTGAACTGGCTTCCACCGTGATATTGTAAAATTGCTCCAATAAAAAAACTATGTTTTCAATTAACTTAAAATTGGCTGCACTCAAGTTTGGTATGTTATGATCTGTTGAATATAGTGTGATGGCTTGTTTTTGTTCTAATATCCTCTTTAACATATGATAGGTCGAATTCCACCTCGTGACTACGTCTTGTACTAATTTGTGTTGTGGAAGCAAAAATTTGGTTTGAATTTCTTTTAACTTCGTACAAGCTACTTGCGAGTGATTGAAATGAGTTACTATATTGCGACACTTTGTAATAATGTCGGAAATAGATTTTTGTGAATATATGCTGTCATGAATTACCAACTGAATACTATGGATGAAACAGGACTCATTTCTTAAATGGGCAATGTTTGATCCACTGATCATATTACGCGCATTGTCCCGAAGCAATACGTGTATGTTGTTTTCAGCATCTAATTCCCAGGACTGTAGCATTTCGCCTAATGAATCACTAATGGCAGTACCCGTATGGCTTCCAGGAAAATGACGAGCATTTAAAACCACGCACTTTTTTTCAAATTTTTCATTAAGCCAATGTCCACTGAGGCTTATAAATATTTCGTTGGTTTTAGAACAGGTCCATATATCAGATGTCAAGGAAATCAAATTCAGTTGTGACTTTTCAATATGAATTAAATCACGAATTTTTAAACAACATTTATCGTATATAGTAGGAATAACATTTTCTGAAAAATATTTTCGTGAAGGTATTTTATATCGTTGCTCTAAGGATTTCAAAAGACTAATAAATCCAACATTCTCGACTATTGAAAATGGCTGGTTATCCACAGCTATCATTTCGCCAATTTTGTAATGAATTTTTTTTGCTTTTATATTGTTAATGTCCCATAAGTTAATTTTGTCTAAACATTGCGCCAATGTTTGCTGTTTAATTGGACGCGAAGGTCCCGGAGTATGATCGTCTATTTTTTGTTTCTTAACAATAACATTGTCACTATCTGTAGATACGTTACTTTCACTATGCTCAGAATGTTTTAATCGTAAATGTTTTAGCAAAGTCGATGTTCCAAATGTCTTTAAATTTTTTCCACCTCGAGATAACATTGCGCCACATAAACTGCATTCTGCTTTTGAATTATTTTCAGCAGATATCTTAAAATAGTTCCAAACCGCACTCATTTTTTATTAAATAATTTAACCTGACTTGATAGTTGTACATGAAAGAAACAACAGCAACTAGCAGCAAGAACACAACTCGGGGAACTCCCCGATTGTACTTTTCGATGATCTCCGACGTATGACGAACACCTGCACAAAATCTACCGATTACCCAGTACCCGGTCGGGTACCCGGCCGGGTAAATATTTTGAATTGCCCCATTACTCGGTACCCGGTACCCGGCAATTTTTGGACTCGGTACATCACTACTATCAAGTAATTAAGTTTATTAGGAATAATTTTTTTTCCATTTTTTTTCGGAACCCCTTCTATTACTTCGCAGAACCCCAGGGTTCCGTTGAATTTGGGAGACGCTGTTCTAGTTTCACAGTATTTTAATAATACACCTCAACATTTTGCAAAAGGTGTGTGAAAGAAAGAACTTTTGTGTAGTATTTAAATATTAAATAATTGTGCAACTATTTTATAAAAAGGCAGATCTCTTTAGGTGTCGATTTTGATAAAGTTATAATACTTTACACTGTGTTGTTTCGTCCATATTAGGTAGTTTTATATATAACTATAAGTACGCCTGATCTCTTACTCTGAAACTCACGATGTCTTCTATCAGTATTCCTCGTAGGTACATTTCTTGTTTTCTAAATGTATTTGAAAACCAATTAACGTTCATTTTAAGTATAGCTACGGTTTCGTATTCTCCACACGCATTTGCGGCGCCGCTGTAACGGTGGTGTCAACCAGATAATGGTCGACGTAAGTCCGTCTAGAACAATTTTGATGTTAATGTTGTAATGGATAGACAATAAGATATAAAATCTATGAATAGTTGTCTGTCCATCTAATTACTGACGTCAATGTTTTTTGGTTGACGTTTTCTGTTTCATGGAATTTTATGAGCAGCGACGGACGTGATTTTTCTGTAAATCGTTGCTTATTGAAAGATCTCATGTGTCATGGTAGAAGAGACGAATTTAAATTGAACTGTGAAATACAGGTGCACAAACGTCTTTTGTTAAAAAGTCTGGATCCATTTTTCGTGTACAATAAGGACGATACGTGCATATATTAAAATTTCTAACGTGTTCTTTAATAAACAGTTATTCAGTTATTTCTCTCTTGATGCTGAACAAGGAAAATGATAAACTGTAATTTTTTAAATTATTTAGACAATTTCACTGTACCTAAAATTTAAAATTATTTTTTACCTTTGCTTAAACGAATACTATCAAATTCCTTTGGCATTTTTTTTAAAGAAAAACTTGTAATCTAATTGAAATCGTAACTTTTAACCGCAATTTTACATATGTGTAGACACACTAATATTTTTTTAGTTGGTACTATCTGATTGATGCCTTTCAATTCTCATTTAATTTTTTCTGTATCTGGTCGATTTAGGCCAAACATAATAATCTTGCATGCCTTATGGGCTACAAAATCGCTTACCTTGAAGCAAAGTCTATTTTCAAAGACTTTAAGTTTAGAATTAATTCAAAAAAAAAGCAAAATAAAGTGATTTGACTTAATTTTAAAAACAATATCGTCAGGCATTTTTTTTATTATAAGCTAGCTTAATTACATTATGTAACGTAGTATATAAAAAGTTACTTCAAGAGAGTACCTGTACTTTTTTTATATCTTCATAAGTAGAGGAAGAAATAAAACTATAATCATTTTTTTTCTGAATAAATTCTAAATTAAAAGCGCTATGCCGATTTTCTTTTCAGATTCTTATCAGTTTCAAAGTATGCAAGTTTAACTTAATATGCTGACCTCACATGAACGACAAAGTTGAGCCTCGAATTTGGAACACCCTCCATTAAGCTTCACATACCTTTTTAAAATGTAACTATCTTCTTGTACTACTTTTTACCACTTCCTAAAGCATTTTTCTGCTGTCGCCTTAATTTTCGTCATTTATCAATATTTTTGTCACCTCTTACGATTTATTTAATTTCGTAATAGTTTTTTCTATATTTTGTACTCATTCTGTTTTAAATTGTTTTTTTCATGCCTTTACTTTTTCTAGTAATTTACTTTTATACTTCAACCCTTCCCTTGTTATTTTTTTAATGTTTTTAACAGAATGTCAAATATGCTTTAATTACCTTTGATTTTCAAATCCTTGATCATTGTGTTTCTACAACCTTTTTGCGTGTTTTTGACTAGTCTAATATTTCAGGTCCGTCTCTCTTTTTCCTTCCTTCTTCCCTCCCACCGTTCCCCCTTCACCCTTCATACTGTGTTACTCCCTCGCATCCTCCCTTTTTCTTCACTTCCCCCTTCCTCCCTTCCTTCCTCCCGCCCTTACTTTCTTCCTTCCATCCATCGTTCCTCTCTTCATATTCACTTCCTTCCTCCCTCCCTCCCTTCCTCCCTTCCTCCCTTCCTCCATCCTCCCCTTCCTCCCTTCCTCCCTCCCACCCTTCCTCCCTCCCTTCATCTCTCCCTTTCTCCCGCCCTTCCTTTCTTCCTTCCATCCATCGTTCCTTGTTTCCTTACTTCCTTATCTCCTGCCTTCTTTTCTTCCTTCCTTCTTTCCTTTTTACCTTCCTTCCAACCATCGTTCCTTCATTCCTTCCTTCGTTCCTTCGTTCCTTCCTTACCTTCCTTCCTTCCTTCCTTCCTTTCTTCCTTCCTTCATCGATAATATAATTCAAAATTGAAAATTAAGCTTTGAAATCGTACAGCCGTGTTCAAAGGATGAACAATGAAAGGTGGCCGAGAAAGGCTTTTTTAATTCTAATATATTCGCCTATGATTATAGAATGTAGTATTATTAAAAAAACAAAAGTTTTTTGCTGGTTATAAACAGGTTTTTATTGATTCTATTATCTTAATGTTCCGACATGTTTCGTCGATTTCGGTTTTTTCGACTTCTTCAGGGCTACAAATTATTGTTATAATTAATTACAATGACTATACTTATATTTATTAATATTGAAATACTTACAGCTATGTAGATAGAATGAAACAATAATATTATTAGTTGTTTGAACAAGGATGATTCACGGAATGTAAAAGACACATGGTTAAAATACGATGCCACGTGTATGTCGAAAATCTTTGTTTCCTTTTTATTATTAACAAAATATATATTAATTTGGTATTTCTAATAACGTTATGGTTATTTAGCATAGTAACTACAATTATGATTATAATTCAAGAAAAATATTTTTACTTTATTCCACGTCTATATCTTTTATCGCTCCCTTAATTTGCTTTTTGGTATTAGGATTCATTAGGTTTTCTGTTAGCTTTTAACTCAATCAGAAGTAAAAATGCTGACTTCGTTTGCACGTAAATTAATTGCAAAGACAGTTAAATGTTAGATTTATAATTAATAACTTCCTGAAGTAAAAAATAAAAGTGGTGATAGAAAAAAGTTGTAAAAGACGTTACCCCAAAAAAGCTGTGGTAAAGTTAATAGCCACGTCCACTTTACATACAATACAAATATTCCTTACATAACCAATCAAAAAACATCACCCTTTAATATTAAATTAAACCCAACATACACCCTTATACTATTCAGTAAACGGCTTTGTATTTGTGGTATTTGTAATGACCTATTGATACCTTTTAAATCATGATTTTGTGAGTACAGTCTTTAATAACCTTTTTCATCAGCTCGTTTAATTAATCTCGAATTTATCAAGAAATAAATATCTTGCTACAGACTTACAAAGAACAAGGAGAGGCAGTTATTTCTTAACTCGAAATTTTTTATTTGATCTCATTTTCAATGGTGAAGGTTTCCAAGATATTATCGAACTAACTTGCATTACCTTATGACCTTATGGTATCAAAAACCTTTAAAAAAAGTCTTTAAACTTAGGTTATTGGTCCTGTATTAGTTAATAACCTCTTAATTAAATCAATTTTCAAAGTATATGTACGTATCCGTTATTAACAAGTCACGAATGAAATTAAAGGTATTAAGTAACGAACGATTTAGATATGTAGCCATTGTTTAAAATAGCGCAAATGAACTACAGTAAACGGCATAAAGCATGCACGATTAAACCTTAGTTAGGGAATTAATATTCTACACACATCCTCACTAAAAAGTAGACGGTCATTCAAGCGTGAACCAAACCGCGGGATCCGCAACCCGTTTGAACGATTTACGATTTTCGTTCACGATATCTTCCTGCGATTGATGTATCATCACTCGAAGACTCTCATCTTTGTTTAGCACGTGATTCTAACATACAGGAATGAGATATACCTATAGCACATGCACCACGCTTAATCTGAAAAAAATTAAATACATGTATGTGATGCGATGGGAAGTTATATCCAGCCAGCTATGGTCTATGGATCTAAGTAATGCATCGTATACGTGCAACTATTAGAAATATTGAAAAAATGTATTCTATAGATAGATAA
The DNA here is from genome assembly GCA_947652605.1 of Elmis aenea. Taxonomy (NCBI): domain Eukaryota; kingdom Metazoa; phylum Arthropoda; class Insecta; order Coleoptera; family Elmidae; genus Elmis; species Elmis aenea. The sequence goes on from OX393578.1 coordinate 44,638,620, forward strand.
CTCATAAAATAGTTTCATGTTATTATATTTAAAAAAAGAATGGACTTTTATAATGATACCAGCTTTTATGTGAGATAATAAAATCGTATATCAAAAATTTACCCACATTATTGATTAATTGAATTTACTACAATATTTTTTTCAGTGAATAATACAACTACTACGATAATTAATACATCTATGATATTCCCTACCTAAGATCATTACTTATGGGCAGGCTTCTTAAAAGCTATGAGAAATAGTTGCAATATTTATCGCTATTAAAAACTATTTAAAAAAAGGATTAATTCTTCTACTAGTACAAAATTAATTTAACCCCTTCCCACGGATATTGTTTGGGCCGTTAAATGAGTAAATCAGTTTTTTTTTTGCTGATGAAACTATCATCTGCTGCAAGAGTCCCTTTCTGAAGTGGAGATAAGTGTATTTGCTTTGTAGTTATAGCTCTATTTTTGTTAAACAAATTTCGTAAAACTATTTATGATGCAAACATTTATTACAAAACCAAAAACATGCTTCCTCCAAATTTTGAAAAGCCTTCTTACACAACAGTACATCCTCTCCTGGTCCATCTCATTCTATTCTCTCATCACTACTATCACTATATTTTCTAAATCCTCTTCCTTATCAGTATCATCACCAAAAATCAAAAATTCTCTCCTACTTCCATTTTCATGTTTATTTCGTAATTTTTTTAAGGTCATCAATATCTCCAAGACGCACCATGTTTGTTAATGGTCAGGAAAAACACTTTTTAAATTTAAAAGTGTAGTTTCTAAGCGGCGCAAGCAACTTTATTTATTAAAGCAAAGCTTCCTCCATTCAGAAATGTCAAATAGTTACAAAAAATGTGAACATAAAGTCCACAATTACCTACACTTCGAAAATGGGCGGGAAAAACATTAGAAAGTAGTACGCTTTAATACGCAATCCGTGGAAAAGCGTTAAAAGTAGAGCTTGTTATTTTTTTATATTATATTTGTACGACACGAATCACATAAAAAGCACATAAACAAGTTGTAATTGTTGCAAATACAATTCCCTCTTTCAATGTATCTACCCGCCAATAAAGTCATGTGTATGGATTCAAGATGAGCAAACTTCAAAAATGATAAAAAAGCAGCGAACAATAAAAAAAGTCATGTGTATTTCAGGAATACGGTACTGGTCAATGCAATTAAGCTAGATGCACAGAAAACATTTGCAACAAAATGGTATACAGAAAAATATTTGCCTGCCCCCTTATTCCGTAACTTTTAAACACCAGCGTAAACACCACGCGTTAGTGGTGAGTTCCCAATTCGCGTAGTTGATATTCCGTTTCTACTGACGACCAAGAATGAACCCTAACCGTAAATGCTAGACGTAATTCACGTGAAACCGGCTCGACAGCCGCGTTTAAGGCTAAAACCCTGTCATTTCGACTTGTTTACTCAATAACATTTAGTGATTGGGGGTGAATTTTTATATTTTAAGTAAATTTTTGGAGTGTTGTATTTGTTTTGAATTAAAAAAGAAATAATTCTTAACAATAATTAAGTGTGTTGGATATTAGTAAATTTAGGAACGAAGCGACGAAATAGCGCTTTGGTAAGTACAGTAAATCTTTTATTTTACAAATTGATACTAATTTAGTTACATTTTTAAATCCGTAATATTATATTGTGTTCATTCAACAAGTAAATAAATACCTCATGTAAACTAGTAATGTACATTATTCGCATGACAGTATATTGGTATTTTTACATTCTTTCAGAATGATGGCGCATCTAACTCATATTTTATGGTGGAACGAAGAAAAGAATAAACGCAACATTAAGAAATATGCAAACGTAACTTGCGAGATGCACAAAATTATATCAAAATTAAGTTTTGTCATATCTTTGTGTATTATTCACCAATTTTAATTTCACAGTCCAGCTTAATATATAAATTACATTGTATATTTATTTGTAAAGATAAAATACTACAATGAATAAATGCAATCAACTAAACAAATATAACTACTTTACCACATCACTGGTCCAATTTAAAAAATACCCATCCAAAGTGCTGACCATTGAAACAAAATTAATTCAGTAAACAAACTATAAGATAAGAAAACTTTACAAAATCGTTATGTAATATAAAAATAGGAACAAAACGTATCAACTAAAAAAAAAACTACCATAAATTCTTTAACGTAAGACAGAGTGTACAAAGTTACATGGCGGTAATTTTTAAACAAATACGCGTTAAGCACATTTCACTTGTGAACGTGCGCAGTAGGATTTTCTGTACTAACTTTCCTAAAATAGTAGATACCCAGCTTTAACTTGGGTAAACCCGCCGTGAGTTACCACCGGTGGGTTAGAGCATCGCTTTTCGTAGAAGTGGGTCATATTAACAAGGTAGTAATGAACTTGCATTTCCGTTAAATCCAAAGTTACAGAATCCAGCTGCTGGAGTATTCAGCAAAGTCCCATATATTAGAGGTTTATACTTTATCACAATAATGCATCTCCTTACTTGGCAACTTTAACTAGCCAATTTTTGGCTGAAAAAAGAATAAAAGCGAATCCACTGTACTCGCCTGACTTGGTATTGTGCGATTTTTTGTTATTCTTTGGACTTCTTGTTTGAGAAAGAGATTATTACGATTATTTTGCAATTATTTTATAAGTTAATTGTGTAGGAGCTTTTAAGGAGTGTGTTACGTATCGATCGTTAGGCTAAATTTGCGTTTTGTTTTATTCTTAAATTTTGGTTGTTGTCGCGCCCTTTTGGTTGGATTCATGGCCGTCGCGCATGCCCGCCATATAGGCCTTCTTCGGGCTTGAAGAAGATTCGGTGCACCTTATTGGTAGGTGAACCCAACCTTTCGTTTGTTATATTGAATTTAACTTATGGTCCTTCGAGTTTTGACTGGTTTTTGTTCATACGTAAAAGGGGACAGAAAGTACATTGAAATGTTTTTATGACGTTGGTGCCTTTTTCAAATAAATATCTAATAAAAACTTACTCAATACTAATTGGGTTTTTATTGATCCTTGTATCCTTAGCGACTGGTTTAAATTCAGTTGACGTTGACAGACTGGTCTAAAGCATGCATTTTTGCCAGATGTTAGTTTATTAAGGGATGAATTTTACGCAAACTAAAATTAAATCAAACTTTGACGACTTATTTACGAAACAAACAAAATTGACTAAGCAGCTCTTAAATAAAATCACATCGCTTTGTTTTTCTTGCCACTAAAATGAAAGTATCCTAAAAACAAATTGCTTGGGACTGAAAAAATATCAGATTTTAGAATTTGTCATATAATGGAGTTGAAGAAAGGTAAAAAGAAATACTCAGATTTTATGTGAAAAAAAGAATTTTATTTTTTAATAATTAAAAAATCAACAAAATTTTTATACCGCAGAGCAGAAAATAAGCAAAACAATGAGCTACAGACAAAAACACTTTACACTTTATGTGGTTGGTTCTATACTGACATCAACAAAGCTTGAGCAACTGAAATTCCTATGTTTCATTACTTGACTATTTTACAAATTAAGTCATTCCCATAACATAATTATGACGTAGAATCAAATCAAGGCCTATCACCGGGGGGGGGGGTAGACGGGACTAATTTCCGGGGCCCGGTGTTGCAAAGGGGGCCCAGATTCGAGCTAACACACAATATTTTGTTTACAAATACTATTAAAATGAAATTTGAACCTTTGTTAGAGTAATGGGGGGCCCGTTGTCTATTGCTTCCCCGGGGCCCGAATTTTCTGTGAACGGCCCTGCGTAGAATACATTGAGAGAATCATATAAAATTATACCTTCGTTTAATGATCCAAAACGTTTGCATATTTCATAAAACGTTAATTATTATTGATTTATTAGATTGGAATTGGATAAAGAGCATTCTTAAAGGTGCCTTTCCACGTGAGAGTAAACTACTCTCGATAGCAGCGTCGCCAAGCATACAGCCCCTGAGAGTAACTCGCGATTGGCTGTATCCTTGGCGACGCTGCTATCGAGAGTAGTTTACTCTCACGTGGACAGGCACCATTAAAAACGGCGAGTTAAATCTCCAATACTTAGGTGTAAAAATCCCGTTAGCCTTACATATAAATTAGTAATTTTTCTAGAAATAATTTTAACATAAGAGAATCTTCTGACGAAATGTATGCCATGGGCCAGTTTTTTACGATCAAAGTTAGTTTTCTATAGCATTTTACAAAATAATTAGAATTAAACTGCTTCTCTTAGTCGTATAACATTGTAAACGACTTTTTTGTTGTTATAATATAAACTTATGTAACCATTATTTATAATTGTCACCAGCTGAATTAATTAATTAGATAATACATTTTCTGTGTTCATTCAACGCGTAACATTCTCAACGAATTATTTAAACATTTATGCTTCTTCCTTAAATAATTCATATAAAGTGGTAGTTATCTATCCAATTAAATCCTGTAGCATTTCCTCATAACAAGACAACGGGAGTTAAAGCTTAGGTGGTCTTACAAGAAAATATGATCCATACACGGCCATTATTACTTCGTGGAGATAAAACTATATCGCGCCAGTAGCCACACACAAGATCGTTTTACCTATGTCGTATCTTTTATATATAAAAGCTTAAATCTTATAAATACTGCAAACCCCATCGGCGGTACTGAATGATCACGGCCATTGATCAGTTTGTTATTCTCAATTGCGCTGTTGAAGACGTCGCATCGCCCAGCCGGCGCTAATATCACTCATTACATATTACACAGACGGCAGTGCGATCGTCTCTTTCTTTCCTTTTCTAAAAATCGACGACGAAAGAGAAAAACGATTATTCAAGTGGAGTTTTATTAAAACTAGTGCATTGTACATCAAGTGGAGATGCTGGTTTTTGCGACAAAGTTGCGACATTAAAAGACATGACTGTCATACTAACGTTCTCATTGTTAAGTACGTACTGAGTACGGTCGTAGTATGCTGTGTATATCACGGGCATTGTTATATTTTAATGAACTTGGTATTTACCTGCAGGCGCAAACATTTTTCCGACTCTTAACTCTAGATACTACCAATACTACTACTGTGTTACGATATAACTTTTAAAAAGTAGAGAAATTGATCTTTACCTATACGTAGCGACAATAATCTATATATAAATTTGTTATTATAAGAGTTTATTTACTTAGCAAAGCTGACAGAATTACAAAATAAATTTAATGGCGCTTAAAAAATTAAAAACTTTCTAAGAAATTGAAATTAGCAAGTAATAATAATTTGTATGAGGTTACAGTCAACGATGGTTACCATTTAAGATAATTTATGTTTGGTCAGTACCTCTTATTTAAAATATATTAGCGTCTTAATTACAACATACGTAGGGCCTAAATTTTTAAATCTATATCTCATAATTTGAGTTTTTTTTTTTTATTTAACAGCAGTCTGAATTTTACATTCTATAAGCTATTTTGATGGCATGGGATCTACTTAGTTAGATCCTCTAATGTCCTGATGATGTGTTCTCCAGCGAGATAACCTCTTTCACCTCATCGCAGGTCGATTGGCCAGCGTCTTTTCAGTCTTCAGTTATTCGGGTTTTGCTAAAGCGGGTGGAGGAGTACCAACCTATTATAATGTCTGTTGCTTATTCTTTTGATTGTGTCTAGGATAAACGGAATCACAAGGTAGTGATGTGACGTCTGGTTGGTTATACAGGGTGGTGCTTTTTTCGATGCTCACCATTGCTATCTTGGAAACGGTAAGAGATACAAGGTCGGTTAAATTAGAGAAAAGTTGCACATTTTTATGGCGATTAAGAATCTGAAAAGAAATCCTGGATATTTTGATTCGTTTCCGATTTATTACAAAAAACCTGAAAAATGTGATTTTAGAAAAATATTATTATCTTCCCTACCGTTGACGCTATTTCATTTAAACTTGGTAACTTTAAGTTTTTGACCGTCCTGGGTTTGATGACGTCAACAGAAATTTTCTATTGTTTTTCAGAACATTCGCGATTTTATAGATTATTTATACAAATTTTCAAATTTCAACAAGTTTTTGAAAGAAAAAAAGTATGTTGGTTACCAATTTGAAAAGCAAATTTTTTTGTCTGTCTGATGGTGTAAAAATCCAATATGGCGGCCATAAAAAATAAAAAAGTTGACTATTGCAACTTGAAATCTAGAAGGCTTAGAAAATTTTTGTTGACGTCATCAAACCCAGGACGGTCAAAAACATAAAGTTACCAAGTTTAAATGAAATAGCGTCAACGGTAGGGAAGATAATAATATTTTTCTAAAATCACATTTTTCAGTTTTTTTGTAATAAATCAAAAACGAATTAAAATATCCAGGATTTCTTATCAGATTCTTAATCGCCATAAAAATGTGCAACTTTTCTCTAATTTAACCGATCTTGTATCTCTTACCGTTTCCAAGATAGCTATGGTGAGCATTGAAAAAAGCACCACCCTGTATACCAAGGAACGTCAACTATTGCTCTAAGAATTTTTGATTGTGATCGTATAATGTGTGACACCCCGCCTGTGATCTATTATTTTATTTTATTTCAATGTTATTTCATTTACTTTTAAATGAATAACATTGCAACAAATGCTGATGCATCAGTTACTAAAACACGTAACACTTCAAAAGGGCCAAGTTATGAAGATTTCAACTTTAGTAAAAACACATTAACGTTAAAATATTACGGCCATAACTTGGGTCCTACAACGCCAGCATTTGGGTTTCGTCAATCAACAAACGATTGGTTGATGCATTTTTACATCATAAGTAGAACAAACTACTCGCACAAATATGTGTTTATAGGAAAGAATGACAAAGATGCAACTACAATAAAAAAGGGACAGCAACAGGGAACCTAAAATCTTGAGACGGTCGCACCGATAGTTAAGTTCCAACCCCCGAGAAATGTACAGCCAGTCGAAAAATAAAGGAGTTTGTTGTTAAAATGGTTGTGTTTTATTTGTTCTTACTGTGTACTAATTGCTCTAGACCTGTGTACTACGTAAAACAACGTTTGAGGGTCCAACCACATTACAAAGACGGTCACGAGCCAAAGTTATCTACAATAAATATAAGAGTAATAAGTACTCTTCCACAACAGTGCGGCCTAGGTAAAGTACGGTCCGTCACAAATGGCAATACCAGATTTACTGGCACATCCCCAAATCTCAATGCTATAAGTCCAGCTAGGTTTTATTACTGTTTGGTACAACAGGATTTTATGTTTTAGTGACAGTCTGGATTTTCTTCCAAGTAAGCAGTAGAGTTCTCTAAATCTCAGATAAACTTTTTTTTTAATACATGTTCTTTCCAGGTAAGTTCGTTATCTACCTAGGTATTTTATACTTGTTAAAATTGGTATCTGTACATTGTTTATAAATACTGCTGGCCTTTGTTGTTTTTTTCATGTAAATATTACGTGTAGTGATTTACTTTCCTTTATTTTAATTTTCCACCTTCCCAACCAATCCTGGGGTACGCTGAGATCTTGCAGGTGAATGTATGCTATCAAACGATCTTCATCTATTGCGATAATAATGGTATCAACCGAAACAAATTATTAATTATAATGATACAACATCAAACAAAAATATTTATTTAAACAAAATGCAGAGGAATAATTTAGGTTAACGTATTTGTGTGTTTTTTTTTGTGGATAAATAGTCTTTAGAATTGCAAAGAAGCTATGCAAATATTTATTTTTACTTTTAAAAATTATTTGTAAAAAAATGCGAAATAGGTAAATACATTTTCGTAAAGTTTTACTATTAACAAAAACAATACTCCTGGAATACCTTAAATATTTTTTTAAATCTTTATCCGTCATTATTTTCATTTTAAATTTAAACATGCTGTGTAAAAAGAAACAATATGTCCAGTTGTATTTTTTTACAATTAAATATTTTAATTGCCCATAATAAATTGCAATCAGTTGTTTTTTTATCGTTTAAATATTATCAAAGTAATTAGTCAACATTTAGAATTCAAATTACCGACATCTGTGCCATAACGATTTCCCACGGTCATCTTAAACCACTGATATCATAATATGATCGACTTTCCAGCTGCGATAGGCAGTAAACTTAGTGATATTGATGATGATTACTGCAATTCCTAATTTAGTAATTAATGTTAAGTATAAAATAAGCAAAAGCAGCAAGCCGCAATCAATAATTATAAACAGCATAATTACAGTATCACTACTGCTATAAAAGTAAACACAAAAAACGCACATTAAATAAAAATAAAGCCTTAATAAAATATCGATGTGTTAAGTTATTATGGTAATTAGTAATTTATTAATAACTGCAGCTATAATTTTTCATAATATTAATTAATTAAAATTAGTCTTACGTACATTTTAGTTCTATAAGTACATTAAGTGTTAATTGCCTAATTATCAAAATTTACATCTTGTTTGCTGATTTAAATTTTGAGCGACCATTTTTCGCTTATAAGTAGAAATATACCATTTGTTTCATATTGATAAAGCTGCAAAATTTTATACTGTTTATCAATATTAAAACAGATATCTGCTACGGTTTCCAGAAAAACTGGAAAAATCTGATTTGGTTTGGCTGTGATTTTCCTATTTATATATTTTTTATTTAGTAAAAAAAAAAACAGTTTACAGCAGTTTTTTTATTAGTTAACCGTTAAATCAACTTTTCCTACACCTAAACAGTAGCAGGAAGCTTTAGAAATTAGATCATTTCTTAATCTTTTCTTCAAGTCGGGGGTGGGTAGATTTTCTATACTCTCAGGTGATGTGTTAAATTTATTATATATAGCAATAATTGTGGAGGCAACATTTTTTTGAAGATAGGTATATTTGAAGCAATCGGGCTTTAGATTTTTTTTATGTCGGTATTGGCTGCATGGTTTCTTATATTCACTTCGAACAGATCAACATTATTTCTTACGAAAAGGATGGCTTCGAGAATGAATAGACCGTAAAACGTTAATATTTCTTTGTCACGAAAAGTGTCGTTACAGTGATCTCGGTAGTTTAGACCAAAAATAGTTCTTATACATCGCTTTTGTATAATAAAGAGGCGTTCAGAGTCACTAGCGTTACCCCAAAAAAATACAGCATAGCGTAACCTACATTCAACATTTATGCATGAAATGCAGTTTTGGCAGCGTTTGTACTGACCAATTTTTTTAGGTTTTTTAGTGCGAAAGGATACCGTCACAGGCTTTGTGACAGGAGTTCGATGTGGTATGACCAGTCCAGTCTAGAATCAATACATAAACCAAGAAATGATATTTTATTAACAACATTTATAGTTGAGGAATTATTTTAAAGTTTTAAGTCGGAGGTTATTTTACTTTGTGAATATTTTATTACTTGAGTTTTATTGACGTTTAAGGTTAAATTGTATAATGTGAACCAATGTAGGTGTTGGCCTAAGCAGTCAAAGAGTTTTTGTTCAGAATTTTTGGAATCCGAGTCACTAATAATAGCAGATGTGTCATCGGCAAATTGTATAAGGGAAGTTTTGGCAAAATCTGGAAGATCATTAGTGTACCGTATGTATAACAGGGGGCCTAAGATTGATCCTTGCGGGACTCCTTTTTTTTCCTTTTTGTTAGATTTTAGAAATTTACCTGACGAGTCTTTTCCGGCAACATATTGATTTCTTTCCGAGAGATAAGATTTTATAAGGTTATGGGCAGTCCCTCGTATACCATAGTGTTCTAATTTTGTTAGCAGTATCTCGTGGTCAACACTATCGAAAGCTTTTGAGAGATCAACACACATGACCATAGTGTATTCGTCTTTATTGAGGGTTTGAAATACATTTCGGATTGCCATGTAAATAGCGCGGGTAGTTGTTTCCCTTTCCTGAATCCATTTTGAGCGTTGTTTATTAAGCGAAAGTGTTCTACGTAATTTTCAATTCTGTTGTAGATTATTTTTTCAAATATCAGGATATCAGTATACAGGATTAAATAAAAAAATCTTTTTTAAAGATTTCTTGTCAAAATGCAATACCAGTCTTAAACATTTAAGACTACAACTGACGAGGGGACGAAAGTTTGATATTCCTTCAAAAACAAGATAAGTGATTTTTAATCAGGCTTGTTTATAAAAATAAATAAGTCACTTAGCTAAATAATCAAACCATTTTCATATATTTGGTTTGTTTTAATTACTTGGCAAGAAACAAAAAAACAAAGAGAATGGCAGTAATGTTTTGAAATATTAAGTAAATTAGTCAAGGAACTAATATTTTTGTGTAGTAGCTACTTGGTGAAACCAATAGGTACTGAAGAAACATACTTGGTTTGTTTTTATGAACATACTGAAGTGATTCTGTAATAAATATTTTTTAGAATAAAAGATAATGCGGCCAGTCCAGTCTTCTAACAAACTACAATGTTACTTACAATCGTTATAATTTTGCTCCAATAATAATATTGATGATGTTTTGCATTATAAATCTCGGCGGTATTATTAAAGAATACGCTATACTTAGATTATAAATTACCTATAATGAAAAATATAAGACATGGGACTGTGGATAAGAGGAAAAACAGTGATAAATTTAATTGAAATGTATCGATAGAATAATGTAGTGACCATAATTAAATGTACTTCTCGGTAGTCATAAATAAAACTAGTTCAGGGCAGTCAGGAATGCAGCCGTTTACATAGTCTCTTCTTTACTTCCAACTTGAACAGTTTTTATTGCACTTGACGTAAATCCCGACTTATTGCATGTCGTTATAAATAATTACATTTTAGATTATATTACCTCGAAAATAATACGGTGTCAAAAAGTGGTTAAGAGGACTACAACGGAATCGCATTTTCGTCGACCCGTTCGTTCCTGCGGCGCTGAATATTTTATAATTAAATTAAATATTTCATTTTACCCGATTGTCTTGGATTAACAAAATGTTAATTAAAGGAGTTCATGATTTACTAAAACCTGAGTTAAAATTAGCAGGAAAATAATTAACGATACGACAAGAATTAATTATAAGTCATTAAAACATATAACGAAATAATAATTTAAAGATTTATTTTATATCCAAACCTACATTCAAAACATCACCTTAATTAAGTAGAACAAACGTTGGTTTCAAAATTGTACAACAATAAAACTCCAAAATTTTAGTATTTAGTATCTAGTATCTTAGAGCAGTGTTTCTCAAAATGTGGTTCGAGGACCCCTAGAGGTCCCTGAGTCCTTCTGAAGGGGTCCCTGAGCCTTTTCATAATATTCAAATATTATTCAAATTGATTTGCCGGGCCATAAAAAATAGTGTCTACAAAACAATTCATTGGGGTCTTCTGTAACAAATTAATTTTGAAAAGGGTCCTCAGAGTGAAAAGTTTAAGAAACACTGTCTTAGAGTGTTCGGAAATTTGTAACAAGTATTTTAAAATTATGAAAAGAAATAAAAAGGGTACAAGTATTTAAAATTCTAGAAAATATATGTAAGTGGGTTATTGATAAAATAAAACTTGAAAATAATCGATCTGCACTAACGATTTTAACCCTAGGATACATGCCTGAAAATTTCTACACTTTCACACGGTTCGGGCCTGCGACACCCAGTAAGATGTAATTTTTTTTAAATAATTTTTAATAATATTTTAGTATTTATTTTTGCTGATTCGCTTGTCTAATAAGTATTTTGTAAGTTTTAGGTTATTTGTTAGCGTGGTTTGGTAGTAACAGTCTTTTTTGTATAGCGTGGTTTGTGTTTATTTTGCAAAAATTCAGCATATTTTGCAAAAACTGTGTTGTTACTTGTCAAATAAGCTGTTATTAAGCTATGGGCCTCTCAAGCCCATGATGTGTATATACGGAGTATTATCTACTAATTAAAAATTATTAAAATAATTTGTCAAAATTAGTATGCAATATTTTTTAGAAAATATGATATAAAAAGCATTAGGTAAGTGGGGCATTCCTAAAATAAAATCAAAAAAAAGCTCTGGATCGAAAATTACATAGAAAGCGATAGGTCGATGGGCCTTTGAGCCTGTGATGTGCATCCTAGGGTTAACCAAAATTAAACGTTATGTGAAAAGGGCGACTTTACTTAATAGCAATTATTTCTTGACCTTCATAGTATAATCTCTTATTTAACCTTATCTCTATTTATTGCCGTTTGCAAAAATCTCATGTATTCAACGATTATTTTGAACATTCTCAATATTTTTTCCAAAAATATTTAATAAATTTAATTTTTATTTGGGTTATAATTCATACATAAAATATAAAATAAAATAATTATGCAACTTTGTTTTTTAAGATTTAGACAATCGTTTAGAAAAACAAATCTGGGCGAAATTACCAAAGGAATTAAATGGCATTAACGTTTAGACAATTTTACGTAAGTTATGATGAAAACGCTAATATTTTTTGAAGTTAAATGATTATTGAGATACGAACCATGTTAGCCTTATAGAAAAAAACATTCTTCCTGATTATAAAGGTATAATAATTGTATGTAATTTAAGTAGTTGTTGGTATCAAAAAAAATTGTTAATCTTAAAAAACGATCAAGACTTTAAAAAGTTAAACTACTTCATAACCGAAAAACTGCATTTTCTCTTTATCAACTTTATAAACATTCCTAAAAAAGATGTGTACTTTGTTTATACGTATTCCCATCAAACATAGGGCAACCTAATGGCATGTAATTTCTCTTCATGAAATAAGCCATAATTTTAAACGTATTTTGCTTATACTTTTGCCTTTTACCAATGAACTAAGGTTTAAAGGCGGATTAGTATAAAGCTACTAAGACTACATGTTACCACCTATACATCAATGATGTCAAAAAATATATATATATATTTAAATTAAGCCCAACGCGTAACATATTAGCTATTTATTTAAAAAGAATATTTGGACCAATATTACGGTAACCGGGTAATTGGTGTTAATTTTATTACCTTCGTAAAATTATCTAAAAAAATTCTTTTTACAACTTTTTCTATTTGTCATATTTCACAAGATATTTGTGTTCGACAACAAAATGTTGGCAATAGCTGTTAACTTCTTAATCTCCTTTGAATTCATTTTGCATTTTGTCCAATTTTGGTAATTAAACCAACTATTAAACTTTTATAATAACAAATTTCATTCTGTAACGCAATAGATTATCATGACCCTATATAAATCAACAAAATTACATATATTTGAAAGCATTAAATAAATAATCTGTTCACTAATGCTAACTCAAATCATGGTTTCTGTGTAAGAACAAATATACTTTTGCAATGCTTTTTAGGATCCAATAATATATTTTCTGTAAATAAATGCAGCTTTTTATACTGCGTAAGAATATCTACATTTTGTTATTCAACTTTTTTTTTTCAATTAACAATATCAGCCTGGTTGTAGTTTACAAAAATTTAATCAATCGCGCAAAGTTAAAACATAATTATACATCAAAATGAAAATTCAAAGTATACAACAACCTGCACAATACACTTAATCTCACACACGATTACTCGTAGATTTATTAAAAAATTGGAATTAACATTTGTTTGCAAATGTTAAGGTATGTTAATTAAAGAGTAAATCACAAAATTACTTGTGTTTACACTGCAGTCATTTTATAGAAGTTCAATATTCCTGTAAAACTAGTTTCTCAGAACATATTTTGTAGCAGTTTACTCGTTCTGGTGAAATGTAACAAAATCGGTAATAATTAGCACATATTTAAAACCAACGTAAATTTTTAAATTTAAGTTAGGATTTGAAACGTTTTTACTCATTATAGTAGTCAAAATAATTTGATAAACACAAATGTTACTTTATCGAATCATTTGCGAAAAATGTGCTTTTTATTTTATTTTTCATCAAATGTGTTTTTCCTTGTACATTTATATAAAAAGCGCCGGTATTTATTTTTGCTACTGGTGTGGTAATAACAGATACATACTCGCTATTCGCTGTGAAGAAGGCGTAATCTTTCACCATGACAACGCACGACCTCACAAATTTGTTAAAGCCTATGCAAAAAATAGGCGATATTCAGTTGAGACCATTCCATTTAATTAGTTCTTATCTAAATTTTGGATAAATCAAACAAGGTACAAATGATTTGACGAAAAGTCTTACAGCAATGATGTTCACAAGTTGTTAAACACAAAAGGTTATACTCATAATGTCTAACCAGACCTCCATGTTGGACATTTGTGAGATATATTAGACCTACATTACGGCCACTTTAGCTAATCCGAAATAATTGGGATTTTAAAACTGAATAAAATAAAGCAAGAATATCCTTAACCCAAAAAATGTAAAGATAATAAATGAATTGATATACACAATGTTGATTAAAAGAAATAAAACAATTACTGTCAGACCCATCAGACAGACATCACCACCATTGAGGAAACGCTGACCAGCAAGGAATTCTTCAGATACTAGAACAGATGAAAGTCACTTGGCGCTGTGATTCATTTGTTACCAGCCAAACGTAATCAGGGTTTAAGTTTGAGCAGCAGTATATACAATTATACATGTTCTGCATTTGGTGGGACAAAGAAGATGTCATCATTTTAAAATTTTGGTTGTAGTTCTCGAAGAGCATCTTCGGCACCCAGGACAAGAATTTCCTAGAAAACTTTAAAAATTTGCGGGAAATGAGAGAATAGCGATGATGACATTAAAGTAGGGTTGTCATGTGTTGGTGACAAAAAAAGGAAATTTAAAAAAAGTATATTCACATTCAATTTTCTTAAAAAAATAATAGTTAGGAACATTAAAATTGGACTTATAATTTAAGTTGCACTTAAAAAAAAATTTAATTTAATCATCTGCTTCCTCATTTTTACCCTCTTTTTGCTACATTTATTTACACTGTAAATTTGGTGTAAAAGTTTCTTATTTTTTCTCGAAAAATTCCAAGAATAAAATATTTTTGTAATAATAATCGACGCTCAAAATACCTCGGAGAGTGGACATTTTCAACTCATCTCTTTCTTTGGTCCACCTTCCGCTGATTTTCTAAAATGTTCTTTCTATATTACACTATGGCCAAGTATTGCAAAAAAATGACAAACTTTTAATAATTCAGAATGAATTTAGACAGTAGGTATTTGTTTTAAAATATTTTATTCATTTAAGAAAGAAAATGAAATTTTTAAAATGTTCTATAGAAAGATCTTTTTCTACAAATGCTTTTTAATTGTAGAACTTAATAAAACATCTTGCATCATCCACAACGACGTTTTTAAGGCCAACAAATATTATCGAATCTTTATATTGGAATCCTATCTTATTTCATCTAAATAAAACTAGTAAAATATTATAGTTCATTAATTAGTCCATAACTTAAAAACTCCTTACGATTTTCTAAATTCGTTTTAGCAATTCATGTAATTTAAGTTGAATGTATCTATATCACTTGGCAATCTTTTTTTTTTTAATCAAGTAGATTATTTTCATTAAAGAAGATATTCTAAAATTCCATAACTGAACGTATCTGCAGCTAATAAGTTTATTGTAGTCATTAGGTACTTCTAAATAGAATTCTGTTAGGCTTCTGTTTTTAATAGTTTATCGCGAAAAATATGCATTTAGATATACCCAAATTCTAAATAAGCTTTGCTAAAATCATCTTCATGAAATGAATTTTAAAAAAGGGGAGTTGTCGGGAAATACAGGTATGCTTTTAAAGCCTAATAAACTTTCAAAATTAAAAATAAATAACAGTTGGCGATATTGAAAAAGAGAACAATCTAAGTATATATATATAAAATCAAGTAGAAATTAAAAAAACTGTGTTAAAAAGTAATTGTTCTGTTTAAAAGAGACCTGTTGACAACCCTACTTTATAGGAGCACTATCTTCACGAAGATATACGGAAGTTATGAAAAAAGTCTCAATAACAATAACACTAACATTTTAATAGAGAAGAGTTTAAGGATTGGTAAATCTAATAAAAATTTAATGTTGAATAATAATGTTTTTTTCTTGTAAACAAACGATACTTCCTTTCCGAATATGTCTCGTTCATTAAAGCTGCATATTTAGACAATCTTTCTGCACTGATAGTTTCAAAAAACTAAGCTTTATTAAACCAAATTACGTATTCATGGCAAAGCAATATTAGCAATTTAAATTGTTAATAACTAAAATTTTACAGACTTATGTAATTTGAAATTGACAATTAGTCCTACATGGTATAACGAATGAATTTATCTTTATTTTATTTCAAATAGTGTTAATAATAATATACCATTGTAAATCTTATAAAATTTTAAACGTGTTATAATAATTTGCCAATTAAAATTCCTCATAAAAAAAGTGGTAGAGATACTAACAGCACAAAAATAAGCGCAACTGTTGCAAAGCTCATGATTATGTTTCTTATAACAACGCTAAACAACTGAAACAACAAATCCCAGTGAGCAACAAAAAGTTAAATAAAAAGTCTCTCTATTTTTAGATCAAGTAATTTAGTGAATTAAGCGGTGATTTAACTACTACTATGTAAAACCGATAGACGTCGATGATTTATTGTATACGAATTCGAACAAAACGAAGCGTGAAAAACTGAGACTATTTTAATTACATAAGTAGATAAGTAGAAGCGGGAGTAAATTATAGATGGGACGAGCCGCACCTGATTCAGCAACTCACTGTGCTTAACGACGGGATTAAAACCATCAAAATTACTGTAGTACCTTGGAATGACCACCCGACTGCGTTTACATATTATGTACTTTACACAGACTCACAGCTACTTTTTCTGCTGCACTTGTTCATAAAACTTTATACGAATATATTGTTGAAAATTTCCTTCACCTGTCAAATTTGCGTTTTCAACCAATCACTAATCTTAAATCTTCTTGAGACTACCAATGGGAGCATTAATACACGGCAATAATTTCACATTACCCTGTCAGATGTTGATCCTCCTGTCAAATTTGTGTTTTTGACCAATAACAAACTCAGATTTCCTAGATACGACCAATAAACATAATCATACACTAATAATATCCTTTTCCCAATTAACAGATTTACATGCGTTTTTTGGGCCTTTCTAAGAAATCTGAGTTTGTGATTGGTCGAAAATATAAATTTGGAGAGGGAATTAAATATTTTGGTCTTGATAATTTTTTGACGAATTTCGGCGACCAGTAGCGTTTCTTTAATATAGATTAAACCACACCGCTGACGCACCACTCTGACAGTTCTTGTAAAATTTGACATAACATACATTTAATTTGACAGGTAGGATAGGTGAAGGAAACTTTCTGACAAAATATAAATCGTGCATTGCAAATAATCTATAATTTTTGACAAATCTTCACTCATGCAAGTTGAATCAGAAAAAATCACTCGTGTTTTTTTCAGTTCAACTTGCATTCGGGCATATTTACAAAAAATTGTCGATAATTTTCAATGCACTGGTTATATTACTACTGATAATGATCTTTAATTGCATCAGAGTAACAGCTATGTTCTAAACTACTGATTATAGAGTGCAACAAATAAAAGGAACACCATAGAAATGAGATACAAGATCGGTTCAAACAGACAAAATGATCAGATCAGGTTGGAACGAAAGTTATTCCAATTTTTGAACTGAAGATATTAAACAGGATTTATTAAAGTATTATCTGTTTATATTATTTTTATACATCATTACGACTAAAGAAATTGGTGAACATTTAATTGAAGAGGATTGCAAAATTGTCAGCGCATGACCTGTCTGAAGAGACGTGTCAATTGTTGTGAGTCTTTACTTGCAAGACACCTTCAAGATCCATTTATAAACAGGGTTGTTACTGGTGACGAGAAATGAACACTTCACTATAACGTTAAGCATCGTCGTCACTAGATCAATTGAAGGGACCAATCAGTCTAGGAACCAAGAGGAGGCCTTCATCCTAAAAAGATCATATTAAGTGTATGATAGAATAGGATAAACAGGACACTAGCCATTGAGAAAACCTTTGGAATAATAATTTCAACACGGGACCAATAGGAGCGTCAAGAAATAAATCTAAATGGCCTAATCTGTTATAAAGACGAATCAAAAACGTAGGAAGGCACAGACTGTGGAATATGGGAAACAGCTCAACTGAGACAAGGCACATCTGTGAGTCTTAGACAGTGTGCAATCATATTTCAAGCCGATGTGTACGCTACGCACATATGCAAAAACACTATGAGAAAGAGATTTTAATATACAAAGAATCTCCATACTGTCCTACAGGCAAGCAGCGTTAAAAGCTCTTGGCTCGTCGGAAGTAAACTCAGGACTTGTTCTGAACTACTTTCGGGCACTGAACCTGCTAGGAAGTAGGAATAACCTTAAACTGGTATGGTGTCCAGGGCACGCCAATATACCAGGGAAGAGAAGACTAATTGCCTAGCCAAAATTGGTAGCGGGACAACTTTTTTCGGACCAGAACCAGCAGTTTGCACATCCTACGGAACAGCTAAGCGGTGTCTAAATAACATATTAATACAGTGGCATAACGCCCATTGGAAAAAAAATAGCCGGAAAATCCCACTTCAAGGTTATTCTGTCAAATTTCCCATAAGAAAAAACAGAAAAATTACCCAGGATGAGCAGAGCAGAAATCAGAGCAGCCATAGGTCTCATTACAAGACACTTCTACATATTAGGACTCTCAAAGACCGATATATGCAGAGGATGTGGTGAAGAAGAAGAAACTCCTCTTCACGTAATATGCCAATGTGAAGGATTCACATAGCATCGGCGTAGACTTCGAGGCATGGAAAAAACAACCAAAAAGAGTTAAGAAAAACACCCTTTAAGAAAATTCTGGAGTTTTTCAAAAACACAGAACTCCTTTAAGGGGCTATCACCAGAGGGTACAATAGACCAATAGGTCGCAGTATAGAACCCCGAAAAGGGACTATCTCCGCGGAAATATTAATTATTATAAATATGGTTGTGTGTCCAAGGAGTGATCCATTATGAACTGTTGGAGAATAATAATTAGACTATCAACACATCTTCCACCGCGATAGTGTCCGTCTTCACACTGAAAAGTCATCAAGGATCTGGTAGATAAATTTGGCTGGGAAAATGCCGCGCCTACTTTATTCTCCCGAACTTGTTTAGTCAGATTATGATTCGCTTGAAAGTTTTAAAAACCATTTTGATGGACTAAGACCACGGTCTACTACACAGGTTAGGAAGCCTGTCAAAAAATCTGGAACTTTTCGACATAAATTTCCGCTAGACGGCGATAAGTCTAAGAACCATTCGCCATAAAAATCCGTTAGATGGCGATTAAGTTTAAGAACCTATTTTAAACAAACCTGACTTAAAAATTCAATTAAAACATTTTTATATACAACATCTGATTGATTAAATTCGAATTTTTTAAGCGAAAGCTTATAAATCTCGCTGATTATGTCAAAATCTTGCGCACGAACCGGTTCTTAGACGTATCGCCATCTAGTGATCATTTATGGCGAATGGTTCTTAGACTTATCGCCTCTGTGGGATAATTTACGGAACTAGTTACCGGCCTTAGTCGGTTTTATATGGGAGTTTCCCAACCTTTGTAGTAGACCGTGACTAAGACTGACATCAAGCAAATAGGTTAAAGATGAGTTGTTTTTTTTTCTCGTTAAAACGTAAGGAACTGTACAAACTGTACTAAACTTATTGAAATATGGAATTATGTTTTAGAAAACACTGGTAGATGATAATTAAATACCAGCATTTATTTTTATTTTCATTGTACATGATAAAAACTAAAATAAGTTTCGGTCCAACGCAATACTTTAGAGATCTATTTAGCAATGCTTTCATATTTTGCAAAAAAAATGTATGGAAAGCTAGATACAGACGAAAACGCACGCACACACGCCCACATACACACACGTACTCGCACGGGGCGTCATCTCGTTATCACGAAATAGTCAAAACGGGTTTATACGACCTCAAAATTTCTAATTATTTAAAGATTTTCGCGATCAAAATACTTTCTTTATACTGGGTATGAAACATCGTTTGGTTTCTGATCAATGTTCTGTCATTCTTTACTTATGCTGTTTTAAGTTTTCTCTCTTGAAAAAAGATTATTTATATTTTATTAGAGCATGTCTAATATTTATCAGATTTTGGTTGGCATCGACATATTAATAATTATGAAGTTGATGGGAAGTCAAAAGATTTAAAACATTAATAAAAACGTGTTTAAAAATGGTTATGTTTATTCACCCCCAAGATGTCACTGAAAATCCTATATTACACATCAAGGATTATAACAACAACTGTACTAAACCGTTATTTAATTTCTGCACCTCCACTATTAATTGCTCTCATTTCATCATCATCTATACGTCGTCTGCGCAATCTTGGTGGTAAATCATAATCGCGTATAACAACTCCTGGTCTAAGCTGATCTCCACCTCCACCTGTCGATGTACTCGTAGATTTGTTTGCTTTGCCATATCTAAATTTAATCAATATCGTTCTAACTTTTTTTACTGCTGCATAACGGCAAGATTGCAGATATACCATTATTTACGCAATGATTTATAGAAATCTGACGTATTTCAACAAATAGACTGTCAAAATCAAGGCAATCTTAAAAAAACTGCTTCGTTTTTTTACTTGAGTACAATTTTTTTTTACTTATTTCACTGAAAAATCTATTGTAGAACAATATATAATGATTAATTAAATAATGTTTAAGTGGTTCAATGATATTAGTACAGATAAAAATGCATTTATATAAATATCACTGCATAAAAAAATTAAAAGGAGAGCGCAATAAAAATTGCTTTGGAAAAGGGAGGCGCAAGTTCACAAAGGTTGAGATTACTGCTCTAAAGTATTTGTATAATTATTTTTATTTATGCGACTTCATGACTTTACAACTTAATGGTACTGCCTGAAAATTTGTTGACTAATAGTTGTCCACAGTTGAAAATTATAATTGCCTTTAATGTAACCCAGCCACAGAATAAAAGACCAACAAAAGAATATTTAAAATAGCAATAATACTATTATCAACTTGGAAAATGTTTAAGTACATATTGGTATATCATGTTCTGTGGTATTACCTAGCCCTATTTATTTAGAAAAGTATGACACTATACTGTGACTGCAACCATAAAACCATAGTCAATCTAACATAGCTCGCTATGACCATTAAACTTCGAAGCTTAAAAAATCATATTTCTGAAGTGTAAAGACAGGAGATTAAATACCTACTCTTGCTAAGATAAATTTTAAAAAAAAAGTTTCTAAAATATTTTACACTACATGTTCCCTGCTTGCACATAATTTGTTAATAATATGTTTTCTTTAAAAAGGTGAGCGGATGTTATGAATCACTCAATTATTTTATTAATTAAAAATCAATTGTTCCATTACATGTATAAATGATTTTGCAGCTTAATACAAATCTTGTTTAATTTGCTCAAAAAAAAAAAAAAATTAAGTATTCTTCTCCTTAATCGAGTTCTTTTATAACTTTCTTGTCGAGGTAGATATGGTTTTCTAATTTCTAATTGTGTTGTTTCACCTGTTTTCTTTGACTAACTGTAGAACCTATTCAAAGCTGACTCCGTTTTATTTCAGTCTCTGTCTAGCATTTTCCCATTTTTTCTCGACATTCCTTTACTTCTTAATCCTTCAATCTTCATTTTCGAGCACATTTTTGAGCTTTAACCTCTTAAGTGGACACGGCCGCTGAGCGCGAGGCCTTGCACAGCGACACGAACTCTAGACCGCTCGCGAGTATTTACGTCATATCCATTGCATGAAAAATTTCGTTCGTCATATTCATTGTATTGAAAATTTGAATTAAAAAATTAATAAAACGTAAGAATTATTTAAAATTTTACTTTTTTATACTTAGTATATACAATATATTATATCACACAACAATGCATAATTATCCATTTGGCATGTTTTTAAAAATATTACAAAACAGTACAAAGTTTTCAAAAATTTAATTTTTGGTATGAAAATCTTTAAACCAAGGTTCAGGGCAAAGGCACGTGCTGCAAATTGCACGCCAATAACGACTTTCTTTTCTTATTACTTTTTTGAAGCACAGAACACATAGTAAATGTCGGCAAGTGGCGCTGTAAACGTTTTCGAACAAACAAAATAGATGACGTCATAAAGTGATCCTATATGTAATGACCGAAGCAAAGCAAGCGTACGCTTTCGTCAAATACAATAAGATATACACAATTTTACACAAAGCGAATATGTACGGCATAGTCGCTATTCATGACCAAGGCCGATGACGATTATATTCGGCATAACAGCTTAAGAGGTTAAATGCCTCAGTCATCTTTTATTTTGCATGTTTTATTCCAGGGCTCTTTCTCTTTCTAATGTTATTGTTGCTGAATCAGTTAGTCCGCATTCCTCTATTCATTTTGGAAAACGCGTCAGTATCTTTCAGTTTTATGTATTACTGCCAAAGCTCTGTACTATTAATAGGTATTGGCATGTACAGGGTGGTCCAAATTCGATAGGATTACATGTGTATATTGCTTAATATTTAAGATAGAGAAACTGTTAATGTATCAAAAAGGTGCAGTTTTTTAAGACAAACTCAGAACCGTTTTGAAAAATATTCTATCATTTTCTGTTTTTGAGTTATTGAAAAAATTGTTACTTTCTCATATTTATAATGTGTCGTCTCTCCGTTATTGTTGCAAATATCGAAAAAGTATCCTATGAAGATTATTTTTTGATATTTTTATGTAAAATTCGAATATACTTAAAAAATTTACTTTTTTTAAATTAAACCTTTAGGCCAGTGGTTTCCAACCTGTGGGGCGCGCCCCCCTAGTGGGGCGCGAGACTATTACAAGGGGGGCGCGCAGCTGTTACCAAAATATCATTTTTGAATACAAACAAACAATAAGAACTTTATTTTTACAGAATATGGTATATTGTTTTGTATAGCCAATTAAATAATTATTATATTAGAACAGTATTTATGAAATTAGATTGAAACGAAAAGTGAGGGGGCCGCAATTTTTTTTTTATGAAAAAGGTGGGCGGAGGTACGAAAAGGTTGGAAACCACTGCTTTAGGCTATGAGCTATTTAAATTGCTTATTTTTTCTCATTCCAAATATATAAGGGTTGACGTAGTTATTTTCAATAATATGAATTTATGAAAAACAGTACGCTGTGAAAACAAAAAAAAAAACAAGGTGTGAATTGTGAAACCTTTTAAAGTTAGGTAAGAAGGTTTTTTAATTTGTTGGTGAGATAAACATTATAAACATTTGAACCTAAGATGAACAACATTAATAAGACTACATAACTGCTGATTATGACTATAATATAAAGTTTAAATTTATGTTTAAGTTTTGCTTTAATTTTAAACCCCTTGAATATATTATTAAAATTCCCATAAAGTTGTCCATACGTTCTAAAGTAAATACAATAACGGAAAACAAAATCATATTAAAATGTGGTAATCAAATTACAGAAAAGTTTTACTTCCATGTATGTAATCTTAAAAAGTACAACGTGTTTTTAAATATTTTGCTTATTTTATACTCAAGAATAAGAAGACTTTCACAAAACTTACAAAAAAAAAGTTTTATATAGAGTCAACGATTTATTAATCACGACTTCTTCTTCTTCTTCTTCTTAGTCGGTTTCTCTTGTACCTTTCGGTGTTGAGGTATGCTTTTATATTTCTGTGTTATGTTTCTCCACTCCTGCCTATCATTAGCTAATTGTGGCACATCTCTCCAGCTGACTCCTTTTTCTTCTAGTCTCTGCTTCACTGCTTTTTCCTATTTTATTCTTGGTCTTCCTCTATTTCTTTTTCCCTGTATTTGCATTTTCGATCCTATTTTCGCGTATATGTCTAAGCCACATTAATTGATTCGTCTCCATCTTTTCGTTAATATCTGTTACTCCTAGGTTATCTCGATTTTTTTCGTTACTATCAATCAGTCTACATCCCTCTATTCATCTCAGGAATCTCATTTTCTGTAGGTACCTGTAGCTATTCTTTGTTTTTGTTTTTGAGTTAGTGTCCAAGTTTCTGAACTGTACGTAATCATCATTTATAAGGTTAAAATTGAGAGATTCCATAAAAAAAATGTTACGATTGTAAACAAAACGTAAATTTCTTTTTTTTTTATCGTTCTCTAAGATCACAGTTTTAAATAGTAAAATTGAAGACATGTTATTAGAATAGAATCACGCTTTTTGAGGTCTAGGTCTAGGTAGTTACTTAAAATACCTTTTGTTTTCCATTTTGTGTATGCTAACTTATTTAAATGTTGGACCATAGTACGCTTCGGTTGATTGCGCACTGCAAATGGATATACGGCTTGGACACACACCACAAGTGATGAATGACTTAGCTTAACTTCATATTGCTAGCTCGCAATGACAAAGACTCCCTCAAATGGTTAAACACTACTGCCAAACCACATAATTATACGTCTCTGACAGTTTTTCACACCATTATTGGAATTTGTTGATAATCAGTCAAAAATATGAGCAAGTAATGCTAGCTAGATGTCAACATCTACACGTTAACTGAAAACAAATTAGACAAGGATGGAAGTTGTAAAATAAACAACTTACGTTACACGAAAATAGCTCATTAAAGTGTATTTAAAATGCGATAATTTTGATACACTGTTATTTTGTTGCACAAATTTATATTTATTATCGTAAAGAAATGTAAGATCTGTAATAAATGAACGTAATTAGTTAAATAAATCAGTATAATGGAACCTTTCACTGTACGTCGACTGTTTATAAAGTTTCTTCATTGTGGTAATATAACGCAATAAACTCTGTATTAGTTTTAATTAGTTTAACCCCCACCTATACATACAGTGGGTCCGAATTTTAGACTTGAAAACATTGAAACCTACTTCATTCATTTGTATACGGTACATCTTCATTTTTGCTGAATTTTTTATTTATATTTGAAATAAAGCATACAAACATTATCTTTATGTTGCTTGAACATTGAAATATTAAATATTTAAAAAGAAACTCATCAGATGATGCTTAAGTTTACAGTAAATGCTTATTAGAAACATTTTAATTTACGCTGCATTCTTTAGTATTTTAAATATGACAAATATTTTAACGCTGAAAATTAATCGCACAGTAAAAATTTAAATTGAGTTATACAATAAGTATTAACGGTTAATAATTATTACATTCATAATAAAAAATCCTTTCGCACAGAAAATATAATAGATATGCTTTTTTTTAAAATGCATCCTCTCATTGAATAAAGCACATTCAAAAAAAAAAATTGTACAAAAAAAAGACAAAGTAAAACAGTCCATTTCACAGTATACAGGGTGCCCATTTTTCTAACCTGTTGTATGGGTAACTCCGTTAATATTAGAGATACAGAAACGTTTAAATCAGCAAATTTGTGCACAATTTAAAGGGAAATCTGATGCCATTTTCAAATTTGACCTACGTCATCAACTTTTTGAAATATTTTGAAAAAACTGAAAAATGTCGATTTTTTCAAACTTGAATAATTCCGTAACCATATGAGTTAAAACCAAAATAAAAATTGGCTCTTACAGATGTTTTTACGTAGATTTTAAATATGTTAACGGAATTTTCATAGCACTATCGATTTCCGAGTTATAGCACAAACTTGCATTTTTTTAAATGGAAGTCATAGTTGGCTATGGTCTTATTAAAAAGGTTATTTTTTTCTCGTTTCAATGATATAAGGTTTGTTATGCTTTACTTTTGTAGTTTTTCTTTAAATAAGCAAAAATCATTTTACATGTTCACTAACTACTAATAGATGGGAGTTATCCCGTGTTGATGTTCTTTTTTTTCGAGGTGACATTTAAGAGTTGTCTCTTATCGT
Source organism: Elmis aenea (assembly GCA_947652605.1). Taxonomy (NCBI): domain Eukaryota; kingdom Metazoa; phylum Arthropoda; class Insecta; order Coleoptera; family Elmidae; genus Elmis; species Elmis aenea. The sequence goes on from OX393578.1 coordinate 44,664,465, forward strand.
TAGTGTAGCAGTTATTAGCCAGTTACAAATTTTAAAAACAAAACCTCAGAGTTTGTCAAATACAATTTATTGTTTGTTATACGTATACATCTTTCTCTCGTGTTGATCAAAATTTTTGATTGACTTTATCGTAAATTTCAAAAACAATGTTTTCTAATGAAAAAAGAAACGACATGCTTTTTTATTACTAGGCTTGTAATAGAAATAGTAGAAATTCAAGTGAAATGTATTTGCAAAGATTAGAAATTCAAGTGAAATGTATTTGCAAAGATTTATGGAAAGGAGGCAACCAAGAAAGAAATTTTTTTCATTATTAGAAACCAATTTAAAAAAATACGGGTCATTTACAAAATCCAAAGGTTTGAAAATTAAATTTAAGCAAGAAGATGAAGAGAGAGTCCTAGAATACGTAAATTATAAACCAACATCATCTACCCTACCCGGGTGCACAAATTTGCTAATTTAAACGTTTCTGTATCTCTAATATTAACGGAGTTACCCATACAACAGGTTAGAAAAATGGGCACCCTGTATACATCAAAATTGGTACGAGAGTACTACTAGATGTGCACCAAGTACCATTAATGCGCTGGAACCATCAAATCGTGTAATTAAAGATGAACAATTTAAGAAACGCATACCTACCTTTAAATCAATTCAAAATTTTAGCGGTGGAAATTATACAAAAATGGGCATTAGCTTAAGCAAACAAATTTAAAACAATATCAAAGTGTCGAGTAATAACATTAAATACATGGATCGTTGCTTATAATGGGTAAAAACAAATTTAAAAAGGGAACTGTAAAAAAGACGAAATGGTTACTTGTTACGATTTTCCTGGAAGAAAAAATATTGTATTATCTAAAAATTTGTAACAAGAAGATTGGACAACTTTTGAAGATTTTGCAATAAAAAATTTTATGACCTGGGCCATAAAATACTAAATTATAGTGTCGAAGAAACCTGGATTTATGGTAATTGCAATTGTCCTGCATTCGTGAAAAAAATGCAATGTAAACATTTGGTGGGCATAGCACACGTTTAAAGTATGTAAAACCTCCAATTGAGGCTAAAATAGCTACAATTAGAGCAAAAAAAAACGTGGGTGACCAAAAAAGTATTACAAAAATCCTTGTAATTGATTAAATACCCATATGTCAACGTCGAGATATATTCTTTTTTATTACTTTTTATAATAAATATATCCTGTATTGTGTTTTGTTTGTGATTAGGCAGTTCTTTTTTTGAGTTGTATGAAACCATTGTTTTCATTTTAAAACAAATAAAAAACGTACCTACTGTGTTTATTTATTAGGTATAATGTTAAAAATTATTTCTACTGTGCACAATTGACTCAGCAGAATTTTTATTTTACTGTAAAAACAATATTTTTTACTGTGCAAACATATCTTTTCCTACTTTGAAGTAGTTGTTGTACTGATCATATTTTAGTTTGCATTTTTTTTACTGTGCTTTCTTCTTTTTTAACCTAGCATTTTAATATTTTTTACTACCTTAATAAATCCTAGCCATATTTGAATGAACATTTTTTATAAGATATTCGAATCGTTAAATTTTAAAACCTACTGCTAGTGGAAGGTGTATTCAGCTTTTAGTAAATTTACAATTTTTCGCTGGTAAGATTATTTTGAACGCAAAAGAATTTCTGTTCACCATTAAAAAAATAGCAGGACGTCCTCCTACGGCTATAGAGAAATAAGCTGTTAAAAAAATTAAATATAATTAATAAAGCAGTCCTTAACAATCACCAGCATTTAAAAAAAGTTGTCACTTGTCTTATGCCACACCAGCTCTCTTAAGTCTGTATTATACTATTTTTTCGTTTAAGAAAATCGTATACGATTTTTCTACAAAAATTTCGTTCAAGAATTTAGCATGGAAACTGTGGAAAATATGAACCATTTACATTATACAATTTTTTGGTACGAAAACTCCAATACATTTTGGTTACTTTATAGTAACTTTTATTATATTTTGTTGGCATGTCAAATTTGTCAAATGTTTATTTATAGTTATTTAATGTAATTTATATTATTTATTGTTTATTTGTATATGGGTGCTTTTAGGATGTTTAAGAAATAGGTATCCGATTTTCACCCGGACTCTCCGAGTTTAAACATCGTTTCTCTGGGCTCCGGGTTTCGTAATAGTACCAAAAATTAACAATCGAAAAAAACAGTACCCATACAAAAACTTATATCAAAATATAACCGTGAGTCGGATATAGTTATCAATGAAAACAAGAAATACGATCGTTTGTCTATCTCTTTTTTCAAAATACTATGTTCACGCTTCTGAATGTTATTATTCCGGGAAGCCGCGTAATTCGCCTTGATTTTAAATTTATTTATTACCTCGTATTATATCCATATAACAAAATGTTGTAATTGGCTTGTTTTTTGCTTTTTATGTTTCAACATTGCATATTTCCCACAGGAATTTTATTTTTATTACGAATTAAAATCTCGGAAAACTACAACTAAAATTAAGGTGTATTTCTTAACCCCCCTAAGCCCGTCATCGTCAACGGGTTTCCATAAAACTGAAATCTAGGAACCCTAGTGCTTACATATAATTACAAATGAATAGAAAACTAGTACTTATGGCTGCAGTACCATTAATAATGATTTTAAACAATCAATAACGATGATTTTTATTTCAGTCAACCTAACTCACAAATGACATGCGGTCAGATACAATTACAGTAAAATACGCATGCGCGCATACTAAATATTGGATGGATTTTAGGACAGGTTCTAATTTCGTACGAATTTTTCGTTCAAAATTTTTAATTTCTGATTGACACCGTACT
>OX393578.1:46467497-46640571 GCA_947652605.1 Elmis aenea
AACGAGAATATGCTAGTATTTAAAGTTATATTTAAAAAAATGAAACTCAAAAATAGTGATACTATTTTAAGGTACATATTTTGTTTAAATGGTTGACTTTGATAAGCTTAACGTTGAATATTAATGAAACTAACTTAAGTGTATGAATAGTGATGATTATAAAAACCGGATAGCAGGTACTAACAGAGTGTGACCTGCTTCGCTTGTTCAATTAGTCTTGGGCTGTTGCTTACTTTCACCGCGAATCTACTGAATGAACGATCCAAATAAGAACTAAACGATTTTACTTCTAATTGTGTTTTAGAAACTCCAGTAATTTTAATAAATTTCAAATTGCCAGACTTTTTGGGAACCGACAGTACTTATACGAAAGAGTTGTCCACCTTGTAATTTTGTGTAAAAAATATATAACCTTTGGCTTCATTTGCCAATTTTTGACTTTTAATGTACAAAACTTATCAAGATTGACCCCCTTGGTTCAAAAATATGATCGTTGCGCAGGTGAAACAAATGATTAAGCAATTACGAAAAATAAATGTGCCGCCTCGTTCTTTAAATACACCGTACTATTGAGCTGGTTTGTTTAAACACTTCGAAATTTAATAACACGTGAAAAAAATTGGATAGGTTTCAAATCATACGGTATTTTTTGATAATATGGAATTTTGTTTTTCAAAATTGGTATCACGATAGTTATTTACATTCTTTTACTTTAAAATAAATTTTGCCCGAAGAAATCTTTTAATAGCTGTACAATTTATTGTTTAAACGCTCAAAATCTGTCTGGACTCTGCTAAACATGAAACATTACTCATAATTTGAAAAATGTGTGTTATTCTTCAATATGTGTTAGCTATAATTTTTGCTACTGCCTCGTTTTGTTGTCAAATTTATTTTAAATTGCACGGTGAATGGGTGTACAACACACTTTTTTATACCAATCTATTCAGTTCCCCATAAGTCAGTATAATGATTAACTATAATAATGATGGTCTCCGTTCCAAACTTCCACGCGTTTAACTTTTTTTGTTGTAACTTAACGTGTGAAGAACTAATCCATCCGGTTGAGCAAGCTTTCTTCGCAGTTCGAAAGATTATTGCGACTTTGCCAAAGTCAAGGCCAATATGTTTCGATCTAAAGCAAATTTACAGTTGACTGAATCTGATTAGCAGTTTAAACTGAAACCTTTAATTGTGTATTACTTCATCGACCTAAAAACGTCTGATAAGAGATTTTCTAATTTTTTATACACGTGTACATGCAGTTTATGCAAATTTAAATCAACTTTAAAGTACCTAATGCCAATTATGGAATGTTAAGTGCGCAAAAATGCGATATAATGATTAACAAAAGCCGCGGGATAGCAAGAATTGCAAGAAATGTTAATATAAATAACTTGTAAATCATTTAACTTTGTAACTGTATATGCAATAAATAAGTAAATAACTATTTGTTGATCGGTTATGGTTGGAATTGCTAATTTACAGAATCAATGCTCCCAAAAGCGATTAACATTTTTTGATTGTAACTGCATAGGTCCAAGACTTGCAAATAATATTTGATCTGTGACGATTTGAATCTTAGAACTTTATTGTGCTACTTCGTTTAGTGAAAGTTGCTTGGTACTTATTGATATTACTGTTAAGAGACATTTTAAAACCAATTGTTTGGCTTAGGTGATAGCTTTTTTAATTAATGTTGCTTACTTACGTTATATTTTTGTGTTTTCACAGTGATATTCGTTACCGGTTCTTTTATATGTTGTGAAATAATGAATTGTAAATTGTTTAAGAATGTCCTAATGTAATCGTTAAAGTAACATCTGCCATTTTTAGTACATTTCAAAAAGGCACTAGCTTTTAATTGGACGTTACAACAGTTCCATTTACGAATCACACCGTGACCAACTTTTATTTATTGTTTTTGACTTAAAAATTGTAGACAAGGGACAGCATTTATCAATTTATAAGTAATAATATTAAGCAATTAAAGTGATGAAACAATAAATAAATGTTTAATTGTGTACTTAGAGGTATTTCAGTGGTTGTAAAACCTTTTACTTTCATTTAATTTGTTGCGTATTTACCAATTTTGTCAGCTTGTTAGTTTGATTGAATAATAAATGTAAACTGAACTTCCCAGAGATTGTTTGGTAAATCTCTTGCGATGAATAATGTTACTTGTTATTGACGTATTTATTTGATTGTTTTAGACATAGCGTAATTTATTGTATTATTAGGAAATAGTTGGCCTTGAATATTATGCACACATTGTTTGTGGTGCAGGATTTATTTATAATCTTTAATTGTTTTATGGCATGAAAGTTTGTTGAGTGCTATTATAGCTTTGTTGAGTAATTTCGTAAATGTTTTTGTCATTGTAAATATTTGTATTTATTACGATTTATTTATTTTGTATTGTATAGTTTTAGAAATAATATATATTTTCTGATTTTATTGTTTGTTTTTACCTTTGGCGTAATCTTTCCTAAAAACAAAATACTGGATCAAAATAAAACTTGTTTGTTCAAAATTCCTTGCATGTAAATCAGGTTACAACTGGATGGCAAAAAATAATATAAAATATAAATGAGAAAATTATTCTTTAAAAAAAAGTGGATATTTACTTAAGAATGTAATAAATGCTTAAGCTGAATCTCATTTTATTGTTATGTTATTATTTACCTACCTGCTTATAAGAGATATTAATAAAGTCAAGATTGTTGTTAAGTGAACTTCTTCTTAATTAGTTTCATGTTGTTTTTTGATCGCTTTTTTTCTTAAACTACACAAAATCAGCATATTTGTTTATTCATGCATAAAGAAATATTTTTTAAAAATATTTTACCAAAAGGAATACATTTAAATTACAAATTTAAGCAAAAAAAAAACATAATAAGATAATGAAAATATGTGCAGAGGTGGACTCGACCGTTTTGAGAACGTGGGCTGGTCTGTACCTGGTGCCCCACAAATCATTAACTGGTCAATTATCTAGTTTTTAATGCTTACATATAATTAAATGGAAGAAACATACAGGCTCGAGCGAAAGTATGGAAACAAGCAAATATCTATACAGCAATATCTCGCTTTACGATACCTTTGCAAATGACACCTCGCTGAAATGTAATTGACAAAAACAATTTAAGTTAAGCTAAAAAAGTTAAATATCGACGTGGAGGAGCCACCAGCTTAAGTTTTAAGTTGTGTCAATTAAGTGTCTCATCCGTTGGACGATTTATCGGAAAATGAGCCTGATTTTGCGCGAAGCTGTGCAGTAAAAAAAAAACGAATTAACGACTTCAACCTTTAACCTATTACAGTGAGATGTTACGTGAAAAAAAAAGCAGAGCAATCGACGCTTGATTCATTTTCATCAAAAAATTGAAAACGTCACTTCTTTTCATAAGTTTTATACACTTGTCCGTATTTTTTAGAATTTTTGTAATATTCAGACAGAGTGGTCCACATAGGGGCCACTATTGGGGTCTCGTAAACGGTAGAGCTACAAAGAAGTTTAAATTAGACAAATTGTTCTTCTTTCTGAGACGTATCCAGTGATGCTTTAATGTTTTAAAAGAGTTCCATGGTACGCTAGATAATAAACAAAAATCAAAATGGCCATTTTAAAAACATCCTTAATAACTCGGTCAAACGTGATGGTACAAAAATATTTTTGGGGAAAAAGTAGATTTTTTTACGCACTGTAAAATGAAAACATTCGTTTGTTTAAATATTCTTCAAATTGTTAGATAAACTACAAATTTGAATTATTTTAAATGGAAACCATAGTTGGCCATGACCTCATGAAAAAGTATTTTTTTCCCTCTTTTCAATACTATAAGGTTTAATGTATTTATTTTGATATTTAGGCTCAAAACAAATAAAATCATCAAAAAGTCCCTATGCAGTTATAAAGCCCCATGAATTAAACAATTTTTAAAAATTGTCCATTTTCATTTTTGTTTATTGTCTAGAGTGACATGGAACTTTTTTAAAACATCATAGCATCACCGAATAGGTCTCGGAAAGGGAAAATTTGTCTAATTTAAACTTTTTTGTAGCTCTTACCGTTTACGAAATCCCAATAGTGGCCTTTCTATGTGGACTACCCGGTATTCTTACCATTAACATAAATTGAATATACTGTAGGCTGTAGGTACTCTTTGTGGTAATTTTAATAAATAAATAAGTTGTTATGCAAATTAATACGTTATTGAAAACAGAAAAAAATTTCTTGGTGATGTCAAAGCCAATATTTCCGTTTTTATCTCTTAAGGTATTTCTTTTAAATAATTGTAAAACAAAAAGTTTGCATTTTACAATTACAATATGAATTTTTGACCTATGCTGGCCCTCATTCATTTGCTTAGTAATAAAGTGTCAGGTTAAACAAATAATGAACATGACGCTTATTAGTTTGTTTTCATTTAAAAAAATTAATACTGCCATCTACATATTTGAAATACTGACAGTTTTTGAGTTTTTGTATAAATTGGTGAAATAATGACCACTTATAATACGTACACAAGAACTGATTTATTATTATGAAGAACTAAATGTAGTAATTAAAAAACAATGTTTTTTTTAAGCTGGTTTAAACAGGTTATTTTATTGTTCACTTTACACTATTATTCCAACATGTTTCGTCGAGTATTTTTTCTCGACATCTTCAGGGAAATATGGTGGTACAATGGAGCAATACATTTGGTAATTATTAGTTATTATTCGAACAAAGATGATTACTAATAATTACTAATAATTACCAAATTTATTGCTCCATTGTACCACCATATTTCCCTGAAGAAGTCAAGAAAAAATACTCGACGAAACATGTTGGAATAATAGTGTAAAGTGAACAATAAAATAACCTGTTTAAACCAGATTTAAAAAAAAAAACATTGTTTTTTAATTACATTACATTTAATAATAATTATAAAAAACAAGATAATTTAAATTAATTATGAATAACGTTAGAAGAAGAATAATGATTTAAAAAAATACTGGCGCAGTGAATAGAAGCCAAATTAAAACAACGTTAGAAGAAGAAGAATAATACGGGCTTTTTAATGGTGGATAAAATATTAGATTGATAAAAAATTTGCTGTTATTTCTTTCACTAAAGCCGAAAATTATAATAAAAGTTGAACATCACAGGAATGTTACAGGATGGGATTTTGTTTTGGAACAGACGCTATAAGTTCGTTAATTAATTCTACAGAATTTAAAAAAATAAATTATGTTGAATACACTCTTGATGTTAATCTACCTTATGTTAAGCTTCGTAAAGACTCAAACGTAAATCCGGAAAATATCTAGTGTGAAACTAAAAACAAAATACAGTTTAGTTTATGGCCAATGGGGTCATTAAAAATGAAACATTTTACCATCATTAGCATATCTAGATAACAAAGAACTCTTATCAACACTCTTGGTTTAATTATTATTTTAATGATTTTGCAGCCAAGCCAAGAAGCTGATATGCGGAATTTAAAATATTAAACAATTTTTCAAACTAAATCACGTTGCTCTATTTTTAGATTATCAAGTGTAGTAACAAAATAGCAATTGATAAAATAAATCACATTCAATATACAGGGTTCTCGTTTTTCGCTGGCCACTATGGGGATCTCGTAAACGGTAAGAGTTACGACTTCGGTTAAATTAGGGCAAAGTTGTATATTCAGGTGCTTAATAATTTGACGCAAACAGAACTTATCTAGCTCTTTTAGTTTTTGAGATATAGGGAAAAAAGTAAAAAAGTGGATTTTTGTTTTTTACCCGTAACTTTTTAATTTGATGTTGAATTTAATTTCTGTAAAAACTTTTTCATGGCCACTTTTTGCAAGGAATCAGAATCTCCCAATTTATTTTTCGTGCGACGTTTCGTTTTTTTAAAACCATCATCAGGTCAATTTTTTCTTATGTACGCTATATCTGATTTTAACGCCAATTTGTAGAGCATTTTATTCTGAATTCGACAATGTATAACACTTGACACATTTTTCAAACAATTGTTGTTAAAAATGGTAAAAACAAATATTTTATTTAAAACAAATCCTAATCGGCATGATAAATAATTGTCTTTGTCCCTTTTCCCTTGGAAGAAGGTGAGTAAACCGTATGAAATTACTATTAAAGGGATTTAATTAAAAAAATCGGTATTAATAAATATGTTAGGAATGCATTAACATTGTTCACTTATTAGCAAATATTTTTAGAAATTTTCTTCGGTTAAGTAATAAATGTCTCTAAAATGTGTATTTAATCCCTTATTTGACATACAATTATTTGTAACAAAATGTTCGTAATCAAATAGTATAAGTGTTCATAGTTTACAAAAAACGTCTAGAAATCTGTTTACGCTTTTTGCTTATTAGAAGTCATTAACGCAGATAAAAGGCATAACTCGTTATTTTTTGTTACAAATAATTGTATGCCAAATAAGGATTAAATACACATTTTAGAGAAATTTATTACTTAATCGAAGAAGATATTCTAAAAATATTTGCTAATAAGTGAACAATGTTAATGCATTCCTAACATATTTATTAATACCTATTTTGTTAATTAGTAATTTTATGCGGTTTACTTACCTGTTTCCAAGGAAAAAGGGACAAAGACAATTATTTACCATGCCGATTAGGATTTGTTTTAAATAAAATATTTGTTTTTGCCATTTTTAACAACAATTGTTTCAAAAAAGTGTCAAGTGTTATACATTATCGAATTCAGAATAAAATGCTCTACAAATTGACGTTAAAATCAGATATAGTGTCCATAAGAAAAAATTGACCTGATGATGGTTTTAAAAAAACGAAACGTCGCACGGAATATATAATTGGGGAATTTGATTCCTTGCAAAAAGTGGCCATAAAAATGTTTTTACAAAAATTAAATTTGACATCAAATGAAAAAGTTACGGGTAAAAAACAAAAATCCACTTTTTTACTTTTTTCCCTATATCTCAAAAACGAAAAGAGCTAGATAAGTTCTGTTTGCGTCAAATTATTAAGCACCTGAATATACAACTTTGCCTCAATTTAACCGAAGTCGTAACTCTTACCGTTTACGAGATCCCCAAAGTGGCCCGCGAAAAACGAGAACCCTGTATATGTACCTATAAAAACTTTTATACCGGAACGATTCACTAATGATTTATTTTATTTATTTTCTATAGAAAAAGTTGTAGTCATAATAATTTGCTGCGGTCAGTAATTTTAATTAAAATTAATCAGCAAATTAATTAAATCTCCGTATATAAAATTCCATTTAATCTGTTTTTATTTGTAGTGATTAATGTGATTTCGTTAGATTATTCAATGTTGATCAAAATGTAACCGATTTTTGATCTCAATTGTACGACGTACGCTTTATCCATAAGTAATGTGGTTGGTACCCATTGGTGATAAATTCAAAGTGTATACGTACAAACGATTAATTTTATGTAGTGTAGTCCAATCAAGAGAGAATTGAGTTTTAATGATTTTTTTATGCAAGGTATTACACTATGTAATCTCACTATTGGAATGACGAAAACGATAAGTGCCAAAGTTACTTATATAAAAAATATGTAGAATTTTGAGGTGGTTTTTTATATCTTTATATTTTGTTGTTGTTGTGTAGATCATTTTTATAAAACCCAATATTTTTAATTTATGAAATAAAAGAAATCAAACTGCGGCATTGTTATTTTGAAGTTTTTTTCTCGCGTTATTTGACTAAAGTCAGCTTTTTTTTACGGTATGCCATTAATAATTTTCTCACCAATGAACAAAAAATGTAAGACCGCTTACAAACATATTTCAAGTCATACTTTTTAGTCAATAAAAATATTAAAAAATAAAAAAGTTGATTATCGTCTAGTCTAGAGTCTAGAAAATATTTTGAGAGAAATTAAAAACATATCCTACTGCCTAAATTCTCGTATTCCATAATGTTGTAATACCCATTTTCGAAGATTTATTCCAATAAACAAAATAAATAAAAAGAAAATCAAAAATCTATTGTTATTCTTAATTTCGAAATAGTTCAGGTTAGCTAAAATTTATAAAAAGATTTGCAATGAGCTCAAAATGCTTTTGTTTTTTGTATTTTTAATTAACTTTTGAGCTTTTGTATCTTCAAAAACCCAAGAAAGTTACAGAATATAATGAAAAACAGTGTACAGGGTTGACCAAATTCTAATGTTTTACGGGATATCTTGGTTAGTACATACCTAGTTAGCGAAAATCTGATACCGGTCTTTTGGACAATTTTTTGAGATAAGAACGCTTGTGTTATCAGATTTTTTATATCGCTTTCCATTTTGCACTACAGACAAAAAATTAAATTTCATCATTTTTTAAAATTTTCTGTAACTTCTTTATTTATTAAAATAGAACAAAATGTTATTTAGGTTTTTTATACAATGTTTATGCTAAATTTAAAAACAAAATTTTTTTGTGACCTTGACTTTCGATATATGAAGTAAACTTATATTTTTTTAAATAGAAACCCTAGTTTCTATGACTTTATAAAAAAGAATATTTTTTTACCTTTTCAAAAAAATTTAGTTTTATACGGGGTGTCCCAATTATACACCGCCAAAAACTAGGTGCATATTCCTGAGTGAAAATGATGACCATTTGTCAAATATTTTGTTATCCGAACATGCTTCCTATCAAAGTTAGAGACCTCCAAAGTTGCAAGAAAAAAAAATAAAAAAATCGATTATGTCCTAGCCGTTTAAGCTGGAGCTATCAAACTTGGCCGAAATGTTTAGGTGTTTCCCATTGACTTTGTGGGATAATTAGAAGGAAAATACGTAATTGGAAGTATGGTTTATAGTCAGGTCATCCGCTTACCATCTTCAGAATTTTTTTCTCTGGAATAAAATTGAAAATGTCATTCGTCCATAAAAAAAAGTACGACTTAAGAGAAAAAAATCGTCTTTTTTTGTTTTTTGCTGTAAACGTAGCCGTTTTCGAGAAAATTAGCGCTAAAGATGCATCGACAAACTCTGTTTACACACCTCAAATATTTTTTTTACTTAACTTAGCTGGCTAATGTCATGCTTGACTTAAGGCTTGTTCATAATTAAGCGGATGACCTGACTATAAATCATACTTCCAATTACGTGTTTTCTTTAAAATTATCCCACAAAGTCAATGGGAAACACCTAAACATTTCGGCCAAGTTTGATAGCTCGAGCTTCAACGGCTATGACGTAATCGATTTTTTGATTTTTTTTTTTGCAACTTTGGAGGTCTCTAACTTTGATAGGAAGCATGTTCGAATAACAAAATATTTGACAAATGGTCATCATTTTCACTCAGGAATATGCACCTACTTTTTGGCGGTGTATAATTGGGACACCCTGTATATGTGTTGCAAAATTTTGCTAATTTTGTGAAAATTTTACTATCAATGTTTCCCATGATTTCGTAAATAAGTGATGTTTGCAATTATTGAACAACTAAACTTCATATCCAAGTAATTTTTTTAACTTTTAAGCAAAGCCGTGTATTCATTTGTATATTATAACTTAGTTGTGGTATTGTGAACATGGCTAAATTTGAACTCTTTGGAAAGTTTAATACATTAGAGATTTACATTGAAAGTGCTAAAAACGTAGCGGCTGCTTCAGAATTAGGTTGGAAATGACATTTAGTTGTTTTTAATTGCAAACATCATCTGTTTACAAAACCATGGCCAACTTTAATGGTAAAATTTTCTCAAAATTTTCCATATTTCGGTTATTTTTTGCAACCAATATACAAAATTATATACTTTTGAAAAGCTAACCCGCTATGGTTTCCATTTAAAACAATATAAGTTAATTTCATATCACTAAAGTCAAGGTCGCTAAAAAAATTGTTTTGTTTTTAATTAGGCATTAAAATGTTAATTAAAAACCTACATAACATTTTGTTCTAGTTTAATAAATATAGAAGTTATAGTAAATTTTCAAAAATTATGAAATGTCATTTTTCGTCTGTAGTGCCAAAATGGAAAGCGATATAAAAAAAATCTGACAACACAGGAGTTCTTATCTCAAATAATAGTCCAAGAGACCGATATCAGATTTTCGCCAACTATTACGGTAACCTAGATACCCTCTAAAACATTAGAATTTAGTCCACCCTGTATATTCATGTTTTTAGATTATCAAAATGCGTTTGTTTGTCGCAGTATTAAATAAGTTTAATTGGATAAAAAAACCTTTGGAAAAAGTGTCCGTGTTTGTTTGTGTAGCTAGGTGTGTGTATAATACTTATAGAGGTATTGTTTTGCACACTCACTTTGTGCGTCATCCTTGTTCCTTTTTTTGGCTTATTTGTTTACCAGCAGAACAAGTATGACGTATTTTAAAATCTTTTTTTTTTAATAACAATGAATGTTGGTATTAATAGGATTATTCTGCGATGAATAGGAAATAAAATAATAATTATTAATGAAAATTAGTATTATTTCACCTATTCCTACACCTAACAGTAGAAGGACTCATGACTAAATAATAATTATTTAAAAAAAAAAAGGTTTAATACAATGATGATGCCAAAATGCAAATTGACAAAAATTGCTTTAGTAATTTTAAATTTTTACTGTTAATTTATATGATCTTAAAAGTAAAAAAAAGTTAATATGTGTAATCAAACTTTTCTTAGTGGATTTGTTTCCGATTGACTTGAAAGTCCTTAAAACGAATTTATAATTTTTGCCCGATAAGGCAACATTTCTGTGAAAAAAAGTGTTGCAGAATTTAAACTAAATTGGTTTATTGATATTTCATTAATATTTGAGTTATTTCAACGACCTGCTACAATTTGTCTTGGTTTTATCGAAGTACGTTAATTTTTCTAAAATGTTGTTTACAGATATAATGATACTAATTGTAAATAACTTTTCTTGATACAATGATAAGTTGAATTTTGAAAGAAAAGGAATTAATAGGATAAACAATTTATTTTTGCTCATCTACTGTCACAGTCTACCTCATGATGACAAGTGCATAATAGGCTTCCAAACTTTTAGTTTGTTGATTGGTTGTCATGGTAACAATATAAACTATAACGAACGGCAACGGTCTAAATGATTTATAGTGGTTGTTGTCCAAAACGCATTTTTTTATATTTGAGAATGAATGTAGAAGTAAAATACCATGCGTGATACATCAATGGATTCAAAAAACTATCCGATCGAAGAAACTATCAGATTCTGCTTAAAAAGTTGCTTCGGCAAAGTTTTTACACATTTGAAATATTTTATAAGGAGTTATAGACGATTTTCAACAATCGTATTTTCCAGTTTTTCCTAATTTCCAATTTCTTTTCGGGTTATTAATAAGCGAATTTAGTACCTTTTCCAAATTTAAACCTATGTTCTAGCGCTAGCCTAGCTATTATAATAAGCGAGATCCCCATGCTTAAACGCGAATTTCAAACCCCCTGTATATAAAAAAAAGATGGAGAACAAAAAACTATGTTAAAAAGATATAGGTGACTAGACGTCCCGATTTTTCGGGATTTGTCCCTATTTTTGGTTCAATGTCCCGATGTTCTCAAGATGTATTTTCGGGACATAGTGTGTCCCGATTTTTAAATACATACTATAATTTTTAGTTATCGTATATAGACAATTCACAATAAACTGTTGATATTTCTTAAAAGTCATTTAGAACATCTATTTTCTTGTCTATGTATGTCTACTTAAAATAAATCTTTCAAGTGTTCAAAGTATGTATTGTATGTAATATGTATGATAAAATAATATGAGAAGAATGTTCCTTATAAATAACAAAGATAAGATATATTTTTGATGACATTGTGATGGGTGTCCCAAAAGGGATGATATATTTTGTTGAATTTGAGCGTCTTTAAAAAAATTATATTCTGGCACCATGGTTTGTCCATTATTATACAAATGTATGCATAAAAAAAGTTAAATTTTCTTACACGATTTCTTATATACAAAAATTTGTATAATAATGAAAATGAATTGGTGCCATTAGATTTTAGTTAATAAAGAACCTGTATAAGATATTTCGATGCCTTTAATAATAACCGAGATTTAATACATTATTGAAAGGACAAAAAATACATTTTTAATAATATGTAGCTTAATAAACCAGAATGTACAAAAAATTCACAAATTATTCTGATTTTGTCTGTAAAAACTGTGAATTTAGCTAATATTCTGTCGTTTATAATAAGAAAGATATATGCCCAGAACCGGTCCGAGGGTTTGCGGGGCCGTGTGCGAAAACAAATGCGAGGCCGGATATTTTGATAAAGGGCCGAGTTAAAGTAAAATGTTACTAAAAAACTGAAAAAACAGGCTGGTGATTTAAAAAAAAGCACCCTAGACGGCTAGCGCGGGGCCGGTCTGTCCGCGGGGCCATGTGCGGTGCACACCCTGCCCCCCCTAGGGCCGGTCCTGTATATACCTACGTAATCCCAACTAATTTGGATCCCCTGCATTGGGTTTTGTTTATTTACATAATTTTCTTAATTATTTTAAGATATTTCAACTGATTTCATATGTAGGACTATTATCTATGATTTGTCACAGTTTATTTCGCTTTGTGTCTTTTTCTTCTTAACTACAGTGTGAGATGGTTACGTAAGCATAAGCTACTGTTTTGTATTTATCTCTAAAACTACTGAATGAATCGTCAAAATCTTGGTTTTATCAGACTCATGAATAATAAGACTATGCCAGAGCTAAAAGATTAAAAAAAATCTTATTACAAAGCCAAGTTTTTGTAACAACATTTTTAAGAAAGCTATTTTTTTGTAAAATTTGTAAAATCAATAATGGGCTAACGTTTTGGCTAAATTAAAACCAAAAATCAAGAATCAGATGGAAAGTTAAACGGTTTCCAATACTAAATTCCGATGTTTTGGACCACGCTGTGTCGTTAAACGTTTTGGAATTAATTTTGTGAAATTACAAACGTTTATGAACCGCACCGCCATTCTCAATCCTGATGCACACGTCTAAACAGTAAACACCGTACAGTATAACTTTGCATAAACGTACAACCGCCCTAACATTTTGCTGGTTTATGACAGTTATTTATTGTATTTAAGCTAATAAAATAGCAATTAGGAGTCTTGCACAGCAAGTAGCTCGTTTCTCTTTCCAAGTGAGTGCTCCCGCAATGTCAAGCACGAACATCTAAGAAGGCGTTGAACTTGACGTTGCGATGAAAGTCACAACAAATATACGGCATATTTGTAACGGACATGGTGAAAGTTCATATACAAATTATATTATTCTTCGTGTTTAAAAGGATTTCTATTCGAATGTACGTAACAAATAGGTGGATACACTCGGCAACATGAATTACATTCATAAAGTGCATTTTTGATGCATTTGTATTATAATTAAATTATTTTAAATCGACTTTCGAAGCAATTGCATGCGCTGTTTTGATTACTTGCCGCAAAACTTTCTTTAATTGTTTTCACGCCGTTTAATACAAGGGCCAAGAATTAATTAATTAATTTTTTTAAATAGTAAGCCGTGAAAAACTAAATCAACAATTCGCATTTTTTTAGTTTTTTTACCAGTCATACGAGCTATAATTGTCAAAGTCAAATTGATTACAATCTAGTTTATTAATTTTTTAAAATAATGGAAGCGAACAATTGATTTAACTCATGAGCATATTCAAATAATGATTTTATTACGATTTGAGTAAGGTTTTGAACGCTTATGAGTACAAATAAGGTTGCCAACAGTCTCTTTTAAAGAGAACATGTTTCTTTTTAAGGTGACCAGGGGAAGGTCACGATACGTTGTCGCTAGAATTTGATTAAGGCTGTGTTTATTACATAACGAACTTCAAAACTAAATGTTTTGCAGAGTTAAACGTGCCACTGGCTATTTTCTTCGGAAAAATAGGGGACAAACTGAAAAATTGGAATAAAAAGGTAATTTTTGCGATCGCGTTGGCCATGAAACCGTCAGAGACAAAATCTAAATTTTTCTATTTACGAATTCGCGCATCCTTTGCAAGTAAAATGGTGCAAAGTTTTTGAAAAAATCTTAAACGATTTCGAAGAATAACGCGAAAAACGAGACCTTTGTAAAAACAGTTTTCCCTATGTTAAACGCCCATGCAAGTCGCATAGATATAGTTATACAGATATAGGTACCACAACTTCTCAAATCATAGCGCTTTTGCAGGAGTTTCGTTTTTGACGTTTTTCTCCGAAACCGTTTAAGATTTTTTTAAAAACTTTGCACCATTTTACTTCCAAAGGATGCGCGCATTGGTAAATAGAAAAATTAAAATTTTGTCTCTGACGGTTGCATGGCCAACGCGATCGCAAAAATGACCTTTTATTCCAATTTTTCAGTTTGTCCCCTATTTTTCCGAAAAAACTGGCCAGTGGCACGTATAACTTTGGAAAACATTTAGTTTTGATGTCCTTGATGCAATAAACACAGCCTTAATCAAATTCCCTTCGAATTTGGTTCACTCAGTCCAAAATTTTAACAGAAGTTTTTATCAAGAATAGCAATAATCTGATAGTAAGTAATAATTATACAGTGAATAAAAATTGGACTAAAAAAAATTTTTGACGTAAATTCGTTTATTCTATAATTTTTTAAATGTAGTATGTCTCTTTAAAACTCTAAATTATATTCTGTAGCACGAATAATAATGCCTTTTTGAGAACAATCTCATCACATTTTAAAAATATATGTGTAGATTTTTACCTTCTCGCAGACTTCTGTTTCAGTTATATTCAAAAGTGGATTAAACTGCAGTCCTTTCTCTTGCCCTAAATCAAGGCTGGCTTTTAATTAACCGCTGTCTCTTGGTAACTTTTAAAAAGATCCGACGAATGCGATAAATAATTGCCTTAAAAATCTTATCAAAAAAACTTTAAAAGCGCATGCATTTCGGGTACGAGCGAAATTAACAGGAAACAATTAATTAAATTAATAGCATACTCGTGCATATACTTTGAAAACTTTTTAGCAACTATTGTATTACCCTGTCTTCATACGGCAAATATACTAAATTCTACAAAAAGTGAACTAAATATCAGAACTATTATATTTATTATAAATAAGATACATTAATAGTTTATAAAATATGCTTGTAATATTATTCTCTTCGTTCATTACTAAATAGCAATATTTGTACATACGAGTGTATTTAAAATTGTAAAATGTCATCCTGAAAATTAATTTTATTCCCACTGTATGCTCTGTATGTTCTAAATTAATTATAAATTTTTTAAAACCACTGAGTTGTAAAAATCTGTGTAATTTTATTGTGTATTTTAATTTAATGTCAAACTGATATCCATAACAGGATTTACTATGAAAATTTAATGTTATATTTGTAGTTACTTCAGTCGATTAAATTAGAGCAAAGTTGTTTGTAATATCGCACGATAAAAAAATAATAAAAGTAATTACAGAAACACTGAAAAAATCTATTTCTGTTTGTTTTCGTTATTATCAGCAAATAAAAAAACCAAAATTATGTTGATCAACAACTTGTTTTTTATATATTGATACAAATAGATTTAATACCAGACGTTTTGTCTGTTTTGAACCATCCAACTGTCTTATTTTTAATTACCATATTTTGCTTCCACATTGGACGAATCTACAATAATTGTGACTTTCATTAGAAGACACAAAAAACATTGCATAATGGATACGCTAGCAAGTGACTAAATGTGTAACTAAATTAATCTTTTAACAAAACAGTTATGGAACGGAGTTGTGACTGTTGTGAGGGACACGAAGTGTGCAGTGTAAATGAACCTTAAGAATTTGCAAATCTATAGGGGAATTTCGTAGTACAACATAAAGTTGGTATTAATTTGCAACTTGGACCTTCAAAACGCCGGTGAGGTACTTCGCTTGGCTTCGAATTTACTTTAGAAGCAATTTTGTTGAAAAATATTGATACAGTAAGTATAATATTAATAACCTTAATTAAAGACGACAGTTTGCATAATTTAAGATAATGAAACCATACAGTAAGACACCACAATGACTTGTCACACCTGCGATTATTATTCCGTTATTATCATCATTGCGTACATTATGTTATGAAAACCTTATTATTTTATCAAGTTACGAATAGCTGATATATATAAATAATTTTCATGAAATGAAACTAATATTTGTACTTTAAATTTATAGGTTATGGCGGAAAATGAGGACTTAGGTTTAGGTTCCGAAGAACATCTGGATTCTTTGGATGAGAATGGGGTGAATGATGACGTCATGTTAAATGATACTGATGGTGATGGAGGTGGAGGTGATGATCCAGAACTGGAAGCTATTAAAGCGCGGGTCCGAGAAATGGAAGAAGAGGCAGAAAAACTGAAACAATTGCAGAGCGAAGTTGATAAACAAATGAATATGGGTAGTCCACCCGGATTAAGTAAGTTTTACTGAAAATGCAAGTAGCTAAGATCTACTTTATTATATTTACTTTTAGCAAGCCCATTAAATATGTCTATCGAAGAGAAAATGGAAGTCGATAATCGTAGCATTTACGTTGGCAACGTGGATTATGGCGCTACTGCAGAAGAATTAGAACAACATTTTCATGGTTGTGGATCGATTAATCGCGTTACAATATTATGTAACAAATATGATGGGCACCCTAAAGGTTTTGCGTATATTGAATTTGGGGACAGAGATTCAGTACAAACTGCAATGGCTATGGATGAATCAATATTCAGAGGTCGACAGATCAAGGTAATTTTAGCTTTAATGGTCTAAAAATGAAACTTAATGAAGACATTAAATGTATTGATATTGTTTTACGTTATAAATATCTAAATGATAATCTTGAAAAATTTATCTTGCAATTTTTAGTGTGACAAAACTGATTACTAAAACTCATTCATTTTTTAATAAATGTTAAGAATTTGATCAACTTTTGTAAAAATGGAGGTGATTCATCAATAAATAATGTAATTGTTAGATAGTTAAATCATTTGAACAAATTTTAAGGGGTTTAAACATACTTTTCAGTTGATTTATTACCAATAGACTTAATTAAAATCCAGGGTGGGCCATAATTTCCTCAGACCTGGGCCCTGTTTCTCGAAACACAAGCCTTGTAATACAAGTCCGTACCTTAGCTACACGTAAAGTTTCCATGAAAACTTCACGTGTAGCTAAGCTACGGACTTGTATTACAAGGCTTGTAAGTTTCGAGAAACGGCCCTGATCTAACAAAAAAATACACTAATGAATTATTTCTATACAAACTTCAATATATCATATTTCATTTTTTAATGTGTAATAACAATTTTTTTCTTGTTATGGTAACAATCCAAACAAGGGTTCAGCAGAAAAATAAACGACTCCCGGAGTCTGTATTAATTAAAACTGACTCCAACTTCCGATTCCTTTCATTAATGCACTACCCTGTAGAACATTAAGAAAAACTGGTTAACACCGATATTAAATATTTTCGATTTGGGTTTTGTACTTCAATAAAAAAGAAACAAAATGTCATTTCTTTTTCCATTCTTTAACTAATTTCAGCTATTGCCGTTATTTTGTTTTTGTTCTGTTCTCATCTTTGATAAAAACTGAATCAAAGAGCCGGGAGTCGATAGTTTTTCTGTCTTAACACTTCCAAAATGCCTCAACTTAACTCCCCATCCCTGATCCAAACTATCAAATTTGAATCTTTGAAAACAATCAATTTTTAAAAATGTTTTCAAGAAAAATATAAGCGTACCGTATTGTTCCAGGTAATGCCTAAGCGAACGAATCGTCCAGGAATGTCAACTACCAACAGGCCACCGCGAGGGATGCGCTTTAGAGGAGGAGGGCGTGGTGTGTCTCGAGGAGGATACTACTCTGGCTTCCGACCCACCCGTAGGCCCAGGTATTAATGAGATAGATTAATGCACTTTTTTATTTTCCTTACTGCGTGATTCATTTAATTTTATCAATAAGGATCCTTTGCTTATATTAAGAAATTCAAAATTGGTTACTAATATATTTTCTTAACAAACAAGTGAAGTTCAAGTTATATATTTAAAATTTTTGGTTATTTTAAAAAAATTTGAAAAATTTAAGGTTCCTATTTTCAGTGCAATTTTTTTTAAATTATGTTTTAAATAATGTGTAGGTATTAAGTAAATGTTGCATAGATTTAAAAAAAAGTAACAAATGCAAACAGGTCCCAATCGAAATGTTAATTTGAAATTACTTGAAAATTCGCAATTGTACCCCATTTTGAGCTTATTTTTAAGATAAGCAAAATGTCAGTTTAATCAATCTTTAAAGCAAAGATGCCCATAAGGTTTATAAGAAAGTAACGAAACAAACAAATTTTTTTTTGTTAATCGTCAGCATAATAATAAATATATTTTTTATTGAAAATATCTTACACATTTTTCTTCATTGTTTACAATTAAAATAACTTTATCGAAGTAGCTATTTTAACATTCCTTTTAAATAAGATTTTTTCTTTAAATTGTAGACGTATCTTCTTGTTTACAAAAAAATATTACCTGTTTGAAATACAGGGTATCTATACTAGCTCTATGACAAACTTTTTAACACGTTAAGCGCCACCATGTTAAAAAAAAGTAGGTTTTTCTGGCCACCAATTATTTTTTTTTTAAATTAACGTTTCTAAATTGCCCTTATGTAATATAAAAAAATTTCACAACAAAATAGTAACATTTTAACCCGTTTTTAAACAAAAATTGATTTGTATCCATTTGGATACAGGCGGCCCATGGGGTAGAAAATAGTGTTTCACTGCTGTATCTTATCGAATACAAGTATGTATACAGGGTGGTCCACTTTTTAGTAGCAGGACTTTTAACAGTCGATAGAAAAACTTATTTTAAAGCAAATATTCCGTATCAACCTGGGTCCAAAAACGCTTCATTTTAAAAATACAGGGTGTTGAAATTTTCGAAAATATAACGATAATGTTTAACCATTTCTCAATCAGTAGATATATTTAAATCAAATTTGTTATACAGCACCACCTTACAGGTTACTACAATCGGTAAAAATTTCAAGTCCCACAAGCAACCAGTGGCGGAGTTGTGAGGGTTCAGTTTCAATAAATTTTATAAAAAACTAGTACGGCCCTGTTCAAAATCAAACTCGAACTTGTTTTTGGGTAGAGCACTTTATTCTAAACAAAAATAATTGTCTCTTGACTTGACTTTTCTTGGTATCTGCCACCGTTTGGCGTGCAATTTGATTTATTTTACCATTTAAATTAACGATTATTGAGCATTTACTCTGCAAGTTGCAATTTTCTGCTTTTCGCAATATTTTTAGATCGAACGGGAGCAAATTTTTCGCGAAAATAGTAAAATAAATCAAATTCTGCACCAAACGGTGGCAGATACGAAGAAAAGTCAAGAGATTTTTTTGGTTTAGAATAAAATGCTCTACCCAAAAACAAGTTTGAGTTTGATTTTAAACAGGTCCGTACTAATTTTTATAAATTTTATTGAACTGAACCCTCACAACTCCGCCACTGGTTGCTTGTGAGACTTGAAATTTTCACCGATTGTGGTAACCTGTAAGGTGGTGCTGTATAAATTTCGTTCAAATATATTTACTGGTTGAGAAACGGTTAAACATTATCGTTATTTTTTCGAAAATTTCAACACCCTGTATCTTTAAAAAGAAGCGTTTTTGGACCCATGTTGATATGGAATATTTGCTTTAAAGTAAGTTTTTCTATCGACTGTTAAAGTCCTGCTACTTAAAAGTGGACCACCCTGTATACTCGTAAAAACTTGCACGTTACTATGTACTCACTAACTATTATAATCCGATGGTAGCAGGTAAACAAATAATTAAATAGTTACAGGATTAATTAACCCCTAACGGTAAAAGATTTCCAAAAGAAAGTGTTCATATTTACATTATGTCTTATGAAGAAGAGCTCAATTATATAGTTTTATTTTTATATCATTTATGTGCTTTTATTTTTGACAATTATAAGTTGTAAATTTGATTTTCGTATGAATAAATTTGTATCATAAAACTTTTTTTTAAAAATATCAATGTGGGTAAAAAATCGCTGGCCACCAAGGTTTTCTGGTCCATCGGGCCATCCTTAAACCTTTTCTGGCATAGTTATATGTAATACATATATGTTTAAGAATACAGGCAGCCGAATCTAAATGTAGGCTGTTGTATCCAAGTGGATACAGGTGGCCCATCGGGCCAAAATGATTTGTATCCATATGGATACAAATGGCGCTTAACGGGTTAACTGACGGTAGATGCAATTTTAAAAAAAATATTTTATTTGACAAGTCCATTTATCTTAGTTCGGAGTCACATTTTAACTATTTGTTATGAGAAATTTGTGCTGTCTTAGGGTAAATATCAATCTTACTAGTTTATTTTTTTAGAAGCTACAGACGGGGAGGATATTATGCACCATACTAAGGGATTTGTAAGACCTAACCCACAGGTTTTTATACTTTCACATTTAAATCATTACACACCTGCTACAATTTTTAGCAAAATTTCTTAATTTGCATATGAAAAAAACATGGAAAATTATATATTGAAGAAAAAAAAAAGAAAAAAGAACAGTTGGTGAACAGTATGTGAAAAAATGTAGGGACTTTTTTTATATAAATTTCATTTAGAAAAAACAAAAAAAAATGTTCAATTATAAACTAAATAATTTAGGATTAACGTAACAATGGTTAATTAAAATACAAGGTGTTTCAATGTTAATGACAATGGTTAGTTAATTTTATAATTTTTTGTAAAATATGTTCTAGTTATTGAAGCACAGTGTATACTTGATGAAGATCGTGAATGGGTTGAATGATTGAGAGTGTATGAGTGTGTGTTCCGTCTGTTAGTTATGAAGGAAAGAAGCAGTGTTGCATTTAATATTTATTTTGCAGTTTTTATTTAGTTGTTGTACTTACACAATTGTATTTCAGAATGCAGTGGTATTAACTATTATAAAATTCAGAAATAGTATGTTCAAGTTGGTAGTTGCATTTAAAGATTGATAAAACGACAAAAAAAACATTTAATTTAAAAAAAAAAGTCTTCAATGCAACTAACAATTATAAATATTTTTTATCTGTTGATTGAATGACTGAAATATTTCATTTTTGACTGGTACTGATTCATTATTTTTTAATATTGCGTCAGATTTACAGGTTCCATCGTCCTGTCCTCTTTCAGGGATTCCATTTTTGTTGATAAATCCATAAAAAATATCTCGAAAGATTAAATGTGTAAAACATGCAGTCGCTAACAAAATGTCTATCGCTAAAAATCATGTATAATATATGAATAATAAAAGTATATTAAACTGCAGTTTAAGTATTACTGTGTTTATGGTGTTCTATTATTTTATTCTATTTATATCGACTTGTCAGACTTTATTATATTTACTCAGTAGATATTTGAGTAATTTAACGTGTGTTTCCATGATATAAATATAACAGCTTTTTTTCTTTGAATGTATATCAAATGTTTTTAGTTTTAGTATCATTTGTATTCCTGATATGGTCCTTAAAAAATGCCATGACACCTGTCTGATCACGACCCTATATCTTGTATTGGCTTTTAAGTCTGTAGAAGTTGTTATGGTACAACAACATTGATTGTTTGATTTTTGCACTCTCAGGTTATACTTAGTATCCCACATCCCAGATAACTTTTCCAGGATGGGGATTTCGCTTATAATGAGATAAGGTGTGCTTAAATTAGATGAATCATTCTTAAGTGTAAAAAGTTCCTGGTGCTTCAGAAGTTATAGCAAAAATATGAAAATGTCGAGTTTCTTTCTTCTCTCAAAACTTTTTTTATAAGAACAATTTTTTTGTACTTTCTCAAGGTACTTTGTTGTGCCGAATGAAACTTAATTGCATTTTTTTATCAATTTCCATTTTTGAGGTATTCGCTCTAATTTAATTTTTTCTTATAGGCCGTTAAGTTGGCTTTGGATTGTTAAATGTGCTTTTCTTCTTCTTTCAGATAAGATATCACTTGCCATATCTTTTTTTATTACAAAAAAATCAAGAAAAATTATTTTACCAAAATCATAAAAATCACTAGTCAAGCTATCTATGAAAAAAAAAATGAACAACCAATTAAATGTCAAATGATAGTACCCACAGAACATATAGTACCTATCATTTGTCTGCGGTATCCGGTAACATTTATCAGAATTTTATGTGTAATTCGATAATCTTTGTAGCAATTTTGTTTTAACTATGGCTACATTTACAAATAAAGAAAAATTTTACATGTTGAGATGCTTAATTCTTAACCATAAAAACTGTAAAAGCTGAACGAAAGCACTTGGGGCTGTATTCTAAGAGAAGACAATGAATTGCATGTACGTACAAACAAAAAAAAAAATAATATGGTTCCTTTGAAAAATCAACCAGAAATCCAACAAATCGATGAAGAATGAGAATTAGCTGTTTCTACACATTTACCATGGTAAAGAATTGTAGCATCTCAACGATCTCAACCATTGAATAAAAAACAAAAAAGATCAAGGAAGGAGCTTTTAATATTGTACTGCAGCGTTTGTCGGCGACGGAAATGACGACATAAAAGGTTTCTCCTATACCAGGGATGGCAAATAGGATTTGATCAGTGTGCCAAAATAAGATAAAATTTGCTACAAATTTTTCCCCGTGCCAGTACCTAACCTAACCTACCAGAAACAATCGTCAATTATTTCGTTCAGTATTGGCAATAAGTATTGCCAACATCATGATTTTATGTGTCACTGAATACATATGCAATCAAAAGTTCCGTGCATCGCTACAGTTGGTATTTTATATGTATAGTATCCTTGACTATCCACATCCCTACCCATTATCCTTGTACCTCTTACGACTGAAGAGGGGGTCAACCCCCCTATAGCAGTCTCCGCGCGAGCGGAAAAAACACGTGACCTTTGACCTTTGATGTATAGTAATGAACAAATTATTGTATCGATTTTCTGGTATTTTTAATTTTTGATATTTAAATAACATGTAGTTGTAGATAATTCGCATACTAATTAAAAATAAATAAAACTTCGAAAATGTTTAAAATTTTAAAACAAATATATTCATAGAATTCTTAAGGGTGCCGTCGAAAATCTCTCGCGTGCCACCGTGGTGCCACCTATTTGCCATCCCTGTCCGATACTGTGGTGCCACCTATTTGCCATCCCTGTCCTATACTGTGGTTTCTCATCTTCTATGTTGTTCTCATTGCTGCCGATTTGACATATTGCCAAGTCAAAAAATTTAAAGTTTTGTTTTCTACAATGGTTAGCTGCAAATCATGTGGTCTTACAAAGACAAAAAATATTAAAGACAAAAATATTACGTTTCATAGGTAAGCAGGCATAAATATTTTGTAGTGTAATCATGTATTGAAAATTTGATGTGATTTGTCAAAAAGATATGTCATATCAGTGGCGTGCATTTGCAAACGACATGTATTATAAAATTGTAGATTTCCGAAAAATGATGAAAAAAGACGTTTATGGACACAATTTGTTGAAGACGAAAATTTGTCGTCAACTAAATGTCTGTATTTATGTAGCCAACACTTTTCTGAAACATGTTTTGACCGCACATCATCTTGCAAGATTGCGCTTAAAGACGGTGCTGTTCCATCCATAATTGTACACCGATTAAAATATGTTAGTATTGTTTTGTACTGGACATACTTTACTAATGTAATAATAAGTGTAATAAATAATGTTGTTTGTAGCTAAAGAATGTCGAGTGTAGCCCTCAGATTGCTGAACTTCAGATGGACGAAGGTGAACCAGAAAGGTCTGCTAAAAAAGCTCGAATTAAAGAACCGGGCTTGCCTTTTACCTCATTATTTGATGAATCTACAGAGAAAAATATCAGTTGTAGTTATCGGACCGTATCACCTCCAAGGGTACCAGAAGAAAAATTTTCATTTTCCGTTCATGATATTGATACACCAGAAAATATATTTTTAAAACGATTAATAAATAATTTACAGAAAGAACAAACCCTAAACAGGCAACGAATTCGAAATTTTCAAAAACAAGTTAACAAGCAAAAGCGAACTATCGCTCGACTTAGAAGTGTGATCAAAAATTTAAAACAAAAAAATGTATTCGATGAAGAATCATCAAATTTCGTTTTACAAGGTTTTGGCAGTAACAATGATTTGATAAGAAGATTCATAGAATTTGCTTGAAGGTAAAAAACATTCTCACCACTAGAACGTTCTTTGGGTATAACTTTGCATTTCTTTTGACCTAATGCATATAATTTTGTGCGTAATACACTGTATAGTGCTCTACCCTACCTCATCCCAAAACTGTTTAAATGGTATTGTGCTAATGATGGCATGCCTGGCTTTTCAGTAAAAGCCTTTTACATGTTAAAAATTAAAGCTAAAGACTTCTAAAACTATCACAATAAAAATTTAATAGATGAGCATAAGTTCTTATTATGTAAAATAATAGTTGTTGTATTTATAACTAGGATTAGGTATGTCTGCAAAAATTTAACTGTAAATTCTTATAGAGTCTAGGATAAGAAATTTTTATACTTAACTTGTTTGTTTAGGGGACAATAAATTCAATGCTTTTTTTGTGAAAGGAATCGAGACTATTTGTTGGACTACAATGGACAAAACTTTGGAATTTACTATAAACTTTTAAACTAAATATTCAAAAAAGAAATTAATAAAATGCTTAACGTGAGCTTCGGCACCTCTTATTTACAAAAAAAGCACTGGATAAACGTGTCTATTTAGTAATTGTTGGAATTATTTAAGTCGTTCATTGATTTAATATAAAATGTTTAATAAAAAATCATTTATTTGTTGAATCTCTGCTTGTAAAGTTGCTATTAAAGTTTCAACACTTCCAGTGTCTTCTATATTCTATACAGTTTTCTTATTTACAAATCAAATTTTTAAAATGTAAACTATAGATTGTGTAAAATAAATTACATGTAAATAATTGTTTTCTTATATTTTCAAAATTGAACTTATACCGCTCTCACAATTAACAATCCAAATATCGAAATATGCTGTCGCTTTTTAATTCCCTCAACCATAAACCAAGATATAAATAAGTAAATAACGGCCAAGTCAAAACAAAGCAAGTATTTACATTATTCAACACATTAAAAAATCTTAGATACGCCACTGAGAAGCGGAAACATGCATCCGCCATTTTAACAAGCCTTTTTGGTCGCTCAGAATCGCTAAAATCCGTGTGTCTTACATTCCACCGGCGATGCCACCGGTGGCATCAAAACATTCATCCAGTTGAGTGGTGGGCACATCGCTCGCGTCTGTCTTATAATTACAGCGGTGGCGAGTTTTTGGTGCCATCGGCAGCCATTTAATCCACCGAACTTGAAGCTGGTGGATTGTGGAAGGGGTAGCAGCCACTATTGTTTACCGTACTGTCTTGTACGACTACAAGTCAAGTTAGGTTAGAAACAATCACGGTTCCACCGCTTGCGTTTTACATTCAACCGCTGTTTCTGGGCAATCACAAATTCACCGCTGAATGACGTCATCCATCAACCGGTTGGGTTTTGGTGCAATGTAAGACACAGGGAATGCTCCATTTTTTTAATCAATGATCTCAACATGTTAAATTTTTCTTCATTACTTGTGAATGTAGCCATAATTATAACAAGATTACTAAAAACACTATCGAATTACACAATATTATAAAATTCTATTAAACGATGCCACAGAACAGACTAATAATGCTATCATTTGACACTTATTTGTTTGTTTTTTTTTTCATGGCGAGCTTGATAAGTTTTGTCGAGTTTTCTTGATTTTCTGAGTTATTTAAAAAAAAGTACAGCAAGTGATATCTTATTTAGAAAGAGAAACAAAAGCACAACTTGTCTATTGCAGACAACTTGACCGCCTGTAAAATAAAAACTGAAATTGTGGGGTAATGTCTCAAAAATTAAAATAAACATTCTACATTGAAATGTACCTTAAAAAATACTCGTAACAAATAAAATTGAACTAATAATAACACAAAGAAGTTATGCGAGAAAAATGAAAATCAACGTTTCATAATATTTAAAGTACGAGGAATTTTGTACTTTTAAAAATAGATTGTAGCTTCACTTAAGAATAATTCATCTAATTTAAGCAAATCTCTCTCTCTCTAGTAATAAGTGAGATTCCCATGCTGGAAAT
Source organism: Elmis aenea (assembly GCA_947652605.1). Classification (NCBI taxonomy): domain Eukaryota; kingdom Metazoa; phylum Arthropoda; class Insecta; order Coleoptera; family Elmidae; genus Elmis; species Elmis aenea. Next base: position 46,493,676 of record OX393578.1, read on the forward strand.
GTTATCTGGGACACCCTGTATACAGAGTGTGAATGATTAAATCATATTTATTACACAAAATAAAACAAAAACTTTAACAAAACTTCTTTATTACATTGTATTAACTAAGTTCAAAATAAAGATCATAAACTTAAAACTACACGAATACAAGTTGGATTAACATACTTCTCTGTATAATTTGTTTGGAGTATGTAAACAATTAATATATTTTTGTGAATTATTTACATCAATACAATAAAAGAAACACAAATTTGCTTCAAGATACTTACACATGCAGAGTCGTGTTTCACAAAATTTATCTTGTGAATTATACATATAGAAAAAATGCATAAAGCTACTTATACAGCACTAAGTATTATTTTATAAAACAGTTTAATATCAGTCTAAGATTTTGTAGTCACTTTTTGCACACACAAAATTCTTAAAAGTTTTCACCACACTATATGTATGTTCCTATAATTATTCAGCTAGTGTTGAACACTCCGAATCAGATACATTACTATCTGAAACAGACTGTCAAGTCTGTTTCGTTTTTTGTTTAATGGCAATAACGTAACGTTGAGCAACACACAGTGGTGGACTGTACCCTTCAGGATAATTGGCGTCTTCAAAAAGAACTTCATATTCATCTGTATGTGTTTGTGGCAGCTTGTTGACCAAAGCTTTGTAGAAGCATGTGGTCTGAGGGTATAGTGCCATCACTAAAACAAATTTAAAATATAAGATTTTTTAGAAGCAATATTTCTTGAATAAAGGTAAAGGTAAAACCAATGGAATAAAGAATCGAAATGGGACAGTGATACTGGAAGATCAGGAATACAAACAGGTGCGGACAGATTACTTTAAAGAGTTACCAACGGACCCCGACCTAGGCGAAGAAGAATTAATGGAAGAGGAGGGTGAACAAGAAAGGGATACAACAGATGGACCAACAAGAGAAGAGGTAAAAGAAGTTATAAATAAAAGTAAGAACGGCAAAGCACCAGGAACGGATGGCATTAATGTAGAACTAATAAAATATGGAGGGAACGAACTGTAAGAAAAAGTATATCTACTAATTAGAAAAATATGGAAAGAAGAAATGCCAAAGGAATGGGAGAGTGGACAAATAGTAACATTACATAAAAAAGGTGACCAACAAGTATGTAAAAATTACCGAGGGAATTCGAGGAAGTGGAAACATTTAAATATTTGGGAGTTATGATATCCAGAATGGGAGAAAGAAAATATGAAATAGAAGAAAAAATTAGAAAGGCCAATAAAGCTTTCTATGCTAATAAAAAACTATTGAAAAGTAAAATGCTCACAAAGAAAGCTAAAATAAACATCTACAATGCAAAAGTTCAGCCTATCCTACTATATGCTTCTGAAATAATGACCATAACAAAAAAAGAAGATAATGATCTTAGAATATGCGAAAGAAAAATCATGAGGGAAATACTGGGACCAGTCAGAGTAACAGATACTGAGGGCAGAATAAGAACAAATGCAGAAATCACGCAAGAATTGAAGGAAGGATACATAATAACCAAAATAAGACAGCACAGGGCGAGATGGTTGGGACATGTCTTTAGAGCAGACGAGAGCACCCAAATCAAGTCAGCATTACAATGGGATCCCGGAGGAAAGAGGAGACGTGGCAGACCTAGGTCAAAATGGATGCAGGAAGTGATGGACGACCTAAGCAGGGCGGGGGTTAGAAATTGGAAAGAAAAAGCAAAGCATAGGGCAGAATGGAGGAAAGTTGTTCTTAGCATATGCTAATAGACTGGGACTGATCCTCCCAAAATAAAGGATCTAGAAAGCTTAAAAGCGGCTCAGCCTCACTGGGGGTATAGTCACCATATCAATATTTCTTGAAAATATTTAACTTACCGACAGTGCCCTGAGGAAATAATGCACTAGAGTCAGTTTCTGGATTGGCTCGCATCAGAGGCAGGGGCACAACTCGACGCTTGCTTAGGGTGTGGCGTTCTTTCTGGTTATTCTGTTCTTCTAAAATATCATCTACTTCGTATTTATTGGTAGTGAGATTGAAACTAACCACTTCAGCTAGAATCCAGTTTTCTCCCTCATCTTCAGTTATTTTAACCAAAGCAGCAACCATATCGCCTACCTAAACAAATAATAAACTATTATTTTTTTGTACCATCTCTCTGATTTGTCTCGATGTAATTTGTTGCTACTGTTTCAATAATTTCACCTTCAGGACTACTATATCCAAGGATACTAAGCTGAACAGGATGGCCCATTCCCATAACACTAATGTATCACTAAGTTATCCGGAAGTGACAACATTAATAAAGTCATAATGTTTATTTAAACCAATGTCTTAGATTTTATATTTGTTTGTTAAATATGTTCTTGTTAATTCCATTGCCAAGTAAAATTACATTTCTTGTAAACCTGGAAGCTTTATACATGTGACATATCAGTCACTTTATAAATGACATTTGCAGGATGTCCTTATCTGACGTCATTAATATCACTCTTTGGTCATCGACATGTTTAAGAATTTCGTCATACAAGCCATCCTGTTCAGTTTAGTATTCTACTATATCAACTAATTAAATTTAAAAAATTTGAGAGTTGATTAGTACAGATCTTATAAACAGTTAATTTAATTCATCAATAAATATTACCATTTTATTATACAGGGTGTTCCAGATTACATTTCCAGCATGGGGATCTCGCTTATTATAAGAGATACAGGTTTGTTTAAATTAGATGAATTATTCCCAAGTGTGAGAGGAGCCACAATCAATTTTTAAATGTAAAAAATTCCTCGTGCTTCAGGTGTTATAGCAAAAAATATAAAAATGTCGAATTTCTTTTTTCTCTCATAACTTTTTTGTCTTAATCATTAGAACAATTTTATTTGTACTGTCTTTAGGTACTTTTTAATGGAGAATGTAACTGTTATTTAAATCTTTTTTGAACACCTACCATTTTCGACATAATTACCCCTAATTTCATTTTTTCTTATGGGTTGCGAAGTTGGCTATGGAATAATTAAATGTATTTTTTTCTCTTTTAAATGAGATATTACTTGCTATGTCAATTTTAATATAAGTCACAAAATTAAGAAAAATCGTATTTTACCCAACACTTATCAAGCTATCTATGAAAATAAAAACAAAAAACAACTAATTAGTTGTCAAATGATAGTTACTATTTGTGCGGTATCATTTATTAGAATTTTATAGTACTGTTGTGTAATTTGATAGTCTTTGTAGCAAATTTGTTTTCATATAATTATGGGTACATTTACAACTAATTAAAAATTTTATATGTTGAAATTCTTTACAGTAGAAACTGTGTAAGATAGATAGTTCCAATTAATTATTCATTTGTTGAGGATTTTTGGTTGGTTTCTCGAAAAAACCATCTTCTTTTAAATTTACTTCCAAATTTCTGTAATTACGCACCCTTCGTTGCCTTTTCTCGGGATGTAGCTCTATGTATATTCGCTCAGCTTCTACACAGTTTTTATGGTAAAGAATGTAGCATCTTAACATGTTAAATTTTTCGCTATTTTTTAATGTAGCCATCATTATAACAATTACTTCAAAGACTATCGAATTACACAATAATATAAAATTCTAATAAATGATACCGCAAACAAATACTAACTGTCATTTGACATTTAATTAGTTGTTTTTTGTTTTTATTTTCATAGACAGCTTGATAAGTGATGGGTAAAATACGATTTTTCTTAATTTTGTGACTTATTTATAAAAATAGATATAGCACGTAATATCTCATTTAAAAGAGGGAAAAAAAGCACATTTAACTATTCCATAGCCAACTTTGCGACCCATAAGAAAAAATAAAATTAGGGACAATATCTCAAAAATGGTAGGTGTTTAAAAAAATCTGAAATGACAGTTACATTCTCCATTAAAAAGTACCTTAAGAAAGTACAAATAAAATTGTTCTAACGATTAAGACAAAAAAGTTATGAGAAAAAAGAAATTCGACATTTTCATATTTTTTGCTATAACATCTGAAGCACAAGGAATTTTGTACTTTTAAAAATTGATTGTGGCTTCTCTCATACTAAGGAATAATTCATTTGATTTAAACAAACCTGTATCTTATAATAAGCGAGATCCCCATGCTGGAAATGTAATCTGGGACACCCTGTATATAGCTGGAAGTAAAACATTAAATAAATACCTTGGCATAATAGTTTTGCTCGGCTGCTATGGCGCCACATAGGGGAGGAGGCTTCTCCCCTATTTTGCTGACAAACAATGGCAAAGTCTGAGCTGAACTCAATAGCATTTTCATCCAAGCTCCACGACGGATTGTTTCTTTATTGCCAGCATGACGAGCCTAATTCAGAGTACAAAACGTTGAAAAATTTAAGAACTGTTTCAAAATCAGAATTATTAATAATACATGTTTTAAACTAGTAATTTCTGACTCTCCTTTGATTATTTTATTTGCTTTAAAAGAGAATAACCAATAAGAAAGTTAATATCAAAAAAACTCGCAAAATTAGATGAGATCATTAAATGCAGAATAAAAAGAAACTAATGGGAAATCATAGTTCCATAAATAAAATAGCTACAGAAAGAAATGAAATGTAAATTTTTCAGATTGTTTCAGTTTTCATGAAAACGATTGTAGATATCTGTAATCTATTATTCAGCATTAAATTTTGCATCTTTGCTAATATTTTAAACTGATGTTAGAATACAAACTTTAATCGGCCTGTATATTTTTAAATGGCAGAAAAATCTGCATTTATAATCTGAAATTACATAAAAACCGTAATAGATAAAAATATTCTGTTTTCGTAGCAATAATTGGTAATAAAATAGGTCTGAATAATAAAATATCATGGTGTAAGTTGCCTTATCAAACAATGGTAAATTGCAAGAAACTATTAAATTTTACGCAATTAGTGGATTATAATGGCTGGTAATTAAATTTATAAATAAATTATAATCAGGTCATAAATTATTTATAGATTTGTTTTTAAATTCGAAGTTATAAAATTAATGTTAATTTTAGGATATTTTAAGTTAATGAAGTGAATATCTTTTTTTTTTTGGAAAATGTATTTTGGGCTCAAAGTAAATTTATTTGTTATTAAATTATTAAACACCACAAAAAGTGAAATTGTTTTTTTTGTCCCTCAATTTTGTTCTACCTATAGAAAAACTCGTGCCTATAAAATTTCAGTTCATTTGACCAATGTTTAAGCATTTAGCCTGAAACTCAATAAAGGACACTAAAAGGTAGACTGTAGATATTCGTTCACTGTTTTTAAAAAAATTATTTCAATAATTTTACCACATAACATATTTTTACTAAAAAATTAGGTTGATTTACAATTTCAATCCTATTGTGAAGCACTCAAAGTTAATTAAAAAGACAATTTTGAGTTCCTTACAATAGGATTGAAAATCAACTAAATTATTAGTGGTAAAATTTTATATGTTGCCTACTTATTGAGATAATTTTAAAAAACCAGTTAACAAAGATCTACAGCAAAGGTTCTTAACCAGGGGTCCACGGACCCCTTGGGGGTCTGTGAAAAGATTTCAAGGGGTTCGCGAGCTTTATGGGAAACATTAATTCATTATGAATTGGAAATTACGACCAAAAAGTAATTTGAGGTAAATAATTATTGACTCTTCATTGGTAGCTACAATACAGGAAAAAAGTTAACAATTTAAAGTAAAAGTTTTTGGTAGTACTCACCGATGAGCGAGTTTATTGAAGGCAATAAATATGATAAACATTTGAAGATATCGACGAATAATTACATTGAAAATGGTACTTGATTGAAATTGTTTGAAAATTTATAACTTTGTGCACAAGTGATCTTACTTGGAAAATTGAAATTTTGACAGTTGGAATTGAAAAATTGAAATATGAACTACAAGAAAATCACCATGTGGTTGGGTAGAAACATGTGTCACTCCATAAAATAAAATAATCAACATCCAGTATGTATACAATTACAATGGATGTTCGAAGAACATATTAAAATTTTGTACGGCACAATTAAAATAATTAACGACACATTTAAAATTGCCTTCAATAACCTCGCTCATCGCTTTAACTTTAAATTGTTAACTTTTTTCCTGTATTGTAGCTACCGATGAAGAGTCAATAAAGACTCGAAATATTTGGCAGATGTAAAGAGTTTTCTTTATTAACCTCATGACCACTGTCCCGTTATTTACCTCAAATTAATTCATTATCTTTGTTTTTACTAGCTTCTAAGTGACATCTAGATTTCCTTTACTTATGAATGTATCCAATAAATTACAATAGTATTAGCTGTATCCTTGGACCTGAATAGAATTAATAAATATTTTCATCTCGCAATACAGTTGTTAAGCACTTTAAAAATAATCTTTGTTCTGAAAATGGGTACACGGCTTTCACCTGACTGACAAAGGGGTCCATGAAATAAAAAAGGTTAAGAGCCCTTATCTACAGTCTACCTTTTGGTGTCCTTTATTGAATTTCATAACAATGCTAAATTTCAAAACGTTTTCGTGACCTCTAAACATTAGCCAAATGACCTGAAATTTTACAGGCACGAGTTTTTCTATAGGAAGAACATAATTGGGGGGTGATCCCATAAACATTTAATGAATTTTATTTCATTTGCGTCTGTATAAGAGAGGTTTTATCATAAAAAAGGAGGCAAACTTAGTGGCCGTGTTCCTTTAGCAGAAAGTCCGCATAATAGAGTAATGTTTATTAAAAGTATCAGTTTAAAAATGTCGGTTCTCGTAAAATCATCCGGTTAAGAGAGGTGACCGCTTATTGTAGGTGTCCGTTAAGGAAGATTTCACTGTACTTGGAATTTTAATTTATTTGTATCTTTTCTCCCACTTAACTAATACATGTTTTGTCAATTCTTTAAGACAAATTAGATTATTAAGGTGTTAATGATCTCTGCTACACCCTGCATAGTTAAAAGCTAATTAGCAGTGATAATGAAAGGTATGTCAAACTAGTATTTGAAATAAAAATAAGAATTTCCAATTACTATTATAACCCCTTCATTTAATTTTAAAATACAATAGCGTCATTTTTACGATACTATAAGTAAAAGTTGTGAACATGTTTGTGGTCTTATTAGGAGTTATGATAATATATTTTTACCTGAATGCGACGTTCATTTTTAATATTACGTATTTCTGAAATTTTCTGCAGAGCTTTTCTTAACAAATCTTCCTCTTGTTCGGCTTGTGCGACAGCAGTTTTATGTAGGCCTTTGAGTTTCATTTGCTGAAAAAAAAAATCAATCATAATTTATTTAATCTCGGTAATTAGAATAAATGATTCAAGCTATTAGGTAATCAAACTGCACACTACCACTGGTTATATGAAAGCAAATGTATAATACCTAATATAAAGAACTGTTAATTAAGAAGCAAATATGCACAAAAACTTTTTAAGTTTTTAAATATTTAGTGTGCATCACTTTAACTAATTTAAAAAAATTAAATAGTAATAAATTTATATGAGGCATTTTACTTATCTGATTACAATGCAACAATTTACATTTTTTCTACAAACTTCTAAATTAAAACTTGCTTTATTTGTATTATAGTGTTATAAATAATTTTACTGTAGTTTGTGTTCATTATTATTAAAATAAAAGGAGTTATTTTTTGGTACATATCAGGTGTAACTGAGCTCTGGTACATCCCCTTTTTTCTTTAGTTTTGATTTTAGATAAATGAAATTGTAGACATATGATATGTGTACAAAACCGGATAATTTAAACATATGAACACTATTGTTTCACTTCCCGTTTCGCTGGAAATGACCCTAAGTTTGTTATTTCAAATGGAACAACCTGTATAGTTTTACATGTTTGGAAAGAGGAAACAATTTTGAATACAACTTCACCATTTTGGGTAATTTTTTTTACGATAGTGCACATATGTTCAAATAATCTGTTTTTTTTACATACATCATAATGTCTAAAATTTCATTTATCCAAAATCAAACCTAAAAGAAAAAAAAGGGGATGTACCAGAACTCAGTTACACCCGCTTTATGTTGTACTAGGTTTCATTAAATAATTTTATCACAATTTTGTAGAAATTAATGTATAAGATGAATTAATTTTCAAACTGTATACTCTTTAATTACTAAATTTTCATAACTGCTATTTTTTTATGAATTGAAACAATAATTCACAAATAAATAATCATGAAACTTGTGATTTTGCAAAAATTTTGTATTAACATTCTCGTTTAGTCTTGTATTTTAAGTTTTAAGGTAGACAATAAAAAATCTCAGACAAAATAACACATCAAAAACCATGTCCTTAAGACAACAGTCAATATAAAAAAGATTGTTATCATTCGGATTTGTTTAACCTCTTCAGGGACGAATTCATAAATGCCGCAAAAAAGGACTATTAATTTTTAAAAACGTAATTTGTATTGAATACATTCAAAACAACGAAACAAAACAGAAATTTTAAAAAACAAAAGCGAAAAATAATGTACACATATGTGGCCATTGGGCGGTAAGGTGCACATTATAAATGAAATGACTTCATACATTCAGGACACAGGTTCATTGCTTTTCTCGCATATTATAACAAATTAGACAAAAATTATGCTTTGTACCCATATCCTCCATTCTTTTAAAATACTGGTTGCACATACAATATAGAAGATAATCAATATGTAGCACATAATATTATGCGAAATTAAGAAAAAATTTACTACCAGAATTGATAAGCGTACACAGATGTGTGCGTTTACTAATCTCTTGTCAATGAGCATTAATATTGTAAATAATCTCTAAAATTTACATGGTCATGTTAATTAAATATATTTTACATATCTTTCAACTTTTTTAAACTGAAATTATAGAGATCTTCGGTTAATAATAAAATAAATTTATTAGTATAAAAAAACGGTCAACAAATTTCAGTACCACACTATTTATTGTGACAGTAATATGACATTTCATGTTTGACCTTATTTCTTTTTTTTTTGTTAGCGAATATTGTAGTGACTACCTACTTGTAGTAATTTTCATTAAATTGTTTTTTACCGCGGCTGACTTATAAAAAAACGAAACGTACACATGTGTCAGTATCCCTGAAAGGTTAATTGATTTTAGAAGTAATCACATTGCAAAATGAAACAGTCTGCATAACACAAGTAATCGATAACAATAAGAATGGGCATTATATCAATAAATATCAATATCGAAAAATATTGGATATCAATATCTCAATATTTCGATATCGACATACCGATGTCCAATATTTTCGATACTGCTCGATATGAGTAATAAAAATGAGAGCTCAGGACTTTTTTTTTAGTCACAGCCTCTTTTTTCAGTATTTTAGAAGAAAATTCACAGCCGGAAATTTTTTTTTTTACCCCTACAGCCCTTTATTAAAATATCGATATAAATCCGATATCGCCCACCCCTAGATAACACAGCTAAAATATTAATTTGTTCAACTTAAAAAATATTAGTGTTCCGGATAATACTAGTACATTGTATAACAAACATATTTCCATATCAAATCAAAAAAATAAATGCGACCATACAGGAGGAAATACTTTTACATCGATACAACTCTCAAGAAAGACTAAAACAAAAGACAATGTTTTAAATTTGATATGGATTTTCCTGAGGCCTCTTCTCTCGTAAAAGGTTTACAAAAAAACGGCTATGGATATAACAACAACTAATAAACATCAGTAGTTTATCATACTATCTCACTTTCTTTGGATAAAATTTGAATCAGTTACTTATAACAAATGACAAAAATATTTGTACAGCTATTACAAAATAAACCACACAAATATTAAAATATTTATAGTGATGCATGTATTAATCAAAAGCGATTAAAATAAATCTCCTTAATGCTAAAACGCAAACATGATTTCCATTTAAAACAATACAACTTTTTCATTTATCTCAGTACCTAAACAATATTTAAACAACTAAATGTTTTTATATTTTAACGAAAAATAAAATCAACTTTAGCTTTTAAATAAATCAATTATGGAATGTGCTTTGCTAATTGCAAAGCTAGAGAAGTGTGGAGAATTTAACAGATGTTTAAGTAAAAGTTTATTTTATACATATTTCAGAACGAATACAAAAATCTAACAGAAAAATTTTCCATTGTTTTTTGGGGTTTTTAATTTTGTTGCAAAACAATTGCATATAAAATTTTTAACAAACAATAGGTTTCACCAAGGTATATATAATTAAAATTTATTAAAACATAAAACTTGATCATAAAATACACAATGCATTAATTATTAAATTGTATACATTGATTTATCTTAATTACCAATTATGAACCAATACATTGTTGGTTTAAATAATTAGTGTACAAAAATGTTCCTGAAATTAATGTACTACTTTGTGAGTATAAAAATCTAATTTTTTTACACATATTATGTGATTATTCAAATTCGAGGGCGATCATGGGAATCCGCTTATTACTGAAGATTGAGGGTACGTTTAAATTTGGGAAAGTTGCAAAATTTTATAGTTATCAATAATATCAAAACAGATTTGAAATATGTTCAACTGTTTTCGAAAAAATTGAAAAAAGCTGAAAAAATGACAGTTTTTTTGCTATAACTTTTCTATTTATAATTTTTTTTTTAATCTATAAAAACTTTTACATGGCCAATTTTATTTTACTTTTAATGGCACCATCAATTTTTTGCTGTGCCAATTCCGTTTTGTTTTATTATAGGTACTAACTTTTTAATTTCTTATGGGCGACAAACTTGATTTTCATCTAGTTAGCTAGAACTTTTTTTTCTGAAAAATGTATTACATGATTATGTTATTTACATTAACGTGTTTATTTGAAAAAAAGATTTTCATTTATTCAACATCTAATAACTAAATGAAAATCAAGTTTATCACCCATAAGAAATTATAAAGTTGTATCTATAAAAATGGAATCGGCAGAACAAAAAATTGATGGCACTATTAAAAGTAAAATATAAAGTAACCATGTAAAAGTTTTTATAGATTAAAAAATATATGTAAATAAAAGTTATAGCAAAAAAACGAAAAGTAATTTAATCAGTTTTTTCCAATTTTTTCAAAAACTGTTGAACGTATTTCAAATCTGTTTTGATATTATTGATGAGCATAATATTTAGCAACTTTGCCAACTTTAAACCTACCGTCTATATTCAGTAATAAGCGAGATCCCCATGGTCGCCCTCGAATTTGAATCACCCTGTATACAGGGTGCTTAAAATCCAAATGTCACCATTAGGATCTCGTTAACAATAAGATATACATACAGGCAGTAAAAAGTAAATTAGACTAAACGCTTTTATTTTAGAGAACTACTCTGCGGTACTTTCATTTTTTTTAAATAATCCTGCACAAGAAATACCAACAAAAAACTGATTAAACATTTTTTAAAACTTGAATATGTTTGTTGAGGTTATTACAAAAAACAACTTTGGATAAAAAGTTGTAGATACTTTTACACAATGTAAAATGGCGACATTCAGTTGCTAAAACTTGGTTTAGATCAATGTAAGGCATCCCCCAGTGAGGCATTTTTTACGTTATAAAAAAACGAAATTACGAGGCATTGCCGAAAACTGGTTTATTTTCTAAAACATGTAAATAACAGTTGCATACTTAAAAATAAAAACCATATTTGGCCGTGACCATTAAATGCGTTCTGTTTTCTTTTCTCAAAAATGTATGTGCTTGCACATTTATTTTGATACTTTTATCTAAAATGCAATCAAATATAAAAACTTACCTAAAAACTAGTGTCATGGATTATTTAAAAAAAAATGAATGTATTGTTGAAAAGCCCTTTAAAATAAGAACGTTTTGTGTAAATTAACCGACTTCGTATTCTTACTGTTAATGAGATTTTAGGCCCCTGTAATTGGTACACCCTGTACATACATTTTCTTTGTGGCAGCTTTGCTGTGCTACTATCATCTCTGCAGCCAGCAATAATGAAGATAATAAATATTCTAGTTTACTTGTAAAAAATCCTGTAACTGATTCATCAAACTTTGGACAAAAGGAAATTAAGCAATCAACTTTGAACAACTTTAACCAACACACACAAGTAACATCAAACACTTTAGCTCATAGTGATTCAGGTGCTCAAATTAAAAGAACACTAATGAAAAGTTCAAATGCGTCAACACACGCTAGTAAAATGAGTCCCGACACTTTTAGCAAATTACGACGTAACATGAATTATAATCCAAATCATTTTAACCTAAATAGTATTCATCGATATAACTTAACATATTTAAAGATGTTACGTGAAAAATGGAATTTTGATAAGAAATTTCCTTTAGCTAAAGATAAAATAGCTCCACTCAATAGATTATTAATGGACTCTAAAAATGATGAATTAAAAAATCCTGAACAACAAGTATCTACCACTTACCAACAAACAAAACTAAAACATAAACAAGGCTATTTCAATACCATAGAAGAAAATTTATTACAACAGCAAAAACAACTTAATTCAACAGAAAATACAACCATCAGCAGCTTAGAACAATCAGTAGAGGTAGAGGAGAATCCAGAATTTCGAATGTTGCCAAGTTACTGCTATGTATTTGGCTATTGTGCTCAAATATTTTGTAATTGTCCATAAGTAAAAACAATGTTTTTTGACTTGCTCACCTTTTTTACAATACGATTTACGTATGTATGTATACATAACATTTTAGTAGGGTAATAAAAAGGTAGGCAAATCACAGGACAGAAGTATTAATTTGCAGACTATCTCTAATTCGATAAAATTATTTAAATTACTCATTGTAATAATTTTGTGCATTTTTGCATCTCACACAGCTAAATTACCTTGTTTTTTAGATTAGTAAACTTGAAGAAAAAAACAGTGTAAAAGATATTGTTCAATATAAAAGTTAACATAAATTGTCTAAAATAGACCAGCATGCAGTGATTTTAAATGAAAACCATTAAATATTATTACCATCAGATTCGTTAAAGTATGCAACACCTAAACAGCCTGAATGTTCGAGATTACCTCTGAATGCTCTAGATATCACGAGATTATACTCTCAGAAGTCAGAACTGTGTCCCAAATGCAACTATTGATACAAAAATTGATAGTAACAATACCTGATAATGCTGTGACGTTTTTTCATCTTGACTGTTTTGAAATTTAGTTATAGAATTAAGACCATGTTCACTTTGCTGTCGTTTTTTTTCTATATCATGTACGAGACTATACAGCGCTTTTAGACGATCTTGCACTTGCTGTGCTGCTACAGAATCTGCAGTGAATGGCATTATGTATAACTACAAACAAATATCTTTTTCCAAATATTTTCCAAGAATTACGACATGATACCAAGCAGCAAACGTCAAAGCTCCACACAGCTAAAAAGTGATAATAAATGGTAAATTAAATAAATGAGGTTAGGTTAAGTTTAAAAAGTATATTTAAACTTAATAAAACATACGTAAATGCGTAACTTACTATATTACACAATACTTTTGGTGTTACTTTCAGTCGTAACAATTCGAAAAACATGAATTCATGTATTGTATAACAACCAAAAATGTCCAAATTACAGCATTGCCATTTTGTTTACAATACAAACCTCTAGTTGACGTGACGACAGCTGACGTAACTGCGCAGCTACATCCTCAAAAGTGGCAACGTGTACTGTTTTTAATCAATAATTTAATTTAAAAGCTTATTTGTTTTAAAATTTTTGATTAATTAAATATAAGTAATAAATGTTACAATACAGTAGGTTTTAACAACTGAAAATAATTTTGCTCATTATTAAAATTTTGAAAACAAAATTTAAAAATGATTGAAATTGACACATGCGCAATATTCTTTTATGACGCATGCGTCAACTGCGTCAAATTCAGATGTTTTTTGTGACTGATGTCTTTCATTACCAGTTTCGTGTAGTCCCATTGTTTTCTTTGAATTTTTAGCGTTTTAGTGAAAAGCTATGGGTGAAAACAGAGAAGTTATACTGGCAGATTTCCAGGTAAATGTGGTACTAATTATACCATTAACGTTTTAATTATTGGAATGTGGTATAGTTAGGTTATGAGAATGACTGACTATTATTTGCATTTCTGTTGTATTTTTTAGGCATGCACAGGAATTGAAGATGTAGCTGAAGCAATTTTTCACTTGGATGAAACTGACTGGGACTTGTTGGTATGTATAAAGTGTAGTGTTACACAAAGATTGCATCTCATGTATTGTAGCGTGCTGTAAGCCGTGTTATGCCCCCTGATAGCCAATCGTTGGGCAACAGTTCAGTATCTCAGGATGTTGAAATGGTAGATGAAGTAGTGGATGTATCGTCAAATCCTGTAGAAACTGCAACAGATATGACATCGGTTGGAAATAATGTTGGTCATTCGACAAAACTGATAAAATTTGCTGTACCGGGTTATAGTACAGATGATCACATTCAACAGCCTTCAACTTCAGCTGCTAAACGAGCAGCTCCAAGAATGTTGCGATTTGATATACAATATTGCGATAGGATAATTCCAATTGAAATTGCTGACACAGGAACAATAGGTTAGTCTTTACACTTCAGTCTTTCCAAAGATACGTTTAGACAGTTTATTTTATTAATAAAGTTTTTGTATAGCTGATGTGAAGTTAAATCTTCATCGACAATTAAAAATTGCACCATGCCGTCAACTCTTGTCCGGTTGGGCTCGATTAGAACAATATCAAAATACTCCATTATCTCAACTTATGTTACCCAAAGAAAACTTGTTACATTTAAATATTAAACCCATCGATGGTGGTTTTTCAGCTGAGGATGAGTAAGTATTTTTTGCAACTTACAACATTATTGTAAAGTTCATGTGTTACTGTTTATATTTAGTTAAAAAAATAATTGTGGTAATTAAATTCCTGAAGGTTTTAAAAGCTTGTAAATGGTGTGCTATGTTTTGTAAGTAATATTTGGTGGTAAGTTGTTGCTATTTTTACAGTGTGGAAGTGACGGAGCGTTTAAGAGGTCAATATACCTTGAAAATAACTGACGAAACTAGTAGTAAGAATTACAATTTGAAGTACCAGGGCACAAAAACCATACTTGAAGTTAAGACTGATGTCTATACTCTCACGGATATCCAAGTACGTCATCAGATATGGAATGGTTGGCCACCAAATATTGATGATCAGACTATGTTGGCTCTCTCAGGAATTAAGTATGTACTCATTTTGTTTTATTTCTTAAATTTTGTGTAATAGTTGGAGAGTTTCTTTATTAAATTAAGCTAAATGTTGGTTTCCCAGTTAAAACTTCCCATCCCCGTGATCTCTTTGTTTTAAGAAATAATACATTTAATTTAACTTTTCATTCTTTAAATCATTTTGGAGATTTTTAAATGACATCCCCATTTTTCATCCACATTATTCAAAACCGAAAATTTTATTTCACTGTTAATGGTTTTAAACATTTTTTGTTGTTGATAGTTACCCGGAGCATGAGTTAAGGCTTAGGCGAAGCACAGCGGTTAATCATACTCGCGAGAAGAAATCCAACAGTGTTATTGAAATAAACAGTGACGATGATGAGTTTGAAGATGCTTCGGAAACGTTCAATGTAGATGATGATATGTTCATTGATAATGTAGCCAGTAAACGTGTGGAACCTTTGAGTAAGTAATTAAAATCTATGCAAGTACTGTAATGCTTTTATGTTGTTAATTTTGTTGTGCTTTAATTCGCTACCGATATTGTTCTGTCTTATGCCTCTTTATAGCTAGATTTGCAGCTTTTATTTATTGCTATGCTTGTGGATTTTGCCTAAGTTTCCCTTAATTTTTTCTGTCATTTGCCAACTCTCTAATTATATTCCATGTAATTCATTTGCCAGTGGTAGCTTCTTATATATTCCAGATTTTCCTTAGTCTCCTTTTTAAACTTTGTTTCCCATTTCGTGCTTCATGGGCTTTTCTGGGCATTTTATGTTATCGTATTTGATGTAAATGTCCTAACCACATGAGCTGTTGCCTCTTGAATATCGTGCCCAATTTTGTTTAATTTGAAGTTTTCTTTGCATATTCATTTTTTGATTCTATTTCTCTAAGTATTTTATTAAACCATTTTAATAACCTCATTTCTGCACTCCTAATCTGTCCTTTTTCAATTTTTATGTGATTTGCATCCATACGTAAAATAGAACTAAACTGTATAATAGATCTTTGCCTTTGTTTCTTACAGTATTTCCCATTTTTCTAAGAATGTTTTCTTTGTTGCTGTAAATAACCTTTCAGCTGAAACTAGCCCTGTTTATTTCTTTGTTCACATTTTTGTTGCAATGTAGGCATACATTGGGTATTAATAACTTTTCACTTGTTTCAATTTATACTTCAAAAATATATCTGTTGAATGTTTTAATAAGTAATCATATTCCGCTGTCGTTGATTAAGTTTGTTTGTCGATTTTAATGTTTTGCTTTTCTGCTACATTACTTCGTGAAACCTCTAAATGCTATTTTCATCAAATTTTGGTATTTCCCTAATTCTGTTTTCATGTTCTTTTAACTATTCATGTTATTGTTTACGATTTAAACTCATTTGTTTAAATCGGGACGAAAACCTTCTTTTGAAATCCGTTTGAAAAGTTGTCTAAGCCAAATATTTTGTGTGAAAATATAATTTTTAACAGCAAAAAAAAAATTGGTAACTTTGGACCAAAACAAATGTACACCAGTTTTCAACGGATGTTATCAATCAATGTTAATAATTGGTTTCTTTTAATATAATTGTGGTAACTCATGCCAGTGTAACAAGGCATTCGGCCCACTCGATGATTACAGTACTTTTTTGTTTTTTTTTTAAAGTACAAAAAAGATTGGAATTAAAACATTTCTTGCATTTAAAATTTTGATGAAAGTTATAAACAAAATTGCATTAATCTCATTAAATTTTAATAAGTATATCGTATTTATTCTTTGTTATGTTCAAGTTAGTGCTGTTTGTGAGTTTATACAGTAAATGTTTGTTGTAAATAAAAGCTCATGCTTACTGTAAACATTCTCTTGCAAGCTTTGATAACATTAGTGTTAGTTTTCTATTTACCTTATATTAAGTGATAATTTTCTTATCTTGGTATATTTTATAACGTAAAGAGTGGTCCAAATTCGATGGGATTGCATGGGTATCTCGCTTAATATTCAAGATGGAGAAACCGTTAAATTACCAAATATGTGCAGTTTTTTGAGACAAACTCAAAACCGCTTTCAAAAATTTTCTATCATTTCCGGTTTTCGAGTTATTGAATAAAAAGTGTTTTTTTCTCATATTAATAATGTGTCATATCTCCGTTATTGTTGTAAATATCGTAAAAATTTATGAAGGTTAATTTTAGATATTTTTATGTAAAATTCGATGATACTAAAAAAAAAATGTTTACGCTCGCCGTTAAAAAGTTATGACACAAACTTACCTTATTTTAAATGGAAGCTATAGTTGGCTATGACTTATTAAAATTCCTTATTTTTTTCTTATTCCAAATATATAAGGGTTGATGTAGTTATTTTCTATAATACGTAAGTTGCGAAGGTTTTTTAGATTTTTTTTTTAAAGAAAATTATAGTAGGCTGTGAAAACAAAAACGAAACAAGGTGTACAAGTTACGAAGGTTCTTTAGTCTGTTGTTGTGTTAAACATTATAATTATTTGAAATTGAGAAAACAACAATATAGTCGGAATTAGCAGTTATGTAGTTTATTGTTGTTTATTTTGTGTTCAAATATTTATAATATTTATCTCAACAACAAATTTAAAAACTTTGGTAACTTGTACCACATGAGTTTTAAAAGGTTTTACACCTTGTTTTGTGTTTGTTTTCACAGCCTACTATAATTTTCCTTAAAAAAAAACTAAAAAACCGTCGTAACTTACGTATTATTGAAAATAACTACATCAACCCTTATATATTTGGAATGAGAAAAAAATAAGGAATTTAAAGAAGTCATAGCCAACTATAGCTTCCATTTAAAAAAGGTAAGTTTGTGTCATAACTTTTTAACGGCAAGCGTAAAATGTTAATTAAAGTGTGATCGAATTTAACATAAAAATATCTAAAAATATTGTTCATAAACTTTTTCAATATTTACAACAAGAACGGAGATATGACACATTGTTAATATCACAAAAAACACTTTTTTTTAACTCGACAACCGGAAATGATATAAAATTTTTGAAAACGGTTCTGAGTTCGTCTCAAAAACCTGCACATTTTTGATAATCTAACCGTTTCACTATCTTGACTATTAAGCGAGATACCCATGCAATCTCATCGAATTTGGACCACCCTGTACATTAATAATTTATTGTTTTTAGTTCCAGAGCATATAGAGGATGAAATTGTTGGAAGTATAAGTTTTTCAGAACAATTCAGTACCCGTTATGGACCTATACATCCCACTTTTTACCAGGGAACGTTGGATGATGCTATAAAGGAAGCTTGCCAGAAGTCTGCCAAAGATGTGAGTCATAATAATAACATAAAAATTTTGCCAAACATTGTTAATAAAATTTTTTCATTTCAGCGTAAAATTTTGGCTGTTTACTTGCATCACGATGCAAGCGTTCTTTCCAATGTTTTCTGCACTCAGTTATTAGGCTTTGAAAGCGTAATTCAGACTTTGGATCAAAATTTTATAATGTGGGGTTGGGATCTAACGTTTGAAAGTAATCGCACAAGGTTACAAACATCTGTTAATCAGTGTCTCGGACCAGCAGCAGCTATGAGTTTGAGAAATATACCGGTCGATAGGTTACCAGCCATTATTATCATTATGAGAATTCGTTCCTCTACTGATGTATTTAGTGTGGTTTATGGTAAGTGTTTACTGTAACTTGTGAGGAGCGGGTATTGATGAATAGTTGGTCTACCATCAAAGCAAGAATTAACTGGCTAAACTTTTTGTTGATATCACTTAACAATTGAAAGCCCGCTTCATTATTTTTTTTTCAAAATAGTACCAGACTTGTGTGAAGGGGCATCATCCTGCTAAAATAAGACACCTTTAGACTCTTACCAATTTTTTTAGCCTTGTTTATATGGTAGAATTATATTTCCCCTTAATACATGGTGTCCCAGATAACGTTTCCAACATGGGGATCACTCTTATTATAAGAGATACAGGTTTGCTTAAATTAGATGAATTATTCCTTGGTATGAGAGGAGCTACAATCTATCTTTAAAAGTATAAAAGTCCTCGGACTTCAGATGTTATAGCAAAAAATATTAAAATGTTGAATTTAATTTTTCTCAAAACTTTCTTGTCTTAATCATTAGATTAATTTTATTTGTGATTTCTGGAGGTACATATACAGGGTGTTTCACTTTTCCATGGGACACTATTGCTATCTCCGTAAATAATGAAAATAAAAGGTTGGGACAAAAGTTAGCTATTTAGGGGTGGATTTTAAACCAGATCTTGTTTTGTTTAAAAATTCCATGGCTTGCGTGATATAACGAAAAAACCGAAATCGATCAAAATTTTTAAACTTAAATATCTCGGCTATTGTTGCGAATAGACAAAAATGTCAGGGGAAAAATGTTTTGTAAATTTTGTTTTCTAAAAGATGGCGATAGTCAATTTTTTTTTATAAATTACCGTGCGAGATATTTGACAAAACAACTTCTTTTTAAATGGCAATCGTAGTAGGTGTTGACTTAGATTTAAAGATTATTTTTTTCTCTTTACAATGATGTAATATTTTGTATGTTTATTTTTAAAAATAAGCGCAATAACCTAAAAAAATGCAAAATCTTAAGGTAAAAATCAAGGTTGCCATGGAAAAAAGCAAAAACTGACTTCAATTGTTTTTTTTTTTCGAGCTTTGCTTGTCTATTATGTCATTTTTAAACAGTGATATTACAACAAATGTAATGCGAAATTAAAATAATCATAACATGAATGTATTTTATACCTCTTACTAAGACATTAGCAAAAAAGGATTTAAAATATTTACATACGTCGATTTACATTATTTCCAGTTAATACAATTATTATAATAGACAAGCAAGGGTCGAAATAAAACAATTGAAGTCGGTTATTGTTTTTTTCCATGGCAACCTTGATTTTTATCTTAAGATTTTGCATTTTTTAGGCTATTTCGCTTATTTTTAAAAATAGACATACAAAATATCATATCATTGTAAAGAGAAAAAAATAATCTTTAAATATAAGTCATCACCTACTACGATTGCCATTTAAAAAAAAGTTGTTTTTTCAAATATTTCGCACGGTAATTTATAAAAAAATCTGACTATCGCCATCCTATAGATAGAAAACAAAATTTACAAAACATTTTTCCTTTGACGTTTTTGTGTATTCGCAACAATAGCCTAGATATTTAAGTTAAGTTAGTACTCGCGTTACAAAAATCATGTTAGTACTGGAGGGTTAACACAAAAAAGTTATGAGAGGGAAAAAAAATTCAACATTTTCATATTTTTTGCTGTAACTTCTGAAGTATGAAGAAAATAGATTGTATTTCCTGTGATACTAAAGAATAATTAATCTAATTTAAGCATACCTGTATCTCGTACAATAAGTAAGTTCCCAATGCTAAAAATGTTATCTTAGACACCCTGTATTTTGCCCTTTTTTATATACATAGTTCGTTATAATTACTCCACTGTTGTCCCAAAACACTAATCCTGAAACTTTATGGAATTCAAAAAGCTAAAGCATTTCCTTCGCATTGAAAATTTTAAGTCTCTTATAATTGTAGTAATAAAAGCAGGTTTTGTCCATGGTAATAATATGGTCCAAAAAATCGTCAACTTCATCTTTAAAACTAGTGCAAACAACTTCAAGACGTTAACATTCGCATTCTCTTTTAATCGATATTCAGGTATTTGAAAATCTCATTATGAAGACACTTTTTTATGTGTAAATCGAAGTGTACATTCATATAAAACGCTCAGTGTCTTAGCTATTCGCTCTAAACAAAGTCGAGGATGTTAAAGTACCATATCATGCACAGCATTGAAATTTTTCGAAGTGGATCCAGAAACAGTGTTTTCAGAGCATTTCTTGTCGTTATAACACCAATTTTTTTCTCATGACAATGAAAACTCAATTGTTTTTGCTCGAACAAAGAAGACATTGATCTTTTAATGTATTTGAAATATTTCATTACTTGAAAACAGTTATTTAATGATTGCTCAAAATTCAATTTTTAAATTTGAATCCAACATGACTCTTAAACATTATTAAAATATTTACTTAGTGACATGAACCTTTGGATTAATACTTGAAAGACGTCACAATTTGCTACTATAAGCAAAACAATTGAATATTTATATTGGAATAACCTCTAGGCCAACTATGTATATCAATAAACCCATTTTTCAGGATGTCACGAAAATTAACACTCGGTAAATTTGATATTGCATTTTAGGTAATGTAGGAGTTAATGAGCTACTTTCAAGTTTAATAGAGGCTGTGGAAGTGTTTACGGAACACCAAAGAATTGAAATACGCGAGGAAGAAGAACGGGCAGCTAGGGAACTCGTTAAATGGGAACAGGACGTTGCATATAAGGAAAGCTTAGAAGCAGACAGGTTAGCAAATAATCGATTAACAATTTAATAGCAGGTGATCTTGAGTATTTTCGAATCCTTAGGGCTAAAGAACAAGCAAAAAGAATGATAGAGCAAGCAGAATCACAAGAACGACTTCGTGTTGAAACGGAAAAAGCTGAAAAAGCTGCTAAAAAAGAAGCGCATCGTAAACAGGTGGAAGCTAGCTTACCTCCAGAACCTACATTAGAACAAGGAGACAATATTACAAAGATTCGTTTCCGTTTACCTAAGGGTGAGAACCTAGAAAGAAGGTTTCAGGCCAATACAACCTTAAAGGTATAGTTAACTGTTAATAATGTCAATTGTTAGCTAATTTATTTTTTGAATTTAGGTTCTTTTGGATTATTTAACAGTAAAAGGATATCCAACTAAAGAATATAAGGTTATTTCTAGCTGGCCTAGAAGAGACGTAAGTAGTTTTTTAAATAAACTTTGTATGAAAGCAGTCACCACGTAAGTAATTCATTAGAAAAAACTCAGCTGAGTAACCAAATAAAGTTGATCACACTAGGCACCAGTGGTTCTCAAAACTTGATTAAAAAATATTTTGAAGAAACACCACAGCCCTTATCAATGCAAATTTTGCATTGATATTAGATAGTGTTTTTTTTTGCTGAAGAGTGCTATTTGTTTTAATCCAGTTTTGATGATGTAGTACAAAAATTACTTTAAACAGTGTTTTTTGCCTAATTATTTATTATTATACAGGGTGATTGAAATTCAAGTTTAAGCATGGGGATCTCGCTTACTATAGTAGCTAGAGTATAGGTTTAAATTTGGCAAAGTTGATAAATGTTGTGCTTATTGATAATCTCTAAAGAGAAATTGGAAATATCTTAAACGGTATCCGAGAAAATTAGGAAAAACCGGAAAATACGATTTTTGAAAATCGTCTATAACTCCTTTGGAGTTTGAAATATTTTAAATGTGTAAAAACATTGCCCAAGCAACTTTTTAAGGCGAATCGGATGGTGGTCACAAAATTTTCCTAGCTCGATTCGTTTTTGTTTTATGACAACCAACTTAACTTTTTCTTATGGGCGCAATTTTTGCTATTTACATAATCAAATAGCATTTATTTTTCTGAATCCATTGATGTATCACACATGGTATTTTACTTCTTCTTTCATTGTAAAATTTGAAAAAATGCGTTTTAAACAACAACCACTATAAATCAGGTAGGCCGGTCATTGTAGTTTATGTTGTTTCTATGACAACCAATCAACAAAGTAAAAGTTTTGAAAGCCTATTACTTGTCACATTAATAAATTCGTAAAAATGAACTTTAATAACGAAGAAAAACGCGATACACTTCGAATTTTTTATACCGTTCTTTTAAGTTTTGTTACACGTTATCTCTACTTTATACAGGTTTACTTAAGTTTTTGTTTAATGTAGAAAAATAGTGTTTTTTCCGGATATGTTTGTAATAAAAATGTTTTTTTAATGTCATTAAAACATTTCTGCCATATTTTTCTCTGTTTGGCAAAAGCTCCATATTTTCTGTCCAACGTACAAAACTATGTGTGTGAGGGTTGTCTTCTTTCTGGATATGTTTCTGTGTATCGTTGACCTTGACAATATAGAATTCCTATTCAATGAATATAAAATTCGCAACATATCGCGTTTTTTTTCCTTATTAAAGTTCATTTTTACGGATTTACTAATGTAACAAGTAATAGGCTATCAAAACTTTTAGTTTGTTGATTGGTTGTCATAGAAACAATATAAACTACAATGACCGGCCTATCTGATTTATAGTTGTTATTGTTAAAAACGTATTTTTTCAAATTTGACAATGAATAAAGAAGTAAAATACCGTGTGTGGTTCATCAATGGATTCAGAAAAATAAATGCTATCAGATTATGTAAATAGCAAAATATGTGCCCATAAGAAAAAATAAAATAGGTTGTCATAAAACAAAAACGAATCGAGCTAGGAAAAATTTATGATCACAATCCGATTTGGCTTAAAAAGTCGTTTGGGCAATGTTTTAACACATTTGAAGTATTTCATACTCCAAAGGAGTTATAGACGACTTTCAAAAATCGTATTTTTCGGTTTTTCCTAATTTTATCGGATACCGTTTGAGATATTTCCAATTTCTCTTTAGATTATCAATAAACACAACATTTAGCAACTTTGCCAAATTTAAACTTATACTCTAGCTACTATATTAAAGCGAGATCCCCATGCTTAAACTCGAATTTCAATCACCATGTATATGTATATTATTATATTAATATAATTGCAAAAGTATTTGGTGACAAAAAATATGATTTACAAATTTCTTATTTTATACAGACCTAGGGTTTTTAGAAATAAGATTTTAAAATTCTGACTTACTATTTGAGTCAAGAAAAATGTATCTTAAACGAATAAATTGGGTTCTATAATTTGATACAAATTGAAATATGCTGTATACATGGTGTCCCAATTATCGTGAACAGCATGGGGATATCATAAACTATAAAAGATGCAGAGTTAGTTAAATGAGTCAAAATGATCTATGATTTGAAAGCAACTATTCCATTAAAAAAATCTTGAAAAAAATTAACAGTTTTTGCCCTATTCATTAAAAACAAAAAAAAATGACTCGATTTTTGCTTTTAATGTGCTTATTTAAAATCGAACCCAAAATATTTTTCGTACATTATTAGGAAACTTTTTGCACAGAATCGAAATTTGTTAATAAATTTTACCACCTTCATTTGTTTTTCTTATTTTAACAGCAACTTTCTTATTTTAAATACGGGTCGTAGTTGGCTCTGACACCATTAAAAAGAGATGTTTTTTCATGCTTAATTGATGTATGGGTTGTTAGGTTTAACTTTAAAAATAAGTAAGTTATTACAATATTATTGTATTTATCAAGTTTAATCAAAGTGATAATTGAAAAACAAAACAAAGCATCACTTAAATAGACTAGCCGTTCTTAATTATGATTGTTCACTTACTATTACTAATAAATCTAAATTAAAACATGTGTCTTCTATGAGCAAAACAAATTTGAGATCTGCACTTTGTAGATAATAATGTTTTCCTAAGTATTTTTCTTTTTATTTGATAAACTTTTGTAGAACTAGCCAATCTTAATTCTTTAATTGTGTTCAACTGTCTTTTTATGATAAGCTGTTTTAAGAATAAGAACATTTTATCAAGCAAAAAGAAATATGCTTAGGAAAACATTATCTACAAAATGCAGATCCTAAATTTGTATTGCCCATGGAGAGTGTTATAATTTAGATTCAATAGTAATAGTAATTGAAAAGTCATAAATTATTATGTAATGTAAAAAATATCTTAAATTTATTCAAGTTTTCAATTATTTTTTTTGGGTTTAATTAAGTGCAGTTAGTTTATTTATGTGATGTTTTGTTTTTCAATGGCCACTTTGATTAAACTTAACAAATACAGTATTATTGTAATAACTTACTTATTTTTAAAGATGAATCTAACAACCCGTACATCAATGAAATGAGAAAAAAAATTCTCTTTTTAATGGTGTCATAACCAACTACGACTTGTATTTAAAATAAGAAAGTTGATGTTAAAATAACAAAAACAAATGAGGATGGGTAAAATTTTGGGTACGATTTTAAATAAGCAAGTTAAAAGCTAAAATCGAAAACGTCAATTTTTTGTTTTTATGAATAGCGCAAAAACTTATTTTTTTCAAGATTTTTTTTATGGAATAGTTTCTCTCAAATCATAGCTCATTTTGAATTATTTAGTCAACTCTGTATCTCTTACGTCACAGTATTCAAAAATTCTAAACCTAAAATCATTAACACATTGCAACGGTTATAATTTAGTGTAACCCAGGATGTGAAATATCTATATGATCTTGCAGTAAACAAGTGTTTTGAGTGAATTATAATAATTTACTTGAGTGAAGGATTCATTACTTTTTTGATATTTTGCTTGTTTTCAACAGCTAACTGCATTAGATAGTAGCAAGACTTTACAGCAGTTGAAACTATGCCCCCAAGAGACTGTGATACTGGAGGAACGGTAAACTGGCACATTCCTGCAGTTTGCATAAACTCAGAAGCACCTCTGTTTACAGAAGCGTCAGTTAATTAAGGAGTTTTAGATTTATGTTATGCAAATCTGATTAATTCATTAAAAAAATTGTTGTTTAATTGTGTGAAGATCGTAATAAATTAAGCATACGAAATATTTATGTTGGTTTCATAATAACACAAAATAACATCATGACAAGTTCACTAACTTGATCAATTTAAAGGGCAGTAAAGTGACATCGACTAATCTATTTAAAATACGTTGGCATTTTTTGTTAAGGTGATCAGTAAAGTCAGTATTAGATCCAAAAAACATTTTAGTAGTTGTGTTGGACAAACAATTTTTTTATAGTTAAAAGTACTATAAAAACATTTTGCCAAAACTGTGTTTATAAAGCATGACACAAGGTTTCGCTATTAAGCTGTTATCGATATTTAATAATTTAAATATCAATTGGATACATTTTATTAGCCCTTTAAATAATTTTTGAGCTACCTCTTGGTTTTCATCTGTCTCGAAAATGTGAATGTCCAAGTGTTTTTTCATAATCGTAGACCATTTTAGTTTGCATTGTAACTAACAGTGTGACCATAAAACGATTTATAAAAAAAATAAAAATTAGACAATAACATACATTATTTAGCTTTCATATTATTTTACAAATCAAAGTCAACCGATAATGAATCAGATTCAGAATAAAATTATGTAATTAAAGCTTTTATAATTTACTTTTAATCCTGTTTGAATTAGAAAAAAAGTTAGTTTTACAACTACTATTAATTAGCTTCTGTTCCTTGGAATAAGGAATTTGCAGAAAATTCAGGTCTCTCAAATATTGTACTGGGTTAAGGCAAAAATTATGTTAGTAATATCGTTATTATAAATTCGGTATTATCTGTAATGGGGGTTGAAGAATTGTTTAAAATACCAGCTTAGGTTTTCATTGAAGTCTTCAAAAGTTTTGCTACGCATAGATGAACTGGAACCGATTGCATGTCAAAATTGTTCCAGTAGGTGTGATGGCCCATCACTGTTTGTTACTAGCAGGTATTTAATGGTAAGTGGTGACAAATATTATCTGGGCTTATTTGAATTCCTTTTTTGTTTTTTTTTTTGTTTTTGTCTACTCTACTAGTACTGATATTAATTTTTGTAGCATGTACACTTATTTTAACAATGGCCGTCTGGGATTTGTTAATAATCAAAAACAAATTGCCATTGTAATTTGTATCTTATTTGTGATTTAACTGTAAAATGCTTTTTTAATGAAAATGGGTATGTATATAACAAATGTTGATTAAGTATTTGGGCACGCTTTTTAAAATCAGGTGAACTAATTAGTGAAAAAATATTTTTGCATTACAATCATGGTCACATGTTGGTTATAATAATGAAATAACAATCGCCGTACTTTGTTAAAAATTGTTTGGAAATGTTTTATAACACGTTCTGTAAAGAATGTGTGATATTGTTCAATGCAACCTGATGTGATTTTCTCATATTTGCTTGAATGTATATGTATAAATTTGTTCTTAAATTATTGTATTTTAAGTGTCTTTTTAGTTTTAGTTTTCATATTCAGTTGTTTTATGTTTATATGATGTTTTCAATAATTTAAACTGATGCTTGCATTTTTCGAATTTCCATATTGCTGTGTTTTGTATAATATAATATATTTGTATGCGTATGCGCTGTATATATTTGCATTGCTGTAACTTTTATTTAAAAATGTCTTCAAAGTTATATGTATTGTTTAAATTTAGTAATAGATTTTGTACGAAAACAAAATAAATATTGCCCATCTTTTCGTGTCCCTGCTGTAATACTGTGTAATTAGAACAAGTGTTATTGACACTGTAAGTCTACAAATAAACAATTCACAGTCTCTGTATTGTTTTATTTATTGCCTATAGTTTTCTAATGTCCAGGTACTTTTACTATAAGTATAATGTTGTTATTCTTATTTTTATTTTAACACGTTCAGTGCCGGCCATGAATTCATGGGAGCATCCCCAGGCCCGACCAATGTTTTATATATTTTCGCATTTTATAAGCTTCAAAATCGTTGTTGAACACTTTTTTTCTAGCAATTGTAGGTTTTAAAAGTGCCCGAAATTGAAAAGCGCACATGTGGCGCCTTCGGTTCTACGAATGAATAATGCTTTTGTAAGCCCGTCAGACGCTCTTAAAAATGTGTTATCCCTGTACCAAT
The DNA here is from genome assembly GCA_947652605.1 of Elmis aenea. Taxonomy (NCBI): domain Eukaryota; kingdom Metazoa; phylum Arthropoda; class Insecta; order Coleoptera; family Elmidae; genus Elmis; species Elmis aenea. The sequence goes on from OX393578.1 coordinate 46,521,531, forward strand.
AAAATTGTACCTTTATGAATTTATAAAAAAATAATTTGATTACATATAAATTTATGAACTAAAAATGATTTTTAGTATACATATATACAAAGTAAAATATATAAAGCGTCATTCAAAAAGTCTGCAACAAATGAGAAACATTTTTATTATTGATTTCTCAGAAAATTTTATTCTTAATAAGAGTTGGTGCATGATCTAAAACCAATTTTAAGATATAAAAAGTTCAATAAAAAGTCGTAGGTCACTAGATTTTAGTGATTTTTGGAATATTCGCTAGAGTAAAGTGCCCTTATTTTAAGAGATACAAAACAATTTTGTAAGAAAAAGTTATTTAGAATCTGAAAATAAGGCAAGATTTCAATTTTGACGGTCAAATTCCAATTTTTATGTTTTAAGAAATTTTAACATACAAAAAGTCTGCAACAAATGGGAACATTTTTTATTATTGATTTCTCAGAAAATTTTATTCTTGATAAAAGTTGGTGCATGGTCTAAAACTAATTTTAAGATGAAAAAAGTTTAATAAAAAGTTATAGGACACTGGATTTTAACGATTTTTGGAATATTCACAAGAGTAAAGTGCCCTTATTTTAAGAGATGCAAAACAATTTTATAAGAAAAAGTTATTTAGAATCTCAAAATAAGGCAAGATTTCCATTTTGACGGTCAAATTCCAATTTTTATGTTTTAAGAAATTTTAACATTCAAAAAGTCTGCAACAAATGGGAAAATTTTTTATTATTGATTTCTCAAAAAATTTTATTCTTGATAAAAGTTGGTGCATGGTCGATAACTAATTTTAAGATGAAAAAAGTTTAATAAAAAGTTATAGCACACTAGATTTTAACGATTTTTGAAATATCCAAATTTAATAAATAAAAATTGGAATTTGACCGTCAAAATTTAAATCTACCTTTATGTTTAGATTCTAGATAACTTTTTCTTATAATTTTTTTTTGTTTCTCTTAAAATAAGGGCACTTTACTCTTGCGAATATTTCAAAAATCGTTAAAATCTAGTGTCCCATGACTTTTTATTGAACCTTTTTTCATCTTAAAATTAGTTTTTGACCATGCACCAACTTTTATCAAGAATAAAATTTTTTGAGAAATCAATAACAAACATTTTTCCCATTTGTTGCAGACTTTTTGAATGACGCTGTATAAAATAACAACAAATGACTTCTAGGTAACATATACAACATAAAATATTTATGAAATAACAAAAAATGACTTTTCGGTAGTACCATATGCAACATAACATATTTATAAAATAGCAACAAATGACGAAATGACTTACAGGTGAAATATAAAAAATAATGTATTTATAAAATAACATATTTTATTCACGTACATAACATATCTTGAATAAAAAGAAAAGAATATATTTATTACAGATATTTATGCATGATATGCGTCAAAACACTCCAAACAAAGTCCTGGAGAATCAGGACAAGCTGTACAGAAAAATGTGGTGTCCTTTCTTTTTTTATTTTTTGCACATTGTCGACATTTTTTTCTTAAAGTTCTTCCTTCTTCAGTGGATTTGCATTTTGCTGCAAAATGTCCAACAATGGCTTCTTTGGGTTGTGCCACTTTTCTTTCTATTGGCGTATAATTATCCGGTAAAAGATTTTCAATCACCGCCATTCGATAGTCGTACAAAGACATTTTTTTATTATTTTTGCACTTACAGTATAATTTGTATGAAGTCAAGAGCATGATTTCAATAAGGTGAATTCCTAGCTTTTTGTTCCACCTTACAGTTTTTCTGGAACTATTATAGTAAGATAACAACTGATCTTGCAAATCAATGCCTGACATATATTTGTTATACTCCGCAATTGGTTTGGGTTTAATTTTTGTTTGACCTCTTCTGTTTGTCGTTACCACGCCTAAGTTTGCATGTTCCGTCGAAATGAACATTACATCTCGTTTATCGCGCCATTTCCCTATTCCTACCCCATTACTGTAACGACATAAAGATTCGCCAGTTGTTAGTTTTCTTTTCGTTACTTCCTCTGGTGTATTTTTTCTGTTAGCTTTAATAGTTCCTGTGCTGTATGTACCACACTGTAACAATTTTTGGGACAAATCGTAGGAATTATAATAATTGTCCATATACAACGCGTGTCCAATATTCAGTTTTCCTTCCATCAGATGAAGAACTATATTTGCTGAATGGCCTTTCCCTCCTAATTCGTCAGTAACACCAGTATAAACGGAAATTTTTAATACTGTTCCATCAGGTTCAGTAAGCAAATAAAGCTTTATGCTGTACTTTTGTTTTTTGTTTTTTATATACTGACGAAACACTAGTCTACCTCGCCATAAAACCATGGACTCATCGATGCATAGTTCTTTTGTTGGATAATAAATTTCTTCCATTTTTTTGTTAAAATAGTCTACCACAGGTCTTATCTTATAAATTCTATCAGTAGGCCTTGGCTCTCCGTCTTGAGGATTTCGAGCAAAATGGAGGGATCTTAAAATCGCCATGAATCTGTTTCGACCCATATAATTGTGAAATGACGGTAAATCATAAAGGCGATGTGTCGACCAATAATCCTTTATTCTTGCTAACCGAATGTTGCCCATGTGTAAAATCAGTCCAAGAAATATAAAAAACTCATTCTTAGTAATATCTTTGCAAATGGTGAGTCTAGATTTGGATCCAACAGCTTTATTTTTTAAAACGTCGGCGTATACATTAGTTTCATTTACAATGAAATCAAAAAAGTCGTCACCAGCTACTAAATAGAAATAGTCAACAGGTTTTCTGCTTGCTGGCTGTGGTACACGTAAACCAGGATTACCCGTGAATGGAATATCTTGTAAATTTGAGGGATCCGAAAGCCAGTTTATATTGGTAGTAACTGGTACTGTATTCTGCATAATATTTTGAACTTGAATAGCACTGCGATTTTCTTCTTCGCCACTGCTTTCACTTATGTCATCGTCCTCAGAGTTGCCCCCCCAACCACAATCATCAGACTCGTCATCTGTTAAAAAAAACTCATCATCACTATCTGAAGTGTCTACAAGATCAACAATTTCAACTTCTGTAAGCTTTTTCCCCCGATTTATCATAGCTAAACGAGGCACTTTTTGCCTTGAGGGACCTGCTTGCTGACTGTCCGCCATTACGATAAACTGTATGCGTGAACAAAAACCGACAATGTATTTTTCTTCTATAAAGTTCATACAACGTACCTCTACAAATTCAGAACCTCAAGTGAAGCGGTGGTGAAGCGCTAGCGAAACAGCAGAGCATTGTAATGTTACTAGGACGCATACCTGGCGCTCGCGGCGCAGCAAATGAGTATCGATAGAGCGCCAGGTGTGCGTCCGCGGCACTGAACGACCCTCATGTACCTTTCGTGTTGAGGTATGTTAGGTATGTATGCTTTTCTATTTCTGTGTTATGTTTCTCCACTCCTGCCTATCGTTAGCTAATTGTGGTACATCTCTCCAGCTGACTTCTTTTTCTTCTAGTTTGCCTCACTTCTTTTTCCCATTTCATTCTTGGTCTTCCACTATTTCTTTTTCCCTCTATCTGCATGTTCCATCCTATTTTCGCGTATCTACTCTCTGGCATGCGTAGTAAATGTCCAAGCCCTCTTAATTGATTCGTCTCAATCTTTTTCTTAATATCTGTTACTTCTAGGTTATTTCGAATTTTTTCGTTACTGATTTTATCGATCAGTCTACCTACATCCCTCTATTCTTCTCAGAAATCTCTTTTCCTGTACCTGTATTCTTTGTTTTGTTTTTGAGAGTGTCCAAGATTCTTAACTTTATGTACGAATGGGTACGTACATTGCATTAAAAACTCACGTCATCGTTTCTTTTGATATATCCTTCTTACTTATCAAACATTTATTAGTAGCGTAGTAAAATTTCATAGCCTCTTAATGCCCATAACATTAAAAAAATATATGCGCCCCCGGTGGACGGAGGATAAAGGTCAAATTTTTACAGAAGACCGTGTCACCTAAATAAAAGAAGTGGGGGCCCCAAAATATTTGCAAAAAATATTTTTTTAATTAAATTAAATAATTTTATCAATCATAATAATTCTATTATCAAAGTTACTTAGCGTTAGAAATAAAAGTGCGGGGCCCTTACTGAGCCAGTCCTGCGTCCTGTATAAAAAAGAAACTGTTTTTTTTATGAAGATCGTTACTAAATGAAACAGGTAAAGTCCACAAATTGGGTGTCACCAAATAATCCCCAAAACGTTACCAAGTTAGTTGAATAGACAAATGACGAAATGTATTTTGAAAACATGTTTGTTTAGAAGTTTTTTAAAAGAAATATGTTAAATATTTGACTAAAAAAGCTCTTGTTAAAATAAAAGCAAGTATGCTTGTGTTAAAATTAAAATTACATGTATAATATACAGTGCTGGGCAAATGTATGGAAACAGACAAATATCTAGATTAAGAACGTTATTGAAGATATTACAATTTACAATGAAATTTGGTATCTGATCGTATAGTATGTTCAGGATTCGATAAAACTATTAAGATTGCAATGCAACTTCCGGTTAAACCGGAAACTGACTCAAACCTTACAATTTTTATAAAACACCCTGTTAATTTTATATTTTTAGATTCATCTTTAAATTTACTTTAAAAAATGTTAAAGGTTATATGGGTCTCGAGTCAACCATGTTCTTGAAATTTACATTTTAATAAAAATTGTGAGCGATACAGCACTTTCAAAAGTTTTCAACATTTAAAAACTTTGCAAAGGCAGTAGAAATTCGTTTTGAATTTAGATTCACAACAAATTAATTAACACTGCACTAGCTACATTTTTAAAATATTACCTATACAGGGCGTTTTTTACGCTTAGTCAAGCTTATGAAACATCGATAACTTATTTTACTTAAATACAACACCCTATATTTTTTTCAGTCTTATAAAACATTTAATTATCCTTCAAAAATTAAGGAATTGTTTGTTCTAATAGATGCACATTTTTGGAGATGAATTTTGAGTTATTTTTGTTCAAAAAACTACAACGGTTTAGCTGTGTTTAGTTAGTATGAAACAGTATTCTCACACAATTATTTCTAGTTGCCTCTTAGGATAACAGTTTGGATCCATTTTGTAAGAAGTTTTTTAAGTTCCGTACTTCGTACTCATCACATCTAGCAGTTTTATCTTTTAATTTTGGGTTTAATCTCTATTTGTTCTAAATGTAAAAAAGTGGTTGTCAAATTTTAATGTGTTATCTTTTTCAAAAAATTTTAAACGTAATAATGTGAGTTTAAAAAAAATGTTCATGAACTTTTAAATAAAGAAATTTTTTCAGGTATGATAGTTTGGGTTTACCGAGCATACTCGTTTATGTAAGTAGTATGAGAAATGTAGTTTAATAAAACAATTTTTATTTATATATGTATGTCTATAGTACCTCTGATGAAGGATAAAATAAAGTACATCCGAAATATTAGGAAATAAAGAAGAGTTTTCTTTAATTGCCAAAATTTGTTGACCATCTATCCCGAGAGGAAGCTGTGTATTTTAGATAAATTAAATCTATAGCTAGTTTTTGACAGTCAAGCATCGAACAATTAAATAGTAGAGTATATGTAGTATGTACAATTTATTGCTAAACTGATGCGGAAAGGGAGATCGCAGTCTCCCTTTCCGCAGTGCTTAAATTGCCCATGGTCGAGATCTGCATATGTTTAAACTAGTACTTCAAAAACCATTTCCGCACGAAATTTACTCCGATTTTTTTGGGTACAATAGAGCCGTCAATAGGGGAGTGCACCGGTTATGGGTACAATCCCAGATTTAGACTTTTTGTTCAAGATATTTTTAAGAATTATCCTGTACACTAATTTGTTTCGGATTCCACAGAATTCGCCGTGGTTAAACGAGGTCTGTCAAAATGTTTATGTAATGAACAAGTTGTTTATGCCCAGGAATTTAGTGTTAGGTACGATTTTTTTATTATTAGCAGCTTAATAACAGTGACTGTAACTAACAAAAATTAATTCCTTTTCTATTTTACGTTACCCCCACCCCTGATCGTGAAGTGTTCCATATTTTAGGTTCTGGAATCTTAGTTTTAATCAGGGACTAAAAACGAAAAAAATTCCGTTCGTTTCTGTTCGGAACGAAAACGAAATATATCGTTTTCGTTCTTTTCGTTCTAACCGAAAAAATTCTTTTTTTGTTTTCGTGAACCGAAATAACGGTTAAAACCGGTTTTACACAACAAATAAAATTGAAATAGCGACAAAACCGGTTAAAACCGGTTTTGGAAAATATTTATTTCGTTTTCGTTCTTGAACGAAAAATAATAATTTCGTTTTCGGTTTCGTTTTCGTTCTTAAAAAAATTTCGGTTAATTTCGTTTAACGTTTTCGTTTTCGTTACGTTCTCAGTCCCTGGTTTTAATACATGCTATTATTCCTGCGGCCGTCACTTTTTTATTAAGAAAAACTCAAAACGTACTTTTAACGTTTTAAAATTTATTAGTGGCCAATAAGACGTTTTTTTTTAAACTTATGTCATTTTGTATTAATTTAGTCTATTACGTTTCGTATTATTTCGTTTCCATGGAAACTTCAAATTGTGTGAATGAACTCCAAACCATATTTTTACTCGTGGTTCTAATCTGGGAGATTTGTTCGTTGAATTTAGATAAAAGTATTTAATTTTAACAATAAAGATTACTTGTTGCCACATCTAAATCTTATGTTAAGAATTTAATAAATGTTGCAAAAATGAACAGCTCTTCCGCATTCTATTTTGCAAAAGCCTACATTCAATACTATGCGGAAAGGCCTTCATTCTCACACGTTACTAAAAAATAAAATTGTATAATATACTCAGTTCCAACATACAATCGAAACGTACGTAAAACAGCAAAAATAAACAGACTTGCAAACCTACATATTTGAAGTGTTTATTAAAGGAAAATATCCTTGGACGACCGTGAGAGTAGCTTTTTTCATAACAGTATTTGCAGTTAATTAAACAACAATAAACTGTTTGTTTATACAGACATTATTGAATATGGTAATAAGTTCCATTTTAAATTCATTTTAGGTTTATCCAAAATTCACAGTTTTCTTCTTAATAGCACCATAAAATGTTCTCCAAACGTTTTTTAAACCTTATCTTTGTTTGCTATTCTTATTGAGAAATGCATATAACACATGTGTTACCACCGATGAGTAATAGAAACTAAAATCGTGTTTGGAATTGTAATATTTTTAGTTAATCATATTTATGTTCTTTTGGCTCAATTTAATGCGCCATAACAAATGTTCATTGCCTGATAATTTAAAATAATTTACTCACAACAATTTAAAACATATACAGTGTGACCCGTTTGCCCGTTTCAAATAAAAAGTTTATTAATGGTCCAATTTTCATGAACTCTTTTTTGAACGATTAAAGCATTAAAAACTGTACTTTGACACCCTATTTTAAAATTCAGTTTACACCCACTAACTAAAGCCTACTATGGTTATTTTTCCATGTCAAAATTGGCAAAATTTTTTAAGCGATTTTTAATCTAAAATCTGACTATGATCTGATTACACCACTTCATTCAAGATGCCCTTAAATGGGTTTGTACCAAATTTCATGAAAAAATATTAATTTTTTTTTGTTTTTTTTTCTTCTAAATTTAGTTCACCCATGAAAAATCAGGAACTTGAACCGAACCGGAACTGGAACAAAAACCGGAACGAACCGGTGCTTATTTCATGAATCGTGAACCGGAACTGAACCTTTTATTTAAAATATCACAAGGCCGCAAAATCAAACCAAACCGGTTCAAACCGCTTCAACCGGTTCACACAACGGTTCGGTCTACTTATTTTTTTAATGACTGTATATTTTTATTTTCGTAATTTTGATTATATTTTACCAAAAACGGAAAGATTTCAGACAGTTTAATTTATAAATATGTATTGTCATCATCTTTTGCTGAACCGTTATTCTTTGCGGTTCGGGTCTGTCAAAAATTCAATAAAAGTTGCGATTTTATTACTGATACGAAAAACTGTTGCTTATTTGACAGGGACTAAAAACGAAAAAAATTCCGTTCGTTTCTGTTCGGAACGAAAACGAAATATATCGTTTTCGTTCTTTTCGTTCCAACCGAAAAAATTCTTTTTTCGTTTTCGTGAACAGAAATAATAACTGTTAAAACCGGTTTTACAATATTTTTTTTTGTCGTCAAAAAATCAATTTTTTTCCTAGTCACCACAACCCACTATAAATACGATAACAATATTTGCGTCTCAACTAAAATATAAACGATGACGATGGGGTTTGATGCTCACGGACAGCATATTTTAGACTGGCGAACCATCGCCATATTAAATTTACCAAATCGTTAAACACATTAACATTTAACCATTTTATTAAGTTTAACACCCGTAAGGTGCAAAAACACAACGTGATTAGGTTTAATTGTCCGATCTTTATCTAAAAATATGAAAATATAGCAAGTGCTGTTTTAAATTTGTTTTAGTACTAAAAATCTATGCATTTGAATTAAATAAGATCCTGCTGTAATTATTTGAAAAGACAAAAAAAAGAATTCAAGTGAATAATTTGCTAAATGTTATAAATAAAAAAGATATTAAAAAAAACTTATATTAACTTGAAATACACTTTCACTTTATAGTTTGTACATACCATACAATATACATTTTCACATTCCGTTAAATCTTACTAGCAACACATCTTCCAATAAATCTTCTTTTACATTAGTCCTTTTCGAAGTAAGAATAAATTTTACTATTATTATGTCTAAACGCAAATAAAACATACACATTGATAATATATATCCAATCAAGTGTATATTCTATATTGATGATCTAAAAAACAAATTAGAAATAAAGAATATCTGTACCGTTAATTGTGTTACACGAAATTGCAAGTATAAACAATTAAGTTTTCAGGATAAAAACAGCAACAAGAACATACAACGCCATATATAAGAATTTTTTGAATAAAAAGGAGATATCAAGTGAAACAAAAATAACAGTATACAACACAATCTACATACCAATTTTAATATATGGTGCTGAGAATTGGGTACTGAATAAAGGACAAGAGAATAGATTACAGGCTGCAGAAATGCGGTACCTACGAAAGGTGGAAGGGGTAAAAAGAACAGATAAAATAAGAAACGAATACATAAGAGAAAAACTTAAAATGAAATCACTGACAAGTAAAATAGAGGAAAAGAAATTAAAGTGGACAGGCCACTTAATACGAATGGACAGCACAAGGCAAGTCAAGAAAGTATGGGAAGCCAGAAAAATAGGCAAAAACAGAAGGGGACGACCCAGAACAACATGGAACAGCAGCGTAGTGGAGGCAATAAAACGTAGAGGAAAAACATGGGAAGAAGCAAAAGTATTGGCCAGGGACCGAAAGGGGTGGCGTAGCTTTGCCGAAGGAAAAAAGTGAAGGAACAAACCTCGACACCTACGGGTACAAGAGGACAACGATGATGATGATGATGAACAATTAAGTTTTTAATACATATTCACGTAAATATATGGAGAAAAGTGAAGCTCACTTTTCAAGTGAGATTTTTTACTGCCTCGTGGAGTCTCCCCAGCACAGAAGGTAAATTCGCGTTTGTGTTTAACAAATAAAATTGAAATAGTGACAAAACCGGTTAAAACCGGTTTTGGAAAATATTTATTTCGTTTTCGTTCTTGAACGAAAAATAATAATTTCGTTTTCGTTCTTAAAAAAAATTCGGTTAATTTCGTTTAACGTTTTCGTTTTCGTTCCGTTCTCAGTCCCTGTTATTTGAAAGATCTTACGTAAATATTTTTTAGTACAGAGCATAGTGCACTGCGTTGCCAATATAATTATTAATTTAATCACCAATATGAAATTAATAATTAATCTTTTAATAAGGAATATTTTTACACGAAATTTGGTACAAGCTCATTTGAGGGCATCCTGAATCCAGTGGTGTAATCAGATTTTAGACAAAAAATCGCTAAACAAATTTTGCCATTTTGATATGGAAAAAAAATTATAGTATAGGCTTTGTGAGAGTAAACTGAATTTTAAAGTTTGATGTCAAAGTTAAAAAAAAAAGTTTATGAAAATCGGACCATAAATAAACTTTTTATAAGGATGATCCCATTTGAAATGGGTCACACTGTAGATGTCTTTTTCACCGGAAAATTTAGATTATATTATTGAAATTAATTTTAATCGTAACTTCGGGTTCAACCGAACACAACTATAAAAGTTCAATATCATGCAACAAAAAGCAATGTTTAGAGCTGAATTATATTTTTAGACGAGATGTATACGAAATTGTATGAAAGTTTCAGTATAATATTATAAATAACATATTTATTTGTATAAATTATTATTTACACTTTAACAAAGCCATACGACGATAACATTGTTCATCAAACAGGACCAACACTAAATTCTTTTCTCAGACTCTCGGTAAATAATGATGCAATTAGTAATTTATTTTGAATGTTTATATTTTTATCTTCAAATTTTGTTTTCAGTTTCTTTCCAGTAACATTATAAAAATAAACGTGTATTTTCTTTATTAATTCTTTAAGTCACAAGTGTCATTTATTTAGCCATGTCAAATAAATGTACAAGTACTTTGAATTCTGAGATGATACTCTGTTGAAATAGATTTATATACAGGGGCTTCGAAAGGAAAGGCAAATATTTTGTGCATGTGCTCAGAAAGTCAATATAAGAATCATCTAAAACAAAATGCGTGTTACATATGAGATGAATTAGATCATTACACATTTTTCACTAATTTAATTTAATAAAGAGACAAAATAATATCAATAATACTTTAGACAAAACAAAAACAATGAATAAATAATTCAATAAATGCCTAATATAAAATCTTTTTTTAAGGTTTACTTTTCTTGCTTTTAGTGAAGCAAATTCATCTTGTTTTATCAAAATTAATTTGTTTATTAATTATTTTTTATTTATTTATATTATTTGTTGATAAAATTGCCATCTTTGACAATTTTTCCTGAGCAAGTATTTTGATAATTTTTAGTTTACTGAAGCTTTTTTCATCCGAAGCTACAGTAACAGAGGAATATTCTAAATGCAACTTCTAAATTTGAATAGGACTGAAGTAAACTGTATTCATGAATCGTTTTTAAATGATCTAAACTTGTAGCTGCTTTAACGTCTGAAATTAACTTAATTGCTTGATTTTAAAAATTGATTATTTCTGATAAGAATTCTACAGAATTTATATCGTTTGGATACAGAGGTTTGGAGCAGTCCAATTTTTTAATTACTCCGCTCCAGCTCCGCTCCGGCATCAAAATGCCTGCTCCAGCTCCGCTTCTTGCTCCAAATATTATTAACATTTTCAAAAGAAGTTTTTTGATTAAAAAAATGGTAAAGTTTCAATTTTATCTGATATGTAGAAGTTGTTCAAAAATAATAATATTTGACCCTAACAAACAAGTGAAGTTAAATAAATGTTTGAAAAAACAAATAACTGATCCTCAAACGTTTAAAAAAAAAAGTAGTTTTTTTAAATCGTACTGGAGCAGTGGAGCAATCAAAATTATTTGCTCCGGACTCCGCTCCTGCTCCGGGCAAAAATCCATTGCTCCACTGCTCCGTGCTCCGCTCCAAACCCCTGTTTGGATATTTAATGGTTAATCACAAGCTGTTATTTTTTAAAATTTTCTGTTTTCATCAACTTTAATTTTTCACCTTCGAAATCAGACGAAATCCCATATAGCTTTTCATATCTTCATCTAAGTTGTGATATTAAAATATCTATTACTTCTTTCATTTCTACCGTAAATAAATATTTATCATTATAAGGAACTGATTGCTGAGATTGATCATCTAATAATAATTTTGCTTGGTTTGTTTTCAAAATCAATCTGTAGACAATTCCATTTTTGAAGCAAAATATTCACTCTTAGAAAAAATATTTTTCCATACGGTGTCTCTCATTTGGTGCAAGGAATTAGATAATCATTTTATTAAACGTGAAGCTTTAATTATAGTTATTTGACGAACATTGCAACATACATTGGGCTTTTTAATTTTTTTTAAATTTTGCAATTTATAATTTCAATTTGACGCCCTTTCCCATTGTTTACTTATGGCAAGTGCCTCGTTTGCCTCACCCAGGGCCGGCCTTTTCTATAATGGGGCCCGGGTGCAAGAAACTTTTTGGTGCCCTAAAATATTTTTTATAAGTAAAAATACAGGGATTCGAAATAAACGTATATTGCGTAATATGTCTTTATTTAAATATGCGATTTTGTTTTTGCCATTTCAACAATCATTTCAGAAAAATTACAATTTTTGGCAATTTCGTTTTCGATGCTTAACATAGTAAGTGCGTTTAAGCGTTCTTCACACATACTTGACCGAAGATAATTCTTTATTAATTTTAATTTGTTAAAATAACGCTCTGCACTTGCTATAGTAGGTAACTGGTAACGTAAGGAAATTTTTTAATACGGTTAGCACATTTGGTAATAATTCATTATAATTATTCTTTAATATGTATTGCAATATGTTTTGCGTAGTTTAAAAAAAAAAAAAAAATTTACATCTTTTTGGTCCAAGATCAATTCTTACAACAAATCAATTTCCTGGATAATTTACATCTTTACCATAAAGTTTTACATACTCTTTTAAACGGTTTTCTGGTTCATTTTTTTCTTCAAATTTTTTTATATTAGTCATTAATTTAAAATCAGTAATAATACTGGGTATATTTTTAAATCTTTTATTTATTTGTACAATGATAGTATCAATCACACAACGTTGAAAAAGTAACATCTAAATTCCTATACTGGGTCTTGTAACACTTAATCTTCTGTTAGTTCTGAAAATAACCTTTTTCTTTTTCGAATTTTTTTTTAGGGAAATCTTCTGAAATATTCAACTTTATGCTATCATTTTTGCGTCGTCTAAAACTGTGTTTAATTTTCTTTACTAAATTAAAAGCAGAGTCAGTTGTTTTTGCTTAAAATAGTTTGTTGATACTTTTAATTTTTGACAATATTTTAAATCGAAAACTTTCAAAAAATTCCAAAAATCTAAAAAATGACTGCACTTAGGTATAGGGAATGCTAATAAAAGTCCCTCTAAAATAACGTTTTAAATCCAAATACGCAATAAAAAATAGACCATTGTATTTGGAATAAGAAAGTAGACGTCACTTCCGGTATTTCCGGAAGTGTCGCCATATTGAAAATATTTTAAATAAACAGATCAGATGTCATAACCAGAATTTCAGATCTATACCCTTTTTCATTCTTCATATATTTTTAAGTCCCGGTCTCAATCAATCACTCTGTATAATAAATGATAAAATTTTAATATGACCGTTTAGTTCATGATCGTTTTGGGGCGCCCTCAATCGTGGGACCCGGGTGCATTGCACCCGTCGCACCCCCTAGAAGGCCGGCCCTGGCGTCACCCTTGTCCCGGCCCTGCTAAATTCATTAAATCGATAAATAAAATATTTAAAACAGTAAAGCGTTTCCATAGTTTTTTAAAACCTTTAAAACGAAGGAAGAAAACGCTACAATGAGTACAATGTAACTGGTTTTGACGAAATTTCATACTGACAAAAGCAACCTTGCTACTAAAATACTATTTAGAATTTTTCATTCATGAAATTTAATCAAACGAAAGACATGGATAGGTAAAAACTCTAGCGAGGTATTCACGAATTTAAGGGAATTGGAAAGACTTATTATGGAAATAACGTTGATATATCATTTTAAATTCGACAGTGTCATGAATTTTGAATCGTTACGAACATGTTTGGAATGTAAAAGTGTGTCGTCGTCTCTCGATTAAATATAATCTTTCGGGTTTAGAACACTGCATAACAATATTTAAATGAGGCACGTTATGGTACATCCAACAATGAATTTAAACGATTAATTCTTGCACAATCGGATTATGCTATCAGACCTACGTATAGTTTTTTTTTAAATGATACATGATATAGCTGAAACAACATTGTATACAGATGGTGCCAAGATCAATAGAACTGAGTTGGGATCTCCCATATCTTTACATTCGTCGAAGTCCACATTTCTGTCTTATCTTCATACGATTCTGTTCGTGTTCATACTTGCAATGTCTGCGCACTACACTCTATCCAGCTGTTCGGTGTTGTATATGAGGTGTGCCGCGTGGCGCGACGTTCATTGATTTTTACGCATAGAACACTTCGACAACGGAGAAAGTGTTATAAATGGAAGCAAAATTATTTAGCGGCGTAACAAAACCGTACGTTAATTTTTATGGTGATGATGGTGACGGTGACAATGTAAATCAGAATTTAACAGAACCAAGAGATGGTAAGCTGATTTTATTTATTTATTATTCTCTTGTTTGGTAAGGTTATGTTTAGAATTGTGTACATTTGCGATAGTAAGTGTACAAAAAGTGGTACAAAACTCAAAAACGAACAATTTTCGAACGCCTCTAGTAACTAAAATTATTATAAATAGATGCGTCGCACACTAATGAAGCTTAACACACGAACGATTTTCTTTTGTTTATTTTTACCGCTTGTTATAATTAAGGGGGGGTTGATATCCCCACCTCAATTTTTATGAAGTTAGGCATGTCTTTGTTTACATTTTTTGAACTCCCAAAAGGCGCAAATGTTCATCCATAATTCAGCCTAAAATTATCAGGTGTTTGAATTTTCATTTTAATGCGAATAGTTACAATATTATCAGTGACTTAACTAGAATTCTTGGACCCCTGTGCGAACAATTTTCTGGGCTAAAAAGTTTTACAACGCCACAAGAAAAAAGTGAAAAAGAAAAATAATTGTATGTGTTTATATTATGTTTTTACAGAGGAAAAATTACAAGCGGTGTCTATTTTCTTTTTTAAATTAAAGTATAAATATGTAAATCTAGTTCAGTAGGTCTAAGGGCCCCCTAGGGCTTGGGCTCTTATGCGACGGCATACTTTGCATTTCCCTATACAGGGATGCGCAAAAGCATGGAAACAGACAAATATCTAGAATACTATTGCAGATAAAACAATAAAATTTTGAATTTGAGCGTTATCGTATTTTTGGATTCCATGAAAATATTAAAGTTGCAATGCGACTTCCGGTTTAACCGGAAACTGACTGAAAATTTGAAAATTTAAATAGAACACCCTGTATATTTTTACAATTTTGGATTCTTCTTAAAATTTACTTTAAAAAATGTCGAGGTTATATGGGCCTAAAGTCAACCGTTTTCGTAAATTTTACATTTTTATGAAAATTTTGGACGATACAGCACTTTCAATTTTTTTTAACATTTAAGTTATTTAAAAAGGTAGTAGAATTTCGTTAAAAAATTGGGTCAACAATAGATTAATTAACAATTTGCGCTAGCTACATTTTTAAAATATCATACAGGGTGTTTTTTACGCTTGGTCAAACTCGTGAAACTTTAAACATCGATAACTCAATTTTCTCAAATACAACACCCTATTTGTTTTTACATAGTCTTGTAAAAAATTTGATTGTCTTTCAAAAACATTAACCATGTTTTATACCTAAACCTAATATTTTACGAGATATCGCGATTTTATTGTAAATTATTAGGGCAACGTAATTTTTCGAGTAGACTATGAAGCTATTACCGCTGTCTAACTTTAAAGCCTACTTGAAACAATTACAATTTACAATAACATCGTGATATCTCGAAAAATACTATTTAAAAACAAATAGTGTGTTGTATTTAAGAAAATTGAGTTATCGGTGTTTAAAGTTTCACAAGTTTGACAAAGCGTAAAAAACACCCTGTATAATATTTTAAAAATGTAGCTAGCGCCGTGTTAATTAATCTATTGTCAATCTAATTTCCAAACGAAATTCTTCTGCCTTCTAAAATAACTTAAAAGTTAAAAAAAATTGAAAGTGCTGTATCGCTCAAAATGTTCATAAAAATGTAAATTTTACGAAAACGGTTGACCTTAGGCCCATCCAACATTTTACATTTTTTAAAATAAATTTTAAGAGGAATCCAAAAATGTAAAAATATACAGGGTGGTCTATTTAAATTTTCAAAGTTTCAGTCCGTTTCCGGTTGAACCGGAAGTCGTATTGCAACCTTAATATTCATGGAATCCCAAAAATAACAACTCTCAGATACAAAATTTCATTGTTATATCCGCAATAATATTCTAGATATTTGTCTGTTTCTATACTTTTGCGCAACCCTGTATACGCCACTGAGTAGTAATAAAATGAGTGTGTGATTTTTTTGTTCTTACGTAAAATCTTTTACTTCACATTCTTAAAATGTGTTTCTTTATGTACAACAGAATAATGTATTTACATAAAAACATGTTGTGCTTCAACACAACTACATATACTGCGTTGCTATTCATTTTATGTAAATTAGCTGTTCTACATGCAGCATCACTATTCACTTCTGTCGAAGAAAATGATACAGATGTTCATGTAATTAATTATAGAATGTGTGCATTTACTGAACAAGGTCTTGGGGTATTACGGAAATTTACTGCACGTTGAAGATAAAGAATTTAATGTCTATACTTATTTGTGACTGCCATAAATAACTCATTTTAGATTAATTCCAAGTATTTCGTTTTGTTGATACATGTGCTTGATATTGAAATTTGATAGAAGTAATTTTTACGATGTGGATAAATTATGATTGTATCAAGCGCAAGCAAGCTAAACTTAAACATTTACAGATAATTAACTACACTATTAACCACATGGTCTAGTTTTTAAGTATCTTAAATTTGGCTTAATTAAACGCGTTAATTGTTTATTTATGCTTTAGTTTTCGAAATGTAAACCTGTATACAATTTTATGTTCTTCCTTTTTTTAAAACTTAAGTCGGTAAATGTCAAAAAATTATAAATGTAGATTAAAAGTATTTTTAAAAGTTGTTTTTCAGTAACTTGCATCAACATTTTTTAATCGTGTTTAAGTTTTACCTCGTTAGCAATAGTTTCGTGTTCTTTAACAATACAAAACAGTTGTTCGAACGTTGAACTTAGATCATGTTTCTAATTCATGTAAAACCGTAGTAACAAAAGAGTGCTTATCACTTGGATTACATTAGATTTCCTGTGTTAAGAAGTATTGGTTCATATATCACACAGCACTTTATTAATTAATAATAAAAACCACCAGTTGGCCTTGATATGTGAACACGGTGTCATAATTATATGTTCTCTAAAATTTCATAAGCTGTTGCATATATTCTATAAACACCGCTGAAGTGGTTATACCGGGTATAATATAAACAAAGTGTGGTACATCTCCTTTTTTCTTTAGTTTTGATTTTAGATGACTAAAATTTGAGACATTTGATATGTGCCAAAAACCGGATTTTTTAAGTACATGCACACAATTGTTCCACTTCCGGTATCGCCGGAAATGACCCCAACTTTGTTATTTTAAATGGAACACCCTGTATATTTTTACATTTTTGGAAAGAGGAAGCGATTTTGGATAGAACTACATTATTTTGGTTAATTTTTATAACCGCAAATGATTTTTGAATCAAAATGTAATTTTTTATTAAGTTTTGATTTAATGACTGATTCTGACTAATCATTTTTCTAAAAACCGCAATGAAATACAAACACATAAACAAGCATTTGTTTGTTTTCACAGCGAGCTTCCATTTGTTTTTGTTTTGAATGATTTGTTTTGTTGAAGTTATGCACAATCACAATGTACTGCGATTAACAGGATCTCTTATAATCTTTACAATAATTTGAAGTTTTTGAAGCAGATTCTTAATAAAAATACAAGTTATTGGAATCGATGGATTCGTTAGAAAATGCTCCATTTAAATAATCGCTTGTACTACCATAGTTCCATTAAAAAAAATTGTTTTTTTTTGTCAAAAAACCGATTCCGCAAACTTCAAAGCCGATTAAAGTAACCTAAATGTCAATTTAAATTTACAAAAACATTTTTTGGACACTTTTTGACATGGTAAAATTCAATTTAAGCAGGTCACGGCACAGTTAATAAAACATTAAATTTTTGTTCAAAATTTATTTGAAGTTAAAAAAATTACCCAACATAGTGCAGTTGCATCCAAAATCGCTTCCTCTTTCCAAAAATGTAAAAACATACAGGGTGTTCCATTTAAAATAACAAACTTAGGGTCATTTCCGGCGATACCGGAAGTGGAAAAATTGTGTGCATGTACTTAAAAAATCCGGTTTTTTGCACATATCATATGTCTAAAATTTTATCAATCTAAAATTAAAACTAAAGAACAAAAGGTGGTATACCATACTTTATTTACACCCGGTATATGGTTAGCAATTAAAAAGTAGACCCGATTCGAAATTTACTTTTTAAAATTTTTTTAGGCATTAAAGTTTACCACTCACCTTTGTTGAAATTGTTTAAGAATATTGTTTTATTTTTTATAGCGAGATGTTTAATAATAAATGAACAAATACTTTTGATTAGTGATTACCTAAGTTTGTGAAATATATCTCTATTACTTTCTAAAAGATAATTAAGCTATTAATAAATTGTGAAAAATATAGGGTGTTCGATTTAAAAAAAAAAACTACCTATTCGTGTTTGAAGTTTGGCCAATTGGCCGGACATAGGAAACACCCTGTATATTATTTTAAAATTTTAAATAGTCAGCAATCACTAAGACAATATTGTTTAACAAAAATGTCAAAGGAATTCTTTTTGACATATGTACTTTGTGAAATAATAATATTTTTTTAGTCCTGTTCCTGTCAATATTTCCATAAAAACTTAAATAACTCAAAAAAATTAGATTTTAGATACAAAACACTTTTGATGTTTTAGAAGCAGAATTTAATTTTGCATCTAAAATCTACAAAATGTACAGGGTATTCTATTTAAAAAAACAATGTTTTGTGTCGGTGCGCAAAAACAAAACACTGTATGGTTGAAAATAATTTTGAAAAATATTTCAGGGGGGATATTGTTTTAATTTGCAAAAATAATACTGACTAATTTCGAACGGGACATGGTAATGGTTCAATTAGAAAATTATCTATGGGGGCTAGAAACAAAAAGTGAGCCGTAAGAACATTGCGGGGGGTCAAGGGGGGCAGCAGCTTCCCGGGTAACAGCGCCATAGGAATTTTTTTTCAAGGTCAAACGTACCCAAAAATAGCATTTATGAGTAAAATATACAAACATAATATATTTTATATGTATGGAAAAGCAATCTGTCGCGCAATTTTGAAATGCGGTAATTATAATTTTAGTTCTTTGCAAACTTTCGTGGGGGATTTATCTCCCAAATCCCCCCCCTTCCGTACGCCCCTGTCCTTGTTACGCAGTATTTACTTAAAAAATTGTCTGGATTTACCTTCTACAGCTGTTTTACACATAAGTTTAAAAAAAATGGATATTTTCTGGTTTCTATCTGGTACTTTTAATATATTTATTTATCTTTCTAGACCTTAAAAAAGTGAAGGATGCATTGTTTTATTTTTAATTCCTTTTATCTAAAGATGTAAAGATGTTTATTGTAGTGCCTTTATGGTTAATAGTTAAAAGAAATTGTTTCATTAATTGTTTAGAAGCTACGTAAGTCTTTGTATTTGTTGAAGCTTCAAACACAAGTGATAGAAGTTCATTTTTAAAGGAATTCGTCTTTTAGTTTTAAGTTTAAGTAAGAAAATTTTCCACGTTTTTAAATACTAATGTGTCCAATTTTATTATGTATTTCATGCACGAATATATGTTTCTAATTTTATACATCGCATAGAAACTGTTTACAAAATATCATGATGTTTTGACGCATTGCAAATTCCTATGAATAACCATGGTAGTTAATAATCTATTCGTAATTTAAAAAATAGCGCATATTATTGGCGTTCGTAATAATTTGCATTAAATTCCGTGCCGTGTACTCATTGTTCTCGTATCAACATTGACTCGATAGTATTTTCAGGATTGTTTGGCACGTTTGAAAACAAAACGTGAGTCTAAATTAAATTTTTAAGTTCAGGAAACTTTGGTTAATGTGTGAAACTATTTTTAAATGACCTTTGGCTAAAATAAATTTGCTGAACATAATTTTGTACTCTGTGTGTTATTTAGCTCTTTATGGATTATTAGCGTTAAATAGTGAAGCTAGTGAATGACGTTGGAATATGCAAGGACTTTAAGTATTTTTAGAGGAAACTGGTCTTGTATTCATTTTGAAAACATTTATTAACGGGATAATATCACGTAAATGCTAAAATTAGCAAAGACATAACTTGTGGGACACTCTGTATTTAGTCCTTTGAGTAATGTAATTAAATAATTGTTTATTTTCTTTATTAATAAATGATTTTTATTGTGAATTATGAAGTCAGTATTATTTTAGAAAGTTGGGTTTGGTGTCTTTAAAAATAGTATACTTTTGTCTATGAAAAAACATGAAAAAGGCAAAATCGATTTCTACCGCAAGTTTACCCCTTTTTAACATGTCACATATTATAAATAAGATCAATCATTTATAATCCATAACAGTGCAGAAATTAGACGCTTCAAGAAGCCTTTTATAAAGTTGTTTTTAATGTCGAATAGCAGCTGTAAGCTGATTACTGATCGTTTAGCATATTTTTTGTTTTCTAAAGCTCCTGGATCCGTTTTTCTGTTTGATATGATTGGCTGTAGACCGACTAGCCTTGCAGTTATTCCGTTCGGAAATCCTTCTTTTTTTTTCAATACACTTAATGGCCATGGCTTCCAGATATTTTTATGTATTATTCTTCCAGGAAAATCTCTTCGCTTCTGCCTGTGTTATAATATTCAAAAAAAACCTTTTAGAAAATTATGCTCCGAATGTCTCGTTTCGTACCTACAATGTTTTGTGAACGTAGTATTTTACATGAAATAACAATTTTGCTGCTGTCCAAATTGTGCATGAATGTTTTTTTTTTTGTAATTGTAATTTAATTACAAAAATGAATTAAGAAATGATACGTGGCGTGTTCTGTTTTGTTAAAAATTACTGTTAAGTCTGTTTTAGACTACACTATTTTTTCGTTTAAGAAAATCGTATACGATTTTCTAGTACGGTGTCAATCAGAAATTACAAATCTTGAACGAAAAATTCGTATGAAATTAGAACCTGTCCTATATGCGTCCTATTTTAGAATGGGCGTGTTCATTGACATGGGCGCATGCGTATTCTACTGCAACTGTATCTGACCGCATGTCATTTGTGGGTTAGGTTAACTGAAACAATCAAACGATGTTAAATACTACTTATTACCGTTATAATCCCTCACAATTTATCTTGTAGGAATAAATATATATATGAACAAGCGTTAAATATACGTTAAATTTGAAAATGATTCGCTTTCTGTTGTGATCAAATTGAACATTTTCGTACCAAAAAATAGTACAGTGTAAGAGGTTCATATTTTCCATGCTAAATTCTTGAACGAAATTTTTGTACAAAAATCGTATACGATTTTCTTGAACGAAAAAATAATTACAAATTAGTGTAGTCTAAAACAGACTTTAGACGCTCTCATAATGCCAATTATTTTAACTTTATTTGTTTTCTGTTGTAATTATGAGACGATAATTTCTAATAGAACTTTCGCGTGTTTATTTTAATTGAAAGTTTTTATGAAATTAGTCTGTAGAATACAACATAAAACGCGACATAAAGTTTTGTTCTTTTTTTTTGGGTTTAGAATTATAGGCACTTAAAAGCTAAACGTTACAAGCTATAGAAATATTGAATATAATTAATTGTGCGAGATATTAATAAGGCTGTACTTCACGAATATTTTGTAGTCTTGGGTACCGATAGCATAAAGCCTGTCAAGTTAACCTAGAAATGTTGCGTTGAATTCCCCATACCAGACTCAAGGTTAACTCTGTAATGCGATGTCAGGCGGTTTATGCAATCGGGCCTTAGAAGCAACAAAGTTTAATGATTTTTGCTGAGTCTAAAGTAACGTATAAAGTGTATTCGGAATAAAGAAGTAATTACCGATTTTTGCAGTTTTTAATAACAGAACATGCTAATAATGCGGAAAGAAGTTCCGCTAAATAATCGATTAATGAGCGTTTACTCTGCAATTTGCAATTTTTTGCTTTTCGTAATATTTTTAGATCGTACTTATGAGCAAATTTTTCGCGAGAATAGCAAAATAAATTTCGCGCCAAACGGTGGCAGATACGAAGAAAAGTCAGGAGACACTTTTTGTTTAAAATAAAATGTTCTACCCAAAAACAATTTCGAGTTAGATTTTAAACAGGGCCGTACTAGTTTTTTTTTTATAAAATTTATTGAAACTGAACCCCCACAACTCCGCCACTGGTTGATTGTGGGGCTTGACATTCTCACTGAATGTGATAACCTGTAAGGTGGTGCTGTATGCCAAATTTGGTTTAAATATATCTACTGGTTGAGAAACGGTTAAAAATTATCGATATTTTTCGAAAATCTCAACACCGTTTATCTTTAAAATGAAGCGTTTACGAACCCATGTTAATATGGAATATTCGCTTTAAAATAAGTTTTTGTATCGACTGTTAAAGTCCTGGCACAAAAAAGTGGACCAGCCTGTATAACTCAATTTTAAAAACTGCGTTTTTAGTTAGTTAGTTACTTTAATGTGCGTTTAATTTTCAGTGTATAATCTTTTTCTTCTCGACTTCTTTCGCATTTTCAGGCGTCGGAGGCCCATTTCCACCATGCTCGTATATTTTTTGCTAGTGTTTTCATTTCTTCTACTGTTTTTCCTTTTTCTAACCCGAACCATTATTTTTTTTGACAATCTTTTACTTAAAATATTTCAAAAAACAAATTAAAATTTAAACGCATTGCAGTTAGATAGGTACATATACGCAGGACCTTTCAGAGAAATACGAGGCCCAAGGTAGTTTGACTAAAAAAAAATGTTCTCGCTTTCTTGAATTGTTCTAAAATCTGACCCGGTTCACACTGATAACTCCCGTATTTTGGAAAAGTCGTACGGTTTTTTACAGATCGAGAAACATTGTGAGGCCCCTAAATTTGTAAGAGGCCCGGGGCATCTGCCCCTTTTATCCTCTCTGATAGAGCCTGCATATACCACATACACAAATAATGATTTTAAATTCCGTCTCTAAATGGGCGTACAGTATTTAGACGTTTTATTTGACGTAATACAGCTTAGTTTATTAATTTTGCAAAGTTTTAATTGACGATTAAGTTATTCTGAAGTGGTTTTACTGTCAGGTGCATGTGGCGGCTATTGTATTTTGCGACCTGAATCCTTTAACACAATAGGAGCTACAGTTACATTTTTTTCTACTCGTGAACAATATAACAATATAATGACGTTGAAAAATGTTGTATAAGTATTTAAATCGAATTTTATTTTTATTACTGAACCAATTTTGTTAATATATTATGCTCATTTATCTACTTGGATTTTTAATTACCAAGTATTGTTTCTGAAATTAATTTTTTTTTATTTATTGCTGTTTTAATTATAATTTATAGGTAGGTAAAAAATGCGATTGGCATACAAAGATTGTTGATTTTGCAAAGTATATTAAAATCAATTGTGAAACTCATTGTGCTCAAATAGTTAACTTTGTTTGGGTATTTTTGCTGTACATTGTTGTTTTCAGATTAACATTTTCACACAAAGAAGTATATTATGTCATTAAAAAAAGTTTACTATCTCGTGCAGAATTCTGAGCGATTTAAAAAAGTAGCTTTTGTTTTTTTTTTCATAACAAAACAGTTAGTTATAAGATTGCGAAGTACAAACTGAATATGTCGATATAGTAAAAATAAAATTCCTTTACTATAAAACACAATGAGTAATTTTGCGATATACAACAATGAACATGTGCTATTAATATTGTTGTTTGTTTACAGGTTGCGATAATTAAGTGCAACTTGTGTTTGTTTAAATTGTAGTTATCGTGAATTACTCAGCGTATAATGTGTAGGTATAGAGTATAGAGCAGTGGTCCCCAACCTTTTTATCGACACGGACTGGCCAACGTTTGATAATTTTACCGCGGCCCGCTGAGGGGGGGGACGTTGATTGTTTATATTTTAGATTGTTTTGATTTAATAATTTTAATTTAATTGTATTTAAACGTGCCTTCAAAATAAAATACCAAAAAATGAATATAAAGTGATTTAATATTTTAACTCACTAGAACGCTAAATCAATGAGAACCCTGAGCTTGTTTTTTTGCAACAAGACGGTTCCATCTGGGGGTAATAGAAGACAATGACATTCGAAGTGTGTTGCTTATGTTTTTTACTTCGAAGGTATTGTGTCGGCGGTAACTTGGCGTGAAGGGATTCACAACTGAATAATAATTTTTTGTCGGTAATTATTTAATTTTTTATTGGGCATTTTTTTTACGTGATTTTGATTTTTAAGCAGGGCCTTGGGCGGCCCGGTACCATTTGATCCACGGACCGGTACCGGTCCGCGGCCCGGGGGTTGGGGACCACTGGTATAGAGGGTCGCTGGTTCTGTTTCTACTGCTGTATATACCTGTCAGTAAATAATAATTTTTAAAGGATGCGAATAAAATGCTATATATAAAATTAACAAATGCTATATAAAAAATCGTTATTGCTATATAAGAAAATTGAAATTGATATACACAAAATTAACAAGTGACATTTTAAAATATGATAAATGCTATATTAAATAATTAAATTTGCTATATATCTTGTGCTATACAATTATAACGGTTTTGCAAAATAAATAATTTAAATTGCTATACATTTCCCCCTATAAAAATAATACATTTTTGCTATACGGAAAATTTACTTAGCTATAAATATAAGTTCGAATTTGCGCTTTAGAAAATTTAACCTAACCTAACCTAAATGGAATAAAATGTTTTTAAGATAGTCCCACTCTATCTTTAAATATATGGACGAAATCATATAACTGGGCACGTGAAAATAAAACTATTAAAACTATAGATTTATCCAGTACAACAAAATACATCATACCTGGAAAGAAATTAAAAGAATTGCCAGATAATTACATGAGTAACACCAATTGTTTTACCTTTAATGAATACAAAAGTGTATGTTGCGAACAATACACTGTTATATTACCAAAAACAGAAAGTTTTTTAAACGCAATTTGTGTGTCCAGCCTATTTAAAAAATTATATGTGTAAACATATTCTCGGACTTGCCATTAGGCTGAAACTCACTGTTCCACCAGTGGAAGCCAAGAATGTCCCAATAGGGAGAAAGAGATCACGGGGACGTCCTGCGAAAGCTAAAAGGGCACTAGTTGTCCAGTAATAACTAAGTCTGTTTCGATATTTTTTTCTTTAACCTAAAAAAAGCGTTTTTTTTTCAATGTATTTTATATTTGTTTAAATTATTTTATGTTATTAATAAATAATAAAATTTAAAGAATACTTTTTTTGCACCCTCTGACTTAAGTATAGCATATTCATTACTTTCTTTCAAGTTTCCAAGAAAGCAATTGCTCACATGTAAACATAGTTTTAATGTAAACCTTAACTCAAAATATAGCATTTATTATTACTTTCTATACAGCGTTTATCCTTTTTATATAGCGTTTAGCCTTTCGATATAGCGTTATTTTTTTTCTATATAGCGTTTATTTTTTCTGTATAGCGTTTATCCTTTCTATATAGCGTTTATTATTTTTATATAGCGTTTATCCGTTCTATATAGCGTTTATTCTTTCTATATAGCAAATCGATTTTTTTATATAGCATACCTATATAGCGTTTGTATTTTTAATATAGCATTTAATTTATTCTCATTTTTTAAATATTATTGTTGATAGTTGCTGCCTTACTCTCACAGTTTAATAATGAATGTGGAAACAAAATACCAAGTGTGATAGATTGTTGAATTCGGGAAAAAATTCAGTCCAATGACAAAAAAAAACATGTTCTAACGTTCTAACACATATCGGAAATGTGCAACAACAAAGTTAAAGACTACCTATCAAGATCAGATTTTTCGCTTGTTTTTTAGTTTTTACGTATAATAATGGAAATATTTCATGTTGTTCATCGAATTATTATTTACCATAAACCTTAAAAGATTCGTTCATTTTAAACGTATGCTCTAGCTCAGCGGTTTGGTTCCCAAACTTATTTTGTCGCGGAACCTCTACACAAATTGAAATTACGGAACCCAACCTATATTTTACGGACCCCCCAATAATAAGACATTAAATTAAACAAAAATTACCGATGCGTATGCTTTATTTTAGGGATATGATTTTTTCTGCGTCCGTCCAGAAAATCAGTTGTTTTCGATCAATTTTTAGCCTGGAAAATACATCTTTACTGGCGTAGGCCAGAAAGTAACTGGTTGCTATGGTGATGAGTTGTCTTTACCGCCTAGGCCGGAAAGTACCTGGTTGCCATGGTGATGAGTTGTTTTGTTGGTTTGCGCTGTCAAACAAGCGTCATTATACCACCAAGCGAGTTTTCGCATGTAGTTTGTTAAGTTATTGTTTAATTATTGATGGTGACGATAGTGATTTTGGTGTCGGTGGCGGACGCAGAAAAAATATTGTACGTGACATACCCGTAAAGTGTCTTTACTGGACTCGTAGGCTTTCAGGACTCGCCTACGGCTCGTCCAAAAACTGCTTATTCGTCCAGTAAAGTATCACTTTCCGGCCTTGTTACGTAAATAACTATAAATGCTGTAGACATAATGAAAGCCACATCAACAAACACGCAGAACCCCCGATTTTTTATGTGGAACCCCGGGTTTCGGGGACCTTACTTCAGAAAACGCTGCACTCCACCTCAGTGTATCTGAAACTTTCGGTTTACGGCCTATTTAATGTTTTAAGATTTTTCCATGGCGCCCCAAGTCAAACCATGATTTATTCAATTCAAACTAATTTATAAACTTTTTACACTTAAATTAATAAAATTTTAAGTAACTAGCAATAACCTTTCATTTGAAAGATTCAACAAAAGATATCACAAAAATTTGATCTTAAATTTGAATTACTTTTGGATTTGTTACTGTTGCAAAAGATGTCTAATATTGAAAATTTCGTGGCGCCCATGTAGGCCAGTCACGGCGCCCAGGGGCGCCGCGGCGCACAGTTTGGGAACCGCTGCTGTAGCTTTTATAATAAGCGACATGCCCAAGCTGTTACTGTAATTTCAATCAACCTGCATAAGGTTAAATAAAGAATCATAATTTTAACAGAAGAATCACTCGTAAAAGAAGAATATACAGGGTGTGTATAAATTGGCGGAAGCGCTACACGTGGCGATGTTCTTCGTAAAATTGTAAGTCGAAAATCTTAATACGAAAATATTGTACCATGCTGTGTCTGCAAGAGGTCCTCAAAGTTTTGACATTCAGTCCTTTAATAAGCGTTATTATTTAATACTTGCAAATGAAAAAGCTGCAATTTGGAATAAAAATAAATTTCGAATAGTATTTTTTCCTAGATATTGCGTTCTTCCTTTTAAAAATTGGTGTTGAAAATATGTAAATCACTGATTTGAATGAAAATAATACACATGGCAACATTGTCATTATCTGTCATCTCTGTTTTTCTCGTAATTATTTCTTGTTTGTATTAGACGATACCTAAAATATTGCAGCTATGTTTATGAACTGAAGGCTTTCAGATCGAACAAATATTATAAATATCTAAGTAAAAATTGCTGATAAAAAAATGTCCAAACGCAAATCAATGGATGCAATGTTGCCAAATTTTTGTTTTTTTAAATGGTTCCTGAGGCCATAGGAAGCATGGTGCAACATTTTTGTATTAAGATTTTCTACTTGGAATTTTACAAAAAACATCGCCATATGTAGCACTTCTGCCAATTTATACACACCCTGTATATACCAGTTTCGAGATTCTACTTCCTTCATCAGTACATTATAGTTACTATTTTAGTCTTATGCAGTGTAATCGTGTTCAATTTAATGACGTTGTTGCTTAATTGTCAGTTATTTAATTAGCTAATTGGCGACCAAGGTAACAATAAAACTGCTTCTCCCCTCAGCACTATTATTCACGCAATTAAAAAAGTGTATTTTAACGATAATAATATATTAAAAATAATGATGACGCGTTTAAAGTGCTTATATAACGTAACATTTTTCGCACCCCTCACTTGCCTCGCCTTAGTTAAGACTCGTGTTTTGTTTTAGTATTCAGATATTGTTTATAAAACTGTTTGCGAAAGAAGAAGGCCCTAGGCTGGACTGCATTGCATGTTTTGATTTTTAGCCGGCCCGTCCTTGCTGGGGGGCTGAAACCATTCTCAGCATCCCTGAAGTTGTGTAAAAAATTTAATGTGGGGACTTCAATATTTAGGCGATCTAATAACTTAATAAGCCACGTGGTATCGTTGGACTTCTTCATAGTAAACAAAATTGTAAATGCATTTTTTTTTTACTGATTAAGATATTAAATTATTAACCAATATACAGGTTGATATGGATTTTTATTTTAAACTGAAGTGACATTTAGAGCTTTTTCCGCCATTTAGTAAATAACAAGTTTATTTCATAACTGTAAATCAAATTGGTTGTGTCGTAATCCCTTATTAGAGTGATAAATTTTAAAACCACTAAAATTAATAATTACTCAATAAAAATATTGTTTATTTTGTGAGCTATTACAATAAGTTCCTTGTTATTCGATACTTTTAGAAAAAAAATTACTGAAACGCCGGCATAATCTAAAAAACGAGAAAACTTTATGATCAATAGTTTTTTTTTTGAGTATTGCCTTAGGTACTTGGAATTACACAAAGTACTACTAACACATGTTATAATAATTCTAAAATTATGGTAACCTATTGATCTTGAATTCTATAAATAAAATGTTTTAGTTTCGTAGCAATTACTCTACTTATTTTCCATTATTTGGTAGTATCAAGACACATTTCTATTTTTAGTTTTACTCGTTATTAAATCAACATGTTTATACTTGTACGACTGTTCGTTATCATTAATAAAATAAACAATAGTAAGTATCATTAAACATACTTATCGGAGCTCTTGATATTTAGAAACGAAAATAAATGTCGCAGATAAATCTTGATGGCTAAATATAGTGCAGTTTTTAAAAGTTAAATGTTGTTTACACGACAGAGGAACGGGACATCTGACAAAAGCGCCATTTGTTATGAGGTAATTACATATAATTACTGATATTGACAAACAATGGTATCGTTCACGTCATAGCACGTCTGGAGAATGTCGTTCATAGAAAACGGTTTTAGAATGAGTTCGATTTTTAATGGTAAATCGTTCAAGGATGTTCGCTGTGACCAGCGAAGAGTGAATAAAATTTGATTACATTAGCAAACTGTTACGTGTAAAAGAACTGAATTTGTAAAAATTTTTCTGTTTGGAAACCTGCGTAGACAGGTTAGAAGCAGTAAAAAGTAAAATTTTTAGATATTGAAACTCTATTATTATGCGATTGTTTAGTTTCACATGCTGACTTAATTATTATACCGTGTGTCCAGTATAATGATAAACAAATGAACATTATGTGGATCTTGGTTATTACGGTTATACAGAGTGTTTCTTAAATATTGCGAAAAAATTCTGGAGATGATCCCTGATCAAAAATTAAGGGGGTCTTTCATATAGTTTATTTCATTAGACGTCTCCGTTCAGAGTTAAATTCCCCTAAAGGTGTTTATTTTATTTCTTAAATTTGGATAAATGTAGGAGAATGATATTTGGTAGATGTTTTATACCTATTGAAAGGTTCCCCATAGTAGTAATTTCAATCATTTCCCACCTTCACAGGGGGCTGAAAAGTGCAACCCCTGATTTTTTTTTTTGATTAGAACTTTTTGGTGGGTTAAAATTGTGCAGTTTAAATAAGCTTGATTCATTTAGAAACTTTTTTAATTCTTTAGATTTTTTCGTAAAATCTACAGTTTTGGAGTAAAAAATAAAATAAGAAAAGTTCACCATTAAATCTGTGGGCAGCGGGAAAAAGCACCTAAGTCAAAAAGTGCAATTTTTCAGGAGCAACGTTTTTTTATTTTACTGATTATCATGTGAGTTTAAATTTTACTTGTATGGTATATTTTACTTAAAATTAAGTATACAATTATCACAATAGGTGAACATGAGGAAATTTTGTAATAAACAGTAAATGCTTGACTTAAACTGGCATGAAATAAAAATAACGTAAGTAGTTTTTTACAAATTTAAACAAATGGATATATTCAGTTTAACTCGTTTATTCTTAAAAAATATATTTTTTACGTAGAATTTTAAAAAAATTAATGGAGTAAGCATAAATACTCATTTTTAAACATAACTTTTATTAACTTTTGATTACACAAAATTTCATTGCAATGGAAAAATATTATTAATAAAAATACGTGAACTAGAACTAACATTATAAACAGGAAACACAAGTGCCGAAATTGCAAATTACCAGTGTAAGAACATAACAATATGAATGGTTAAGGTTAATAATAAAAAAATTGCACTTTTTGACTAAAGTGCTTTTTCCCGCCGACCACAGAAATATTCCAATATAAAACGATTAATTTTGGTGGTAACCATGGTTTGTTTATGACTACATTGGATAGAATTGACGGGTGTAATTCATTTTGACCTTTACGCGTCGACAGCGCGCCAACGCTCGTCAATTCTACCCAATATGAACATAAACAAACCATGGTAACAGCCAAAATGCATTGTTTTCGTTTTTTATTTTTTACTCCAAAACTGTAAGGTTTACGAAAAAATACAAGAAATTAAAAAGTTTCTAAATAAATCAAGCTTTCAAAAAACAATTTTTAAATTGGAAAATTTTAACCCACTAAAAAGTTCTGATAAAAAAACCAACAGGGGTCGCACTTTTTAGCCCTCAGTGAAGGTGGGAGATGATTGAAAATATTACTATGGGAAACCTTTTAATAAGTATAAAACATCTACCAAATATCATTCTCCAACATTTATCCAAATTTGAGGAATAAAATAAAAGCCTCATTTTACACTCCCCTTTAGTAAGTCTGAAAGGAGACGTCTAAGAAAAAAAAAAATAAAGATTCCCCTTAATTTTCGATAAGGAATCACCCTGTACGTACGGTGACCAAAAGTCCTTCATTATAAAGGACATTCTCTTATTTCAAAGCGATGTCTTTAAGATTTATTTATTTTTTTGAAACTCAATTTTGTCCTTTATTAAAAAAAGTGCGGCAATAAATTGATGTCGTTTATTATGCCGGACACAAATGGAGCAAGTATTTTAGTATTGGTTTAATACGCCTTCCTGTCTAGTTGATATTGAAGTTACAACAGTAAAAATTTATTTTTTAGTAACTGTTCTATACGGGTTGAAAATTTTAAGGAAATTTGCGATGAAATATATGTCCAGTATCAAAGACTACCAGGGTACAGTAAAGGGAGGTGGTCGACTCTATTACCTACCGTCTTTGTAAAAGATTTCAATATTGTTTGTACCTCTCAAAATATACTTTTTAGAGCAGGAAAAATGTCCCACAAATTTCAAAAGCGTTTTAAATGATCCCTTTACCGATGCATGGTTATTTTTTGCCCATTCAACTTTTCACAAACACATTCAGAAAATTGTGTCTCAGAATGTTTCAATGTGCGAAACTTTCGTTACCTACTGTAAAAGAATTCAAACTTCAACTGTCTGAACGTAAAATACAAAAGTTTTTGCCCTTGAATGTAAAAAAAAACTATTTCACAATTGGAAAAAGATTACTATCAGAATATAACTTCATTTAAAGAATTTGTGCAATCATTTTATTAAACTTGTGATTACTTATTTAAATCAATGGGATAATGCTTTACAAGAAATGGTTGAAATTGACCGGATCCTTATTATGAAATCTTGGTTGGTCCAAAGTTTTTACAAAATGATTTTTCGTTTCCAATAAAATAAAATTATAAGTAAGACAAGATACCTTTTTGATGAAATTTATTGTTTCAAAAACTATGTAACTAAAGAAAAATTGTAGGAATGGCAGCAAAGTTTAATAACGGTTAAGCAAAAATGGGTTGCAATATTTCTTCTTTTGTTTGGAAATGTAATACATTTCAAAAGCTATCGCTAATTGTTGAGTATATTTTATGTTTGATGGATTCAAACGTTCCTACTAAGGTACTAAGAGCATATTTTCTACCATTAATAAATTTTGTACCGATGGAAAAAAAAATTGAGACTTGCATTTACAGCAATTGTAATTATTATAATATGAATTGTGTAGAATTTTATGATTACAAAAACATAAAATGACTTGTAAAAACATACATTTCTCCCAAAAATGTCATTGAATTTGAAATAAAAATGTTAATTATTATTACCAATTTATTTATTATATTAGTGTTTTTTATAATACTGTACAATGTAGAATATCAAAGCTGAAACAGGGAGACTTAACAAAATGAAATCGAAAATAAATAACAATTGATTTTGAAATAAAATATATGACTATCTGAAGATGAATTTATTCGACACCAAAATGGGCACATTTTCTCTTCTATTAAACCGACTTCTGATCTGTATACTAATCGAGATCCCCATGCTGTTCATCCTTATTCTGAACACCCTGTTTACATTTTTACAAGGATGCTTATTAACAAAGATTAAGCATTTTTATTGTTTATGGACGTCAGTTCGTTATTTACATGCCCAAGTAAAATTTGTGTGCATGTTTTTAATGTTATTCCACCCTGTATACATAAGATTTGCTTTTACTACTAAAAATATTTTTGTTGTTCACTTCAATGATTAAATTTTAACTTTTCGTCGGCTTACTAATATCAGATTTAAAAAAACTTAAATTGGACTAAATATTTTTGCAAGATCTGAAGAGAATTGCTATATAATTATGTCAGGTAAATATTGATGCACATTTAAAAAAACATAAGATTGCGTCATAACTCGAAAGATAATCAATACAAACAACCTGTCTACGCCACTGAAACTGCGTATGAAATTGAATGAGAAATATTATCCTGATGTAACAAAAATAGTAAAGTAAAGAGAATTAAAAAAAGTTGACAATGTTATTATAAGTATGTTGTCAGTAACGATAATACATATTTTATTATTGTTTTCACCATTAAAATCGTCTTTGAAAGTTTAATCAATAATTAATTATTTTTTTAAATCATTGTTAGTAACCGTAATGCCATTCAAAAAGTCTGCAACAAATGAAAAAGTTTTTTATTATCGATTTCTCAGAAAATTTTATTCTCAATAAAAGTTGGTGCATGGTCTAAAACTAATTTTAAGATGAAAAATGGTTTAATAAAAAGTCATAGGACACTAGATTTTAGCAATTTTTGAAATATTCGCACGAGTAAAGTGCCCTTATTTTAAGAGATACAAAAAAAAATTATACGAAAAAGTTATTTAGAATCCAAAAATAAGATTATGTTACAATAATTCTAGTTTTTGTATTGTCTAATGTAATCATCACAATTTATTGTGCATTTGAAATAAATTGCGAATTTAATTACAAGTGGAAAGTACTTAGAACGTAGAAAATAAAACAATAGAGATATTGCAGTTGATTGGCATCAACTGCAATATGTATGTGATACCGCGTAAATTTAAAAAAAAAGTTTTGTTAATTTGCAGCATTTATTTTTAATGAAAGGCATCTGAACAAAAATGTTTCATTTAGTACAATTAGTTACAAGATTATTGAAAAAGTTTTTAGGATTCTGGATTATTGGAAGACCAATACCAAAAGGAACATACCAAATGGGTTATTAATGAAGATAGTTACTTAAACGTATTACAAACAGCCCCTATTAAAACGTAATGAAGGACAACAATAATTTAACTTTATCCTCAACTTAACGAATTTGTAAGTCAACAAATATCAACATAAACCGAGATTAACAAACTCCAAGAACATAAAAAAAAACATTCTACAAGCTAAATACACCAAAATTTACATTACAAACTATCGTTACATCAAAAAAGATAAACAAAAATAATATCAATAAACTAGAATATCGAAACTGATATCACAATGAATGTTTTGAAATTATATTTCAGTCCACAAAAAATTTCTTAAAAAATAAAAATTGGATTCGACCGTCAAAATTTTAATCTAGCCTTATTTTTGGATTCTAAATAACTTTTTCCCATAAACTTTTTTTGTATCTCTTAAAATAGGGGCACGTTACTCTTGCGAATATTTCAAAAATCGCTAAAATCTAGTGTTATTTTATTGAACTTTTTTTTAAATCTTAAAATTAGTTTTAGACCATGCACCAACGTTTAGCAAGAATAAAATTTTCTGAGAAATCGATAATAAAAAACTTTTCCATTTGTTGTACACTTTTTGAATGTAAAAATTTAAAAAAAAATAAAAATTGGAATTTGATCGTCAACATTTTAATCTATAAACTTTTTTGTATATCTTAAAATAAGGGCACTCCACCCCTGCGAATATTTCAAAAATCGCTAAAATCCAGTGACCTATGACTTTTTATTGAACTTTTTTCATCTTTAAATTAGTTTTAGACTATGCACCAACTTTTATCAATTATGAAATTTTCTGAGAACTCAATAATTAAAAACTTTTTTATTTGTTGCACTTTTTGAATGTTAAAATTTCTTAAAAAATAAAAACTGGAATTCGATTGTCAAAATTTAAATCTAGCCTTATTTTTAGGTTTTAAAGAATTGTTTCCCATACACTTTTTTTTGTATGTCTTAAAATAAGGGCGAATATTTCAAAAATCGCTAAAATCTAGTGTCCTTTGACTTTTATTGAATTTTTTATCATCTTAAAATTTGTTTTAGACCATCCACCAAGTTTTACCAGGAATAAAATTTTCTGAGAAATTGATAATAAAAATATTTTCCATTTGTTGCAGACTTTTTGAATGACGCTGTATAATCTCATAAAATTTAGAACATCGTATTTATGCTTGATGTCATAGATTGTCAGTTATTAATATATTTAAATCCTAGATGTTTAAAAACTGAATTTAAATATTTGTCTGTCATCGCCCATTAAAACAAAAACGAAATTACAGGGGGTTGATACATGTACAACACCAATTGTTCGGGACTCTTGGTTCCAAAGCTTTGCCGGATTAAGCATTTTGCCGGACCACGGACTACTACACAGGTTGGGAAACTTCCATATAAAACCAACTAAAAGCTGTATTACATTATACAATATCTTGTAAAAGAAATTGTATAATGTAATACACATTGAATAAAAAGATAAAGGAAGGAGCATTTTAGCAATCTTAAGGCGTCCAGGTTAGCCTCTCAATATGGCGGATGCATGTTTCCGCTTCTCAGTGGCGTATCTGACATTTTTCAATATGTATTGAATAATGTAAATATTTGGTTTGTTTTGACTTGAGCCTGTTATTTACTTATTTATTTCTTGTTTTGTGGTCGAGGGAATTAAAAAAACGACAGCATACATCAATATTTGCATTGTTTACTATGAGAGTTAAAAAATATGCTGTACAAAAACGCACGCCACTGATATGACATACCATTTTGACAGACCACATCAAATTTTCAATACATGATTACACTACAAAATATTAATGTCTACTTACCTATGAAACGTAATCTATTAATCTTCAACATTTTTGGACCTAGTAAGACTACAAGATCTGCAGCTAACCATTGTAGCACACAAAACTCTAAATTTCTTGACTGTTTGACCTGTCAAAACCGGCCGCCATCAGGGGCCATTTCTGTCGTCATTTCCGTCGCCGACAAACGCTGCAGTATAATAATTAAAGCTCCTTTCTTTATCTTTTTATTCAATGGTAATACAGCTTTAAGACCGGTAACTAGTTCATCCCACAGGTGGCGATAAATCTAAAAACCGTTCACCATAAATTATCGCTAGATGGCGATAAGTCTAAGAACCGGTTCTTGCATAAGATTCTGACGTAGTCGGCGAGACTTATGAGTCTTCGCTAAAAAATTCGCAAAGTTCGAATTTAATCAATCAGTGGATATATGTAGGTATATAAAAATAATTTAACCCAATTTTTAAGTAAGTTTTCTTTAAAATTGAGATACAACCTAGTGCAAGCATACTTAAGAATAATTCATCTAATTTAAGCAAACCTGTATCTCTTATAATAAGCGACATCCCCATGCTGAAAATGTTGTCTAGGACACCCTGTATACTCAGAATCTAAAACCATCAAATTATTAATTTATAATTTGAATTTACTATACTTAAGCTAGTTTAGTTTAGAATAATTTCCGATAAATTTGTGCCAACATACTGTTGACACGTTTTATCATAAAATTGTGTGGTTAAAAAAATTACCCGCCCCATTTGACATGTTGTCATTTAAAATTGACGTAGGTGTTAAAATATGAATGGATTGCGATTGCACAGTAAAATTAGTAGAAAAGTTAATGGTAATGAAGAGAGATAGTGAAGAGTCACTAATTTCAAGTTCTTCTACTAACATTGCTTCAAAATCGAAGGGATATTGTTCATTTAGGGATAACACAGGTACTTCAAAGCGTATTTATCTTTTTTATGCTCAAAGTTTAATTTTCTACAGTAGACTAGTACAGTGGTGCCCAACCCGTAGCTCGCGAGCAACGTGTTGCTCGCGACACCTTTTGATGTGGCTCGCGACAACTGTTGATGTGCCTCATTTTCTTTAACATATTACAAATTTTTATTGTTTTTTTTAAAACGTTTAAAATTAAAATATTAAAATCAAAATATATTATATGTGGCTCGCCTAAAATGTTTAAATTCTAAATTGGCTCGAGCCCCAGTTAATGGTTGAGCACCACTGGACTAGTACATATAGGTATCAAATTTAACGTAGACTTTGTTACAATGATAGGCAGCCTAAGATTATGCAATTTTTAGTGTAGATATATGCTTGGTATCTGTTAAAGATGTTTTGTTAACTTAAGTATACATACAGAAGTAGTTATGAATTAGAAAAGTCCCATGAACGTTGGGGCTGCGACGTTTCTTTGCAAAGATAGGAAACATTTTGTAATTGCTGATCGTTGCACTGCATTAACAACTTAAATTTTCATTATGAAGGCTTGCAATAAGTCATAAATGTTACTACATTAATTTTTGACATTCTGGTAGTAAATTAAATTTTGGACGTTGGCAATGTGATTGTGCTATTAGCGTAAGGTTAAATTAAGTCTAATCAAAATTTTAGGTTGTAATTATGACGCGTACTCTAATATTAATGGGACCAAATGTATTGGAAAGAAGAATTTACGTAACAATGAAGTTATTTAAATTTTTCTTATTCTTAAACCCTGTTACGGTAGGCAGGGCCGATTACAGGGGGGGGGGGCTAATTACCGGAGCCCGGAGTTGCAAAGGGGGCCCGGATTCGAGCTAACACAATGTTTTGTTTACAAATACTGTTAAAATTGATGAGCACAGCGATGAACAAAATATATTTTTTGTGCGATCGTACTAGAAACAGTTGTTTGACGGACGCGTTAGCAACCATAAAGTACTGCATTTCCGGCCCTATCCTTAGCAACGGTCGCTACGGCGTACGAAAAAGATAATTTGCATTATGGTGCCTGTACACCTGAGAGTAAAGTACTCTCGAGAGTAGCGTCGCCAAGGATACAGCCCCTGAGAGTAACTCGCGATTGGCTGTATCCTTGGCGACGCTACTCTCGAGAGTACTTTACTCTCAGGTGTACAGGCATCATTAAGCAGAACGGAAAGCGCATGTGCGTGTCTGAATATGTTCTCTGAGATTATGCCTTCCCCGTTAAGGGTAGTGACGTAGAGGTCTTTAGGTTGTTAACTGTCAGGTAGTTTATAACCTAATATTTTCGTGTTGATACTATTACTGAATACTGAATAAAAAATTAGTGTTGATTTACGTATGTTCTACGTTAAAGTAATTTATATATTTATATAAAGTTTTGCTGGTTTTCAAACAGGTTTATTCCTTTAAAATTCTTTTTAAAAAAATCCTACATGTTTCGCCGAATATATTTTTTCGGCATCCTCGGGATGTTTTTGAAATTGATGAAAATTTGTTTTATAATGTTGAGATAGTAGACAAGTTGAAAGTTGTTAAAAGTTGAAAAAATTGTTGAGTTTGAAAAATGATGGATTGAAACTTAAAATAATTTTGATATTGTATTATTGAAGAAGATTAGCACGAATTTAACATAATAAAATTTTTTTATATTACAATATTTTAAAACAATCACAAAATGTACGACACAAGCACGTTAAAAATTTTACTAGTAAATGAATAGAATCTCTGCTTCTTAAACCAATCGATCGAACTTAAGAGCAAATTTTTCGCAAAAATAGTAAAACAAATCAAATTTCGGGCCAAACGGTGGCAGATACCAAGAAAAGTCAAGAGAAACTTTTTGTTTAGAATAAAAAGTTTGATTTTATACAGGGCCGTACTAGTTTTTTATAAAATTTATTAAAAACGAACCCCCGCAACTCCGCCACTGGTTGCTTGTGGAGCTTGATATCCTTACAGATTGTGGTACCTAACCTGTAAGGCTGTACTGTATACCAAATTTGATTTAAATGGATCTACTGGTTGAGAAACGGTTAAACATTATCGATAATTTTTCGAAAATTTCAACAACCTGTATCTTTAAAACGAAGCGTTTTTGGACCCATGTTGATAAGGAATATTCGCTTTAAAATAAGTTTTTCTATCGACCGTTAAAGTCCTGCTACTAAAAACTGGACCACCCTGTATATCGAAATGTGAGTCTTAAATTTGTACCTTTCTTAGAGAAAAGGGGTCCCGCTGTCTATTGCTTCTTCGGGGCCCGAATTTTCTGTTAACTACCCTGACGGTAGCGGTAGGTGTTTGAAGTGGCCACCGTGTCTTCTTAATTGCATGCATGTGCTCTCCGTTGTAATAATTGGCAAACCC
The DNA here is from genome assembly GCA_947652605.1 of Elmis aenea. NCBI lineage: Eukaryota > Metazoa > Arthropoda > Insecta > Coleoptera > Elmidae > Elmis > Elmis aenea. The sequence goes on from OX393578.1 coordinate 46,560,445, forward strand.
ACTCTGAAACCTCCTAAAGCAAGATGCATATCAGCGTATTCTGTTAATGAAAAATCCTTATTTAGGTGAAAACAGCAGACAGCGTTTTAAGCGTCAAGAACTGATACTCTATTTGACTTAATAAAAGCCTTCTTAAGGACAAATGTAGTTGAAAATGTCGTGCAATCGACAATTACAAAATGTTGCGTATCTTTGTGAATGTCAAAGCCCACACGTTTATGTGACTTTTCTAATAAGTTTTTGTTTCTGAAACCATACCTAAATCTTCAGAACGAACAGACACCATATATAGCATTTCATAATTGAATGCTGATCCTTAGGGGTATTATTCCTTGGATGATTTTAAGAAAAAAAGTTCATATCAATGTAGGTCCGCAACCGCCGTATTTTTGAGATACAGGGTGTTAAAAGTTGAAAAACATATCGGTTTTTTCGTTATATCTTTGATACCGCTTAAGATATTTTTTTGAATTTTAGTAGGTACTAACTAGGCATAAAAACACATTTTTTTCAGAAAAAAAAATTGTTCTATTTCTACCAATGGCGTCCGTACTAACATGTCCTTGAATATTTTTAATGAAAAAAATGATATGCCACTGTTTTTTTTTTCAAAATAAATGTCATTTTTATAATTTTACTTTATCTCTTAGTAAAAATGGCCTCTAGACTTTTTTTTGTCCGACGAACGGTTTTCGAGTAAACTTTTAACACCCTGTATCTCAAAAATACGGCGGTTGCGGACCTACATTGATATGGACTTTTTTTCTTAAAATCACCCAAGGAATAATACCCCTAAGGATCAGCATTCAATTATGAAACACCCTACATACATGAATATAAAAAGTAAATATAAGGTTTAGCAAGTCCCATTTTTAGCTCTACCATATGCGCTTGCAGCGGAAGAAAGCTGAATCATTCTGAATACCAAAGACATTCTGGATCAACGCATAAATAAGCTTTTCATTAGCGTAACTATTCGGAACTTGTACATTTGGCCTTATTCCAATTTCGAACTTGCTCAGTAATGCAAGATTTTAATTCTCGCCAAGGTATAAATCAAATATGTTTATTTTTATCTGTATGTTAAAATTCCTCAAACAAGGAAATATTGTTTAATTTACATGTTAATAAAATACCTCAAATATAGTATCTAAAATAATTCGATTTAAAACCGGTATGACGTTTCTATTTGACCAACTTATAATTATTAGCTAATTAATATTTTTATATTAGGTCTTTAGGTGTGTAAAAATTGTTCTCTATTTGATAAAAGAAAATCTATAAAACAATGTAATGGTCCTTGTATTTCTGTGATTGTATTCCATGTTCCAACTTAAGGATCTCGCGTATTATACAGGGTGATTGATTGGGACCGGGCATTAAAAATATATGAGGAATGAAAAAAGGTATTGATCTGAAATTATGGTTATGACCATAATGGCATATGATCTGTTTAATGAAAATAGTTTCAAGATGGCGACACTTCCGGAAATACCGGAAGTTGACGTCTACTTTCTTATTTAAAATACAATGGTCTATTTTTTATTGCAATTTTGGATTTAACACGTTATTTTAGAGGGACTTTTGATAGCATTCCCTATATCTAAGTGCAGTCGTTTTTTAGATTTTTGGACTTTTTTGATTTTTTTTTGATTTTCATTGTGATGCTTAATATTATCTACCGCCGCCATTTTTGAAGAGAAAACGCTTAAATTTAGACCATGCATAGAAGAACTTTGGAGTTCATCCTGGAATTATTGCAATCGATGTATTACTTACAGGGTGACCCAAAAATATTTTTTTTAAATACAACTTCAGACCACTACATTTTTTAATGCACAATTACATTCTGCATTAATCTGTATTAGCATTTCCTATACACCTATCTGCAACAATTTTCGAGTTATTAAAATGTTTTGATAAAGTTAAGAGAAATTGCAATATTTTTAAATAGTAGGCCTTGGAAATGACAACAAATGCCAATATTAATAAATAATAACAGTCAACCACTTTTATTGCGTATGTCTGAAGTATGTATGAAAATGGAATATCAAGAGTATTCAAACACGGATATTTTGAATTTACTTTACATTCATAGACAATATCACAAGATTATTGAAAGTGCGAACGAATAGTTGTGCATTTTTAATGTAGCTTGTACAGCATAGTATGTTAAACCCGAGTCCTGCGCTGCCGATCGAATTGACCGCTGGGATGGTCATTAAAATATCCCAGGATGTTTGTTGACTTCATTAGTTCCATTATTTGTCACACGCTTAGGTCGAATACCACCAGATTTCACTTTTCTTAATTGCAAAAAATTGTATTCTATTCATTGAAATGTTTGTCTGGTCATTACAGTCAAATGGGGGCACCTCTCACTGAACACACGGCAAGTTCTTTCGATAATCTTGTGACATTATTCTTGAATATAAAATAAGTTCAAAATATTCGTGTGAATACTTCCATTTTCATGTATACTTTAGACAAAAGCGATAAAAGTTGTTGACAGTTATTTAATATTGGCATTTGTTGTCATTTCCAAGACCTACTATTTAAAAATGTTACAATTTCTCTTAACTTTATCAAAAATTCTTAAAAACTCGAAAGTTATTGCAGATAGGTGTAGGAAACGCTAATACAGATTGATGCAGAATTTAATTTTGCATTAGAAAATGAAAAAACAATTGGGCATTGTATTTGTAAAAAACGACTTTTAGTGATCTGAAGTTGTATTAAAAGAAAATTAAATTTTGAACACCCTGTAAGTAATGCATCGATTGCAAAAATTCCAGGTTAAACTCCAAGGTTTCTTCTGTGCATAGTCTCAATTTAAGCGTTTCCTCTTCAAAAATGGCGGCGGTAGATAATATTAAGCATCACGATGAAAATCAAAACATTTTCAAAAAAGTTCAAAATTCTAAAAAACGACTGCACACGTATAAGAAGTGCTATCAAAAGCCCCTCTAAAATAACGTGTTAAATCCAAAAATCCAATAAAAAATAGACCATTGTATTTTAAATAAAAAAGTAGACGTCAACTTCCGGTAATTCCGGAAGTGTCGCCATCTTGAAAATATTTTTAATAAACAGATCATATGCCAATATGGTCATAACCAAAATTTCAGATCAATACCCTTTTTCATTCTTCATATATTTTTAATGCCCGGTCCCTATCAATCACCCTGTATACTGTACTATTCTTAACTACTGTACAGTCGAATTCGTATTCTATTATTCATCTTTCTTGATAATCTTGATTCTTTGTGCGATGTTTTTGCGAGTGTTGACCTTATGGCGCGTGCCTCTTTGTATACGGTTTAAAAATATCGGATGAGTAACCCGTGCGTTGATAAAATGTATCGGAAATCAGATGTACTTACTGTTTTTATGCGAATCTGGGTGATTTATCTGCTGGCAAGTCCTTAGAAATAAATATTAGATCTCTGAAACGTCCTTCAGGTTGTTTTTCAATTTGATACGTACTTCGTGGGATTGCACATAAATAGAGATCTATATTTAAATCGCAACCCCGATGAAGTTGTGTTGGTAAATATGTTAAAACGTCGTTAAAAATAAGATATCATGAAATGGTATTAGAGCAGCCGAAGTCTGAGTATCTAGAAAAATTCAGTTTAATGTGTTTAAAAGATTGGTGATAGACCATTATAAACAAATACGTGCAAATAAACTCTCTGTTTGAACAAATACTAAAAAAATTGCTCCTTGTTGCTTGTACACATTTGGAATTAAAAACAATAATCATGCTGGGTGCATGACTGTTTGAAATATCATATACAGGGTGTCCCTGTTATCACCGCAAATATTTTAAGTGGTGATAGAGGTCCTTTTTCTAAGAAAACATTTCAAGTACAATTTTTTTCTTAAATCAAATGCTAAGCAGATATCAACACTTACTTGATTTTTTTACGCTTTTGCATTTAAAAGACTCTTTCGACGAAAATATCAATTTTATCGTAAATAACCTTACAGCTCTTTAATAGAGCAAGAAATTCTCTACAAAATTGATTATAATTATTTTTTGTCTACAGGCAATGGGTTAAAAGTTATAAGGCAGTTTGTACAAAAAAAATGTGAAAAATTTAAAAACTTTATTTGCTTCTAGAGCTGGATCCACCAATAAAAATTTATGTTGTATTTTGTATTTCAAATTCAACACAAACATTTGCGGCGCAAATTTAAATCTGGTTAAGTATTTTACCACGTAAATAGTTATCTTGTGCGTTGAACGGCCGAATCCACTTGTGCACGTTTGTTTATGCAGAACAATGCACTCAAAATCAAGTCCACATTGACAAGACTGTGCGGCGCAAATCTCTTTGAAGTTGGCTAAAAACCGACAGCACGATGGATAGCGTGCGTTGTTCGTCACGAAATTATTTGCGTGCATTTCTATGCGGCGCACAGTCCACACCAACAAAAATTGCGACGCACACGAGCAAATTTGTGTCAAATACAACGCACAACGCAAATTTTTATTGGTGTGGATCCAGCTTTAGACTTTGCAACCGCTGTATTTTTAAAAGGTTGTACCAAAAAACCGACGGTCCATTCCGGATAGCAAATTTTACAACTTTGTTCAAGTGAAATTTTCGGAAAATCAAACCGATTTTTTATTGCATATTAAACATTTTTGTATTTTTGTAGTTTGAATTTATTCAAATTTTTTAGGAAGTTCGCATGCATTGACTGTTGTGATAAATTCACAATAGTTTTTTTACAGATGTAAACTGCTAAAAGAACACTTTACTTTTCCTAGAATCGTTTCTATACGATCCATTCCAAATAAATATGGAGGGTCTAATTTCATAAACGAAATCTTTCATTGTTTCATTTCACTAACCATTTAAAGATAAAAACAAACAGTTTTAAGAATTTTTGTTTCAACATTCATAAATATTTAAATAATCTTTCGGTAAACCTTCCTCAACTAAATTCTTGGAATAAAATTCTGTTGGAAATGGCTATTCACATAAAGTAAAACTATAAATATTAGAGAACAAAAATAGTGGGAGGATAAAATAGCGCATATAGAGTGTGTCTGTAAGGTGTTCCGTAAAATTGGCAATAGATTCGGAAATTAAAATTAAACCGACGTTTCTTTACGTAACATTTTGTAACTGCCGGTTGCATTGTACAGGGTGGTCTAAATTCGATGAATTACAAGGGTATCTCGCTTAATATTCAAGATAAAGAAACGATTAAATTACTAAAAATGTGCAGTTTTTTAGACAAACTCAGAACCGTTTTCCAAAATATTCTATCACTTCCGGTTTTTGAGTTATTAGAAAAAAGTGTTTTTTGTCATATTAATAATGTGTCATATCTCCGTTATTATTGTAAATATCGAAAAAAATTATGGAGATTATATTTAGACATTTTTATGTAAAATTCGATGGTACTAAAAAAAAATTACCTACGCCGTTTTAAAGTTATGACACAAACTTACCTTTTTTAAATTGGAAGCTATAGTTGGCTATGATCTATTTAAATTCATTTTTTTTCCATTTCAAATATCTAAGGGTTGATGCAGTTATTGTGAAATCACTTTATCGTCGTTTAGTCGACTTGAAGTTGACTTGAATATGGCTTCCAAGTTTCAAGTAAAGCCTGGTTCTCCATTATTCAAGTTACTTAAATTCAGGTAACTTGAAACACTTTACCAATGTGAACCTGTTGTTTAGTTGACTTCTAACGTGAAAGTCAACTAAATATCAGGTTCACATTAGTCAAGTGCTTTTAAGTTACTTGAATCCAAGTCGCTTGAATTAAAGTAACTTGAATAGTGAGAACGAGGCTTAAAGCTTTACTTTACTTAAAACCTTTCAACCTTGCATCGACAACTTAAATAATGCGATTGTTTTCCCACACATATCTGACACAACTGAGTGACGTTTGTAAAAAGTTAATAATTAATAAGTTAAAGTGAAAAAATTTCCTCGAAATGTATGAAAGTTACGATGTTCTGTAGAACTTAGAAAATGACAAATATCGCGATAAGAATGTACCAACTGCTTCGACGTCATTTTAAATATCTACTGGCTTCAATACACTTTAAAAAACCTAAAATTAAGTTACTTGAATTCAAGTATTTGACTAATGAGAACGGGGCTTTAGGTTCGATTCAGTGGCGCGCCGTAGGTATTAATCGCCGGGGTGCGAACTCATTTCTGGCGCCTTAAATCCATATTGTTAATGCCATGGATAAAAAATGTACAATTGGCAACATTCGATAGAGAGTAGAGAGGTTAGGGTTATTCGCTTCGCAAGCGCGAGCGTAATATAAATGAAAATTCACATTGTCATTATACCTTTACATTTACACCACGTAGTAGTAGGTTCAGAGTTCAGAAGCCTGTCGAAATATCGGGAACTTTTCGACATAAATTTTCGCTAGATGGCGATAAGTCTACGAATGAAATTTATATTGACAATAAATTAATTAATACTTTTCTACATTTTTAAAATATTATATAGGGCGTTTTTTACGCTTGGTCAAAACAGGCACAATTTTATCTCGTTTCATGCGCCCACTGATTGAACGCGCCCGTGTACAAAGCACCCCTTGCACCCCAGGCACGGCGCGCCCTTGGTTCGATTGCATAAATCGCTTCACTTTGCTTGTTTAATTAACTTGGAAACTTAGCATCGAGTTTCCCATAGGTACAACGTTAACGCTAAAATGCGATGTCAATATGCAGTCGGGCCTAATTGACTCAATAAATGTTTTTTGTTTGTTTCGTTTCGGTTCAGATCTGCTAAATATAATTTCGTTTTTGTTAATATTGTTCCTGGTGAAATTTCGTTCCATATATTCCATTTACACACAAAAAATATTTGTTTTATTGTTTTCAGTCCTGCATGGATTAAGAATTTTGTTTTTGTTTCGGAAAAGCATTTGTTTTTTTCGTTTATCTTATTAGTTTCTGTTCCGTTCCTTGTCCCTGATCACAAAATGTTGCGTATCTTTGTGAAGAAACGTGTTAATGAGATTTTTCGTTCTAATTTTTGCATCTGAATCTACAGGGTGACTTGTGGGAAACGGACGTTTTTTAAATGAACAGAACTCGGTTGTTTTTAAGTTTCTTTTTTGTTTTTTTTTTGCAAAGTGAAGAATAACATCTGCCATTTGATTTAACAAAGTCAAGTATCCGATTGAACGAAAAGTTGTTTTTTTTTTGTTTGTTTTTAATCAAGTATACAAATGAATGAACAGAACTCGGTTGATTTTCAAGAAAAAGCAAACTTATTTATTACAAATTGAGAAACAATGTATGCTATTTGATTTACCATAATTATTTAGTTATGGAAAATTATGTCCATCAGGTGGCGGCCACCCTCGGTCTAGCAGCTGTGCGTCAATTAAATGCGTCTCTTCTGTAATGGCATCTTTCAACTCCCTTAGTGTACGCGGTTTGTGGGCAAAAACACGTTCTTTTAAGTGCCCCCACACGAAAAAGTCGAAGGAAGATAAGTCTGGTGATCTTGGGGGCCACGACAAGTCACCGAAACGCAAAATGACGCGGTCAGGGAACGTGTTTTTAACAACTTACGACTACTGATACACTCATACACGTCACTACTGGCATTTGTATACTTGATTAAAAACAAACAAAAAACAAACAACTTTTCGTTCAAGAGTATACTTGACTTTGTTATATCAAATGGCAGATGTTATTCTTCACTTTGCAAAAAAAAACAAAAAAAAACAAAAAAAAACAAAAAAAAACAAAAAAAACTTGAAAATTAACCGAGTTCTGTTCATTCAAAAAACGTCCGTTTCCCACAAGTCACCCTGTATAACTAATTGACCAAACACTTTTAACAACACCCTGTATAACTACACATGTACATTATGTATGTGCTTGCCAATGATATGCTAGGTAAATATCAAGTTACTTGTTACCTGCATGCAGTTACATAAGCGTCGCTAATGTTTTATCATTAACAACTTAGTACACATGTTTATCATCAATTCGTGTTTTCAGTAGATTTCCATTCGCCGTATCGTAAATTTTGCGGTTTGTGCTAACTAATCACAATGTAGCCTATTTTTAAATTGTTGGACAAACGACGACGAGTGCCGTCTTCATTTAACTTTATTTGGCACGTGTTGTTCGAGAAAGAGAGCTCACCAGGATTATTTCGTAACAGTTCAAAATGTTTTGTTGTAAAAGTGCCAGCCAGACGTGGCGTTACGAGTTATTTTGTTTAGTGGTGTCGATGAAGGTGTAAAAGACGGTTTTAGAGACGATCATTTGTTTATCCTAAAGTGTCTCGGTGAAATTAACAACGAAAATGTGCTCCCGTGGAGTTCTGTTGACTAGCACTTCCGAAGATCGGGTGGAGTGTCATTCTCCAAGTCATCTTCGTGTCAACTCATTTCTGGACGAAGATAACTATCGAGGTACATAAAACTTTAACACGCACATAACCCAATCTTTTAAATACAAAGTTGGCTGGGTTTACTGCCGGATATCAGACGTAGTTAATAAAAGTTTAGATGTCCTTGTATGTTGCCCTAATTAAAGTTCTTAACGTTAAGCCTCATGTAGACTTTCGTGGAAAAAATACGTTTTAGACTTCAGCAGAAACTTTGCACTCAATAAAAGTTGTGTATCAGCCGTCACGTCGTGTTTTATTTGTTTTTGTAGGAGATATATTTAGAATATTAAAGAGGAATTATAGAGCTGTTTGTTTTTATGGAGATAGGAAAGATTTACGAATTTTTAAATATGTTTTTCTCGTGTTGTTGATATTATGTTTTCGATGAATATATTTCTGTTACCACAGTATGTTTTCTTTGCAAATTAATAACTCATAGAAAACATTATATTCATATGTGAAAAGTAGGGGTTTACTATGTAAAATTGAATAATTGCAAATATTTCCTTCCCTAATTATTTTAGAAGAAAACAGTGAATACGGGTGATTGAAATGATTATTTGAAGTTGTCAAAGTAATTGCAAAACTGAAGTATGCATATGATGCAGTTTTAGAGCTATAAAAATTGTGTATTTACGAATTTTCTGTAAAATAATAAGAGGAGAAATGTATTTTTTAATTGACCATAAATGAAGCGCCTAGTGCTATGGTGCCTGTACACCTGAGAGTAAAGTACTCTCGAGAGTAGCGTCGCCAAGGATACAGCCAATCGCGAGTTACTATCAGGGGCTGTATCCTTGGCGACGCTACTCTCGAGAGTACTTTACTCTCAGGTGTACAGGCACCACTAGAGTGGCCTAACCACGTCACAGTAACAAATGAGAAAAGGGCATTTTAAGTTCCAGCTTGTTTTTATATTTTTAAACCTACACTTACAAATAATACACTTTTATAGTTGGTTATGCTTTAAACTTTCGACGTTTGATGCACACAGTAGTGCCAAACCCACAAAATTGTGATTTAGGCCACGGTTGCTTTGGAAAAACAGTAAATAATTCGGACGCATTTATAAACTTTTGGTTCAATCTATACTTTACAAGGGAAAATTAAAGTTGGACTTTTAACAAATATTAGTTATCAATCTGTACTGTACTGTAATTGGTACTAATAACTCAAAATTTGCGATTTTGTGGGTTAGGCCAATTTAGCACTAGGCGCCTCAATGTCCTATGTTGTACCTATATCGGGTGTCTTAGTTTGGAATTCGCATCCTTATAAGTACTAAACCATTAATTTTTGGACAATGAAAAATGGTAGGCTTATATTATATTATTATAAAAAATTTGACTTTAATGTTGTCAAGCAGTTACAAATAGAGGACAACTGTGTTTGGAAGCGGGGGGGCGGTCACTTTTAATTCATTAAAGTCTAATTTTGTATGTCGACGTTTATTATTATTCTTTATTTTGATTAAAAATTAATTTCTAATACATTTCCATTAATAGTCATAGTATAATTTTTAAGATTTGATCGTTTTTTGTTATGTTAAATAGACTGTTTGCTATTATTTGAATAAACTTTGAACTTATTTTTCTCGAAAATTTTCTTATGTAAGCATACTTTTTTAATACATGGTCGGATTCAGAATTAAATTCTTTATCTGAGTCAACAAAAACATGTATACTATGTAATTTAAAAAAAAAAAAACAGTTGCCTATCGCGCATTTGACATACGTCATCGTAGAGATACCAAATGCACATCACTTAATAGAGAATTTGTCGCCGTTTCCAAAAATATAAAGTTTGTTGGGATTATTTTCAATAATCAAAAAGTTGCGACAGTCAAACTGAATCACCCGGTATACAGGGTGGTGCTTTTTTCGATGCTCACCATTGCTATCTTGGAAACAGTAAGAGATACAAGGTCGGTTAAATTAGAGAAAAGTTGCACATTTTTATGGCGATTGAGAATCTGAAAAGAAATCCTGGATATTTTGATTCGTTTTTGATTTATTACAAAAAAACTGAAAAATGTGATTTTAGAAAAATATTATTATCTTCCCTACCATTGACGCTATTTCATTTAAACTTGGTAACTTTATGTTTTTGACCGTCCCGGGTTTGATGACGTCAACAGAAATTTTCTAAGCCTTCTAGATTTCAAGTTGCGATAGTCAACTTTTTTATTTCTTATGGCCGCCATATTGGATTTTTACACCATCAGACAGACAAAAAAATAAGCTTTTCAGATTGGTAACCAACATACCTTTTTTCTTTCAAAAAACTTGTTGAAATTTTAAAATTTGTGTAAATAATTCATAAAATCGAGAATGCTCTGAAAAACAAATGAAATTATAATATAAATAAAAGTGACACAACATTTTATAGATCTAACAAAATAAGGAACAGAATAAGGACAATAAATTTAAAACACAAGATAAATAATTATTTAAATTGTTTAAAGTGCGCGCCGTTATGTATGATGTATTGGTTAGTCCTCAGATTCATTTCGTCCACTGCCTTTAGGATAGTTTGTCTCGAAATAGAGTCGAAAGCATTTTTGATTTTATGGCGAAGAAGTTCAATATTTTCCGTTGGGGTTGCATAAACAACATGAATGTAAAAGTAATCCATAGGCATTAAACATGGCGATCGCGGAGGCCAATGAACAGGACCAAACGTACCAAGTCATGCATTTTGAAACCGTACATCTAAATTAATATCATTTTACAATGCGGGCGTTGTGAGCACCAGCTCCTTCATGCTGAAACTACTGATGATTTTGAATTGTTAATAATGGCAATTCGCCTAAAGGTGCATTTAAATCAAAGCGAACAGAAGCGAACGAACGAATTCGTTCGGTCAAGCTCGCGCAATTTGCATGGAGAAGCGAAGGCGAGCGAACGAATTCGTTCGCGTTCGCATAGGTTCCGTCGCGTGTCGGTAAACAAGCGAATCATCAAAGGAAGTTCGTGCTCGATTTGCATGGTGCATTTTGTAGCTAGCGAATTCTCTATACTCTATCCGACATGGTTTATTTTTCACACTAGCGCGGATCATCGACGAATGCGAATGTTCGTTCACATTGCATTGCGCATTGACGACCGAACGAACGAATACCTAAAAACCCCTTCGTTCGTTCGTTCGGTTCTGTTCGCTCTGATTTAAATGCACCTTAACATATCTTCTAAATATGTTTCCAACAATCTTAATTTCGTTATCTTTAGACCTATAAAATGTTGTGTCACTTTGATTTATATTATAATTTCAATTGTTTTACAGAGCATTCTCGATTTTATGAATTATTTACACAAATTTTAAAATTTCAACAAGTTTTTTGAAAGAAAAAAGGTATGTTGGTTACCAATCTGAAAAGCTAATTTTTTTGTCTGTCTGATGGTGTAAAAATCCAATATGGCGGCCATAAGAAATAAAAAAGTTGACTATCGCAACTTGAAATCTAGAAGGCTTAGAAAATTTCTGTTGACGTCATCAAACCCGGGACGGTCAAAAACATAAAGTTACCAAGTTTAAATGAAATAGCGTCAATGGTAGGGAAGATAATAATATTTGTCTAAAATCACATTTTTAATTTTTTTTGTAATAAATCAAAAACGAATCAAAATATCCAGGATTTCTTTTCAGATTCTCAATCGCCATAAAAATGTGCAACTTTTCTCTAATTTAACCGACCTTGTATCTCTTACCGTTTCCAAGATAGCAATGGTGAGCATCGAAAAAAGCACCACCCTGTATACAGGGTGGCTGATTTTTCATTGTCCAGCTTATATCTGCTGAAATATTAAAGTTACCAAAAAAAGTTAAATGAGAAACTTATTAAACAAAAGCTGGTCTACAAAATTGTGCTAAAAATTTTGTTCCATAGCCTACCAGTTTTTCGGAAAAATATCCAACTTTTGTTTTTTAAATAGAACACCCGGTATATTTTTACAGAATCACATTCTTAATCAATTTCTCTTTACAATGATATATCATAAGTACCATTTTGCTTTTAAATTATGCACAATATTTCAAAAAAGGGTTGATTAAAGTCGGCTGTGATATTGTTTTGTTTATTGCAAATACCTGTCAAATTTGTTTACATTAGCAAACACTTGTCAAATCAGACAAAAATAAGTGTAATTATAATTAAGAAAAATGTACCATACAAATAATGAAAAAGTTGATATGCTGTGCTGTTTCCACAGCCGGCTATAATAATTCTCTTTTTTTTTTAATATTGAGCATAATTTAAAAGCAAAATGGTACTTATGATAGTATCATTGTGAAGAGAAATTGATTTAGAATGTGATTCTATAAAAATATACAGGGTGTTCTATTTAAAAAACAAAAGTTGGATATTTTTCCGAAAAACTGGTAGGCTATGGAACAAAATTTTTAGCACAATTTTGTAGACCAGCTTTTGTTTAATAAGTTTCTCATTTAACTTTTTTTGGTAACATTAATATTTCAGCAGATATAAGCTGGACAATGAAAAACCAGCCACACTGTATATATTTATTTTTAAAAAAATAAATTATTATGAAATGTAAAACATATCTTAAATTGTTTAAGTTTTCACTTTTTGTGTTTAATTAAGTGCAGCTAGCTTAAATAATCTTTTGTTTTTTTTCAATGGCCACTTATATTAAACTTTACAAATACTGTAATATTGCTTATTTTTAAAAAAGATAATTTGTTGGAGGTGAAATTGCAATTGTTATAATAAATAATTGAAACGTTTTCCATTCCATGATTTTAATTACCAACGTACTTAATTGTTTTATTTTATTTGGCAGGTAGTGAAAGTCCAATAGCATATGCAAGTGGAGGTTTTCCAGGGTTAGATGATTGTGGATTGTCCAATGAAATATCAGCCCCTTATGAAGTGCCACAATACCCCATAGAACAAATCGAGAAGAAACTTGCCATACAGAAGCAAATCAACAACGTAAAGTAAGTTACATACATTATGTATTATTACGTTTGAAGTCGCTTGTTTTAAAGGACTTTAACTAAATTTAATTTCTTAATGTATTATGAAACGTTGTTTGTCTCTGGTACATTAATAGAGATTATTGAATCAGTGGTCCTCAACTGGTGCACCGCGTACCGGGAAGGTTTTGCGTAGCGTGAAATTTTTGGAGAAGTGTTTGTAAACACATTTACTCTATTACTTAGGGAACTTCAAAATTAAGTGTATATTAAGAAAATATTTTCTTATGAGCAATGTGTATTAAAATCTAAAGGTGATAAGCCCTTCAAAAGGCTACAGCATTTGACTTTGTTAATAACTTTAAATACCTGCACATTTGTGTTTATGTAGTGCAATGCAATTATTATTTCTACTATTAACCAGGGACTAAAAACGAAAAAAATTCCGTTCGTTTCTGTTCGGAACGAAAACGAAATATATCGTTTACGTTCTTTTCGTTCTAACAGAAATTTTTTTTTCTCGTTTTCGTGAACCGAAATAATAACGGTTAAAACCGGTTTTACAATATTCTTTTTGTCGTCAAAAAATCAATTTTTTTTTCTAGTCACCACAACCCTCTATAAATACGATGACAATATTTGCGTCTCAACTAAAATATAAACGATGACGATGGGGTTTGATGCTCTCGGACAGCATATTTTAGACTGGCGAACCATCGCCATATTAAATTTACCAAATCGTTAAACACATTAACATTTAACCATTTTATTAAGTTTAACACCCGTAAGGTGCAAAATCAAACCGTGATTAGGTTAAATTAAAATATGAAAATATAGCAAGTGCTGTTATAAATTTGTTTTAGTACTAAAAATCTATGCATTTGAGTTAAATAAGATCCTGCTGTAATTATTTGAAAAGACAAAAAAATGAATTCAAGTGGATAATTTACTAAATGTTATAAATAAAAAGATATTAAAAAAAAACTTATATTGACTTGAAATATACTTTAACGTTGTAGTTTGTACATACCATACATTATACATTTTCACATTCCGTTAAATCTTACTAGCAACACATCTTCCAATAAACCATTTTTTACATTAGTCCTTTTCGAAGTAAGAATAAATTTTACTAATATTATGTCTAAACGCAAATAACACATACACATTGATAATATATATCCAATCAAGTGTATATTCTATATTGATGATCTAAAAAACAAATTAGAAATAGAGAATAACTGTAGGTACCGTTAATTGTGTTACACGAAATTGCAAGTATAAACAATCAAGTTGTTAATACATTAATACATATTCACGTAAATATATGGAGAAAAGTGAAGCTCACTTATTTCAAGAGATTTTTTACTGCCTCGTGGAGTCTCCCCAGCACAGAAGGTAAATTCGCGTTTGTGTTTAACAAATAAAATTGAAATAGCGACAAAACCGGTTTTGGAAAATATTTATTTCGTTTTCGTTCTTGAACGAAAAATAATAATTTCGTTTTCGGTTTCGTTTTCGTTCTTAAAAAAATTTCGGTGAATTTCGTTTAACGTTTTCGTTTTCGTTCTGTTCTCAGTACCTGCTATTAACATGTGAAAATTTCATTAGCATAAATAAGTTGCTTCCCGGTTGGAACCGCGTCGAAGGTTTCTTCATAACCGACGTTTCGTCCTCCTTTATCGGGGACATCTTCAGGGTTGTTGGTTAAACAGCAACTGTAGGTTATGAAGAAACCTTCGACGCGGTTCCAACCCGGAAACAACTGATATACATTGGACATCGGCCGCGGAAGCCTACAACATGGATACATTTCGTTAATAGTTTTTAAAACGAATTTAAAATAAAAAAAAGTATCATTAAAAAGCCACAAAATGAGCTTTTTGTAGAACTTTACAGTTTTGCTAACTGTGATCGTTTAAGTGTAGAATTTTGTGGATGACCTTGGTTACTAAACCTACTTGATTGTTGACATATAAGTGAAATGCTTATTTTTTCGTTCTTTTCTCTACTCTTTTGTTTTAATACCATTGTGTTGCAAGGAAACATAGATCCAAGTGTGCCACAAGCACAAAAAGGTTGAGAATAACTGTATTAGACAAATAAATACTTTAATCTTATTTGTTGCCCTTCTAGACTTTGTTATCGTTTATGTAGTAACTACAGAATTAAATAAATAGCTTCAATTAACATAATCTAACAGCAGTCTGCTTAATAAGCGTTTTGAGAAAGCCAATTTTGTTGTCAGTTTGAAAATTGACTCTCGACTTTTATGAGACTGAGTAGGTACTTGAACTTGTACAATAAAAATATTAATAAACAATTACGCATATCTTATAATACGTAATTTTAATGTACAGAGTAATCTTTTGTTTTATTTGTTTATTTATTTTAAATTATTTTTTTTATATGAACTCTTTTAATTACAGAATTCTTAGAAATTCACGAAAAATTATAGATTTTTAGCAGGGACCCGAACCGCAAGCAATAAACGTTCAGTACCGGTTGCCGGTTTGATAAATTTTAACTTTTCGGTTTACGTTCCGAATCACCGGTTTTTATTTATATTTTATAATGATTCGGTAACCGGTTCGGCGGAAACGGTTCAGTTCCGGTTCCGGTTCAATGCTAAATATGATGACAATGCATATTTATGAATTGAACTGTCTGAAATTTTTCCATTTTCGCTAAAATGTAATCAAAATTACGAAAATAGAAAATCTACAATGTCATTAAAAAAAATAATCGGTCCGAACCGTTGTGTGAACCGATTGAAGCGGTTGAACCGGTTCACACCAGTCGGTTCGGTTCGATTAGGCGGTTTTGTGATTTTTTATATAAAAGGTTCAGTGCGGGTTCACGGTTCATTAAAAAAAAGCTCCGGTTTGTTCCAGTTCCGGTTCGGTTCGGGTCCCTGATTTTTAGTTGACGCTTTTTGACTAAAACTTCTTGTAGACGTTCAGAATTTGTGATTTTTGTTGAGCACTTGTTTAAATTAAATTAATTTTTCTGTGTGCTTAAAATGAGTCTTTTTAAAAGAAATTTAACTTCCCTTAAAATTCGTTGTCTTTATTTAATTGGAAGTGTTTCAAAATTCTTGCTACTTACGAACATGTTTGTCAGCGTGGTAATTTATAAGTAAACGACATTTTTGCATGTTGTAACTGGAAGGAATAAAACAGTGGTTCTCAACTTTTTTACTTTGTCACATTTTCTTAGTGGATAACTTTGAAAATGAAATAATACCGTATTTTTTAAGTTGAATTAAATTTTATTTCATATAATTTAAAAACTGTTTTACTGTAACTCCAGTATTAAAAACGCATTTCTGTCACAGCTTTAGTGTTCATACTGTGACGGACCGTACTGTACATTGGCCGCACTGTCAGAGTAGAGTATTTATTACTCTCATGTTTATTCTCTTTAATTATGGCCCATGATCATCTCTATAACGTGGTTGGGCCGTCAAACGTTATTTTACATAATGCACAGTTCTAGAGCAGTTACTAGGTTACTACACAGTAAGAAATAAATAAAACCCAACCATTTTAGCAACATACTCCTTTATTTTTCGGTGGTTGTTTCTTAATTACCCAAGCCCGACTGTCCCAAAATTTTGAGTTCTTTTTGTCATCCTTTTTTATTGTAATTGCATCCTTGTAATAATTTCCTATAAGCACATTTGCGTACGAGTAATGTGTTCTACTTATGATGGACAAATGTATCAACAAATCATTGGTTGACAAAAAAAAACAAACACTGACGTACATCAAGGTAGGACCGTAATGTTTTAACGTTAATTTAGTTTACTAAAATTGAAATCCTCATAAGTTGGTGCTTTTGAAGTGTTTCATGTTTTATCAAATGATGCTTCAGTATTTGTTCCATGTTATTCACTTAAAAGTTAATGTAACAACACTGATGTAAAATAAAAATAATTTATGCAGTGTTTGATATGTGAATAACAGAGGACGAAAACCATTACAGATAAACTACATCAAAAATCTGGAAGATCAATTTTCCTGCTTTAAGTATATCTTTTATATTATAAATTATAAACAGCATAAATTTGAAATTTTGGAACTCAGCTTCAGCAACGGGTCTTAAAGCTGTATTAATGGCTGTATTACACTACACAATTTCTTGTACAATTTCTTGTACAATTTCTTGTACAATTTCTTGTACAATTTCTTGTACAATTTGCTGTCAAAAAAATGTATACTAGATTGTACAGCTGTTGCCAAGTTACAATGTCGTAAATTGACATACGCGAAGGGTCAGTTTACGACCTAAGACGTGTTGTAACTTGGCAACAGCTGTACAATCTAGTATAAATTTTTTTGACAGCAAATTTTACAAGAAATTGTACAAGAAATTGTGTAGTGTAATACAGCCATTACTGGCAGAGCTGTTCATATTAGCATATTTGTATTTTGTACTTATCGAACTACAGTACCTATTATTATTCTGTATTGTTGAGTTAAAAGTGTCTTGAAGTTAAAATTTTTTTTTATTGTTCCTTAGCACTGAAATTTCACCATATTGACAATCGGTTTTAGTAATTTTCTTTTGCCAATAACCAATAATTTTGTAATAACACTGATGTGAAATAAAAATAATGTATGCAGTGTTTGATATGTGAATAAAAGAGGACGACGGAAAATTAACTCCAACGCAGTCAAACTAAAAAGGAGTAATAATTATTTTTGAAGGTTTTGCTATCATGTTGGTTCTGTGTACGAGATAATATAATTTTAAGTGTTTAATTGGCTTTTGTGTATTTTTAGATTAGTATGGTAACAGCAAATGTTTCTAGTAATAGAGTCAATCATGTATAACGCCTTACAAAATTGTTTGGTACTGCTGACGTGCTATGAAAATGAAACAGTAGGACCCAAAAACAAATTTGCGTGTTTAACGTTCTAATTGTGTCATATACCAGGTTTTTATTGTAATAATAGTTCATAATTAACAACGTTGCGTGTCACAAGATCTTAATTTATTTGATATTTGGTGTTTGCATAGTACCATACTTGTTTGCTTAACTTTTACCATGTACCTAATCAATATTCTAATTCAATGTGTGATAACTGATAACGACTAATTAGTGGAGACATTTTTTCGGTAATCCTAGACATGGAAATAGTTTTTCCATTGTAATAACATTTAAAGAAACACATTACATTGTAAGCGTTGCATTGAAATGTAATGACTCGATAAATACTGATTTTAGACGTAATTTACCTTTTATAGTTTTTGAAGATAATTACATTATCAATAAGAAAACGCAAAAATATATAGAATGTTCCATTTTAAAAAACGGATTTATTCGTGTTTGAAGTTTGACTAAATGGACCGGCCATAAGGGACACCCTGTGTATTATTTTAAAATTGTAACTAGTCAAAAATTGCTAGGACACTTGTCCTACAAAGTTTCAAAGGAATTCGTTCTGACATAGCTAAGTTGTGAAATATCATTGTTTTTATAAAAACTTAAATAACTCAAAAACGACTGATTTTAGATCAGGGTTGGGCAAATTTTGATTTATAATAAAAAAATAAAAAATAATTGATTTAAATTTAAAAAATCACGAAATTTTTATTTTTATTTTTTTTTTACGAAACTTGACTATTTTCCCTTTTTACAACTATTTTTTTTCATTATATACTGTACATTATTATATCATTCAAAAAGAATCAACAAATGAAAAAGTTTTTTACTAAAAATTTCTCAGAAACTTTTATTCTTGATAAAAGTTGGATGACCTAAAACTAATTTTAAGATGGAAAAAAATTCACAAATGTATACGATACCCGATTTTAGCGATTTCAGAAATATTCCTTAGAGTAAAGTGGCTAGTTTAAGAGTTACAAAAAAAAACTTCACAGGAAGAGATTGTTTAGAATTCAAAAATACGAGCAAAGGTGAAATATGACCTTAAAATTAAACTTTTTAGTTTTGAAGTAGGTAATAACATCCAAAAAGTCTACAACAAAGGAAAACGTTTTTTATTATTGGTTTCTCAAATAATTTTATTATTGAGAAAAGTTGGTGCATGGTCTAAAACTAATTTTAAGTTTAAAAAAAGTTCAATAAAACCTCAAGTAACACTTAATTTTAACGATTTTAGAAATATTCGGAAGTAACGTGCCCTTATTTTAAGAATTTCAAAGAAGTTAAAAAAAAATTTGCGTACCAACTTTCCTTGAGAATACAATTTTCCGAGAAATCAATAATAAAAAACTTTTTTATTAGTTGCAAACTTTTTGAATGTTGACACTACTATAAAATTCAAAAATTAAATTTTAACGTCAAATTTCGTATTGTAATATTTTTGATTTCTAAACAACTTTCTCCTACGAATTTATTTTGTAAGTCTTAAACCAGGGGCATTTTACTTTTGCGAATATTTTTTAAATCGTTAAAATTTGGTGTCATATAATTTTTTTCCATCTTATTAAAATTAGTTTTAGGCCATGCATAAACTTTTATCAAGAATAAAATTTTCTGAGAAATCGATAATAAAAACTTTTACAATTGTTGCAGCCTTTTTGAATAAGGCTGTAGATCGTAAACATAAATAAAGTTTGATTTAAATCATGATTTTAATTTTTTAAAATCAGCTGATTTAAATCAGGCCAACCCTGTTTAGATACATAAAACCTATACATTTTTGAAAAAAAATTCAATATTTCATCTAAAAATTATAAATAATACTGGGTGTTCTATTAGAAAAAAACTAAGTGACGCATCGGCGTCCAAAAACAAAACTGTGTATAGTTGAAAATAATTTAAAGTTATGTAGTAAATGACAACAAACACTTTTTTTTAACACTATTTTTTTGTAAAGTGTTCACAAGACGAGATATTGATCCGTTACGTTACTTTTTGTACACACTGTATAAAACGCTTAAAAACAGATTTTTTGTTCGACTTTCGAGTTTTTGTTCGAGTTTCAAGTTGTTTTTAACATCAAACTTTTCGAAGTTCGGGGGTCCACTGTACTTTTTGCGGTACCTATAGCATTTTTATAATAATGTAATAAACGAGGTACCCCGTATACCTATAAAAAAAGGTAAGATATTCGTGTATAATTGACCAGTGACAAATTGAATTTCCTTTTCCACCTAAGGAAATTCTTACGTAGGTATATAATACGTAACGTGAGATCTAAAAACTATATCGTGTGAACATCAAAACTACAAGTCTCGTAGCATGTTTTCGACTGTGCATAATTTTTCAATTCAATAAGTTTAGACGTTAGCTTATTTTATTCGAATCGAGCCTCTGCTCTAAAGTATAATTGAAACTGCATGTTGTCACGTAACGTTTTTAAAATATTACTCTGCAATTTATCGGAACACTCAGGGACGGCTCTAGGGTAGTCGGCGCCCTGCTGCGAAGTACTCTTATAGCGCCCCCTCCCCTATATATATTTAAAGACAAAAGTGGCTAATTTTCGGGTAATAAAAATAATAAAAATATAATATTGTTATTAATAATTTAATTTAATATAAATCTTTATAGAGTATGTAATGGAATTAATTACATAAAACACTACATAAGTAGGTACTAAGTAGTATACTTAAAACAAAACGGATTTACTCTTATTCTAAATTCTTAACAAAATAAAATTTATAAGCAAACATAATATTAAAATTTTACTTTTCTGGCTTTCATGCTAGCAAATTTATCAATAATTTATTTATTTATTTATAAAAAATTCGTAGAACATGGTTACATTTTCAAATACACACTCCAAATTGTTGGCACAAATAAAATTTAGTATGTCAATTGTATCTGAATAAGTATTAAGATCTACAAAGTCACCAAAAAACCTTTAATTCATCAAATAATTCTAATGCACTTATATCCTTGTCTGTACCATCCGTAAGCATACTTCCGATATCGTTACAATGTTTTCTAAAAATTTCTTTGTCCATATTTTTTATCTCTTTGATATCGTAAAAAAATTAAAATTATCATTGTGATTTTTAAGTTGGCTAAATCTTTCTTCTAAAGAGTTCAGTACTGTAGTATTTAAAATAACATTGAAAAAAAAATATTTTAAATTTATCTTTAGGACCAATCGGTGTTTCATCGGCAGATTCGTAACTAAATTGTTTCTTTATATTACGTCTTCGTACATTTTTTGACGGAATAAATTTTGGTGCAATTTCTAACTCTGTAGCTAGTTCTTTTGCATATTCTAAAATTTTATTAAAACCTTTATCTGTTCTTAATTCCTTTATGAAACATATTAATTCGTCTAATGCAACTAATGCACTTTTTAAATGCTGCTTAACACCTTGTAACATTTTACTTACCACATTTAATCTGTTAAATACTTCATACTATAAAATAGTAGAACAAATACATTTAAAATTTTTAATTTTTTTAGCTAAACTTTGTGCCTCATGTCGACTTTGTAGTCGTTATTATTATTATCAAAAATGTCTATTAATGCGTCGTATATTTTCGTATCTTAATGGTCGCAGTGCTTCAACTCTAGATTCCAATCTAGTTGCAGATGAAGGTTTTAATGTTAATTTTGATAAATTCTTTTTTAAAATGTCCCACCATTTAGTAGAACTACTAAAAAAAAATTAAAGTTCTTGAATAAAGCCAAAAAAAAACTAATTGTTTCGACATTTATTTTTGCGGCATCATTCACAACTAAATTCAACGAATGCGCAGGCACGGAATAAAGAAAGCCCTGGGATTTAAATTTTGAATATGCTTTTGAACTCCTTTATTTTTACCTGTCATATTTGCGCCGTTATCGTAGCCTTGTCCTCTCATATCACTTATATTTAAATTGAAATCACAGAGCTTTGCCCACTCTCTGATTAGCCGAGTTCTGTGTTGGCGCGCGGTTCAAATTTAGCCTTATCCATATTGGCACGTGTTTTAAATTTATTTTTATACTAGCTTATTTAAAATAAAATTCATTTTGACATTAAATTTGGTTGACATTTTAAAATTTTAAAAACAGCACACATTTTATTTAAAGAAATAATCTTGTAAGGCGCCCCCTTAAGGGGGCGCCCTGATGCTGTGCATCACTTGCATCATGCCTTGGGCCGGCCCTGGGAACACTTAGGGAGTTAGATCGTCTGATGTTTTTTTTTTTTTGCTTGTACCATTAGTGTAGGGGTAAGGTGCATGTATAAGTGAATTAGACCGAATTACTAGAGGATAGTCGGTAGTACGGACACGTTTGCCGCAATGCACTTCAGTTCGTGACAAACTCAGAGCGCGAAAGTTGTCGGCACATTTGCGAATTTGAAGTTTTTCAAATATTTCGCGAAAGAAATGTCGATGTTTGGTGCGGCGTCCAAGTGGCGACGATTTAAGCCGCATAATGGGTGCTTGATTTGTGGTATTAAAAGTAGCTATTAGATTTTTAATTTCTTTTAATTATTTTATACATAAAATCTAGGAAGTTTAGATGTACTTAACCCAGTTTTTAAGCACGCGATATGCATGTTTTGTAGTCGACGGAGAAAAACGGCTGAAATAAATTTCAAACGAACTTTAAACCAAAGGTTTTTGCTGTACGTTTTTTACTAGAAATTTGTACAATTTAAGTTTATGAAAGTGTTTTATTTACATTTACTTTCTTTATAAAACACGATTTTTGTGTACTTATACAGCGTGACAATAATCTACATGTATTGTACGAGTAACTTTGTTATTATAAGAGTTATATGATCGGTTAAATTAGCAAAGTTGGGCAGAACTTCAAGACAAATTTAATGCCATTTTGACATTTGACCTACACTTCCAAATCTTTCAAATATTTTGTAAAAACTAAAAACAGATGATTTTTTCAATGTATGAAACATGATTTTGTTAATAAATCTCAGAGTTATATTTTAATAATATCGAGTTTTTCTCCAAAACGATGGTTCTTATCAAAAAACTTTAAGTTACTAAAAATGTACATTTTAGACCTACCTATCCGACTGTTACAATAAAAAATTGAAATTACGATCGACAAAAAAAACAGCAGGCTATTTCCTGCTATTATCGATTGTAGCGCCCCCTATGGCGGGATTTCACTAAAACTTATGCATAAGAACGCGCTTACCTATTGTAGAATACGTGCCAAATATAAATGCTGTAGTTCTTGATTTATCAATAAAACAACAATTTTTCATCCTCTTCATGGGGTTGTAACTTAGCAACAATGCAACTTTTTATAAGGCATGAGGGGCTAAATCGTCACATTTCCAATGTACATATAGATTCACCAGTAGAAATTATGCTACATCGTTCAGAAACACCCTGTATAAAAATATAAATGATTTTATCTTCTAATCACAAAAACTTTTTAAATAAACTAAATAAAATTTTAAAGAATGGGAGAGATAATTATAATAGTAAAATTAAAAGTGTACAATTTAGTCATTTGTTTTAAACGCGCGAGTTTTGCTTTAATTTTTGCATTTGTCGATGCCTTTAAACAAGAACTTACTTTTTATTGAGTATAGAATGTTGAATTTCGTGTTTTTACATGGGAATTAATAATTTAAAAATAAACTTATTTGCTATAAATTTTTAATTAAGAGAATTCCAAACTTTGTAAGAACTTTGTATGACAATTTTTTGTTGTGCGTTTAACGCACCAATTAAGTTTTAAATTAAATCGATTCGGTTTTATTTTTTCGACATAACATTTCCTTTTAGGGCCGTCATATTTGCTTTTCACACAGACCACTAAGACTTTTTTCTGATTTTAAAAATGTACCACATATTGTGATACATTAATGAAGAAGAGGCTGTAAAAAAATGTTTTGGCACAATCAAGTTTTTTTGGAAAGAAACATAAAAAGTACTCACTTTTGGCAAAAATGGTTCAATTTGTAGTTTTTTTAATTTGGTGCTACAAAACGTCTTTGTCTTTCGAAATGCACCATAATATGGTACCAATTTGTTATTTGCAAACAGAGACATTAGAAATGACTTATGTAATATGTTGTACTTGGTTGTCTTTTTGGGAGATAATTTTGTAAATAAGCTTTTGCTATGTTTTTATTAGGCAGTATAAGTATTATTATTATTTTTTAATATGTAAAGTATTTTTATTGCATTTTCTGCTTACATCTTTTCAGGGCGCTCGAAGACAGACGGAGTCACTATGAACCATCAGTTGGAGCCCCCGTTGAGGAACAGGAAATTGGTATCGATGAACACGACTTTGTGCCTCATTTTCAGAGAGTGTCAATATCTGGAGAAGATACCAGTGGCGTAAGTTTGATGTATTTTACGTTGTAGGTGATCATGTACACTTCACAAATGGTTTACTAGAAACCTTTAAAATTTCTCACGTCAAATGAATCCATATATGTATGAAATACTAGCAAGTGAACATAATTAGATATTTTTAAAGGTATATAAATCTTGTTTGCAGTTTATGAGAAACGATTATTTATTATTATTCAGTTGGTTTAAAATTATCGCAATTTTAACAGTACCTTTTTTATCATATACCATATACCTACAATATTATGAGGAATATTGGAATTGCAAAATTGCAATAAATGTTGTGTGTTTATTTACATGTAGTTTTTCAGGAATATTTTCATATAATACCTCTGATAGTATGTTGAATACCTTTAAACAATAAAGTAATGATAAAATGCAAAATAAAACAGTTGAGTAAAATAATTGTTTAAATTTCAAAAAAATATCATTTTTGTTTAGTCCTTATAGCTGTTTCAACACAGTTAATTTTTTATAAAATGAAGGGTAAATCGATCCGCATAAAAAAAAAAAATGAATTTTTAAAAGTCTAGAGTACAAACTTGTTTTGACTTGAGGTAAAATATTGCAGTTTTGAAGTGTAACTGAAATTCTTTAAATACAATTCTGTAAAATTACTCCATACTTTTACTTGCTCAAATTGAAAATATATGCGTGCTTGTATTATTAAATTAAATGTGAACATTCCTACATAAATAATACACTTTTTATTTTACATTTCAAACTATTTGAAATTGTTTTTAATTTCACATCAGCTTTTGCATCTTTGTTGCTTAAGTTTTAAGTAATCATTGGTAAATATTTTTTTAAGTAAAATATGTTTTAAAACCCATGAAATATTATTGTGCCTTTTTGTAACCATAAATTTCATCATTTTGTGTTACTTTTGAAGGTCCCTCTGGAAGATTTGGAGAAGGCATCTCACCTACTTATACAAGCATTACAAATTAGGCAGCGTTACATGACATTTTCGCACCAAACATTTCCAACAACTATTTCCACATTTCTTCATTCAATTAATCCAGACACTGTACGACCTGAACCACAAAAACACGATGACAAACAAACTATAGAAGGTAAGTAAGTTCATTGTTGGTGTACAATTCCTGTAATATCTTGCAAATACTTTCAGTGTATAAACACTTTGCAGTAGTAGGTTTGTTAAGTACTGTTTATCTTTTTTGATGAATTATTTTTAAGTTTTTCAGTTGAGAAATTGCATGGAATGTGTGTAGCAAATAATATATGGTCCTATTTTTAATGCTAAAATTATAAAACTGAAACGTACCTTGATACGGTTCTGAAAATACAGCAAAATAAAACTATTGCCAAAACGCCAGTGAAAACAACAAAGTAAAAATGAAGCAGTGCTTTTTATTGTGAAATCTGCCTTTCATTGCTTTCAGTGTTAAAGCACAGTATTTGTGGTTAAAGTCATAATGTAATTTTGTGTAGGGAAAAAAGCGGAATTCTAATGGGACATGTTATTGATAATTATATGATTTTGTGCTGATTTTTGTATTTATTATTCTTGTATTAAAAATTGGATTATATAGTTGTATGAATGGCTAGCAATTGCTTTTGCATGTAGTAAAGGAAAGCTGTGGGAGCTTTAGTGCACAATCATCGTCAAGAAGACACTTCGACGATTACGTCCTTGCGCAGAGTCGGAGTGATACCATCCTGAATCTAATTTTGCAAAATAAAGAACCCAAAGGTAACTTTTAATTATTTGATATAACAGTAGTGGCTTATACTTTTTGTGAGCAACTCTGTATGTCAGTTTTGATCACCGTTATGACAGGTGTTACATGTGCGCTGTAGGAAATACTGTGCTCTTCTTTCATGTTTCTAACCCTTATAAGGAATCTGTTTTTTTTTTTAAATAATGCAGTTATCGATGGTTACTAATATTTTTGTAATGTTGGAATATGAAGCAAGTGTGGTTTCATAAACCACAAATTAATAGCTGATTGTTATAAGGTGGCCAACTCATTCCTCACAAGAGTATTTCAGAAAATGGTTACATCAAATATTTACTTATAAACTAAAAAAAAAATATGTACACATCATTAAAACGAAGTAGAAAGGTCTAAAAGCCTGTTTTTTAAAATGTAATTCGTTTATCATTTTTGCAAAAGTAACTATCAAATTCATCATTCATACATTTTTTGAAATAAAAAACAAATAAAATAAAAAACTATTTGAGAAATAACATCAACAAATAAAAACTTCGTAGTTAATAAATTTGTGTAAAGAAACAAATTAAAAGTATTAGAAGTTTAATGTAATAGTATATTGTACAACTAGTGCTGAAAGCTGAATATTTCACACGAGTATGACAGTTGAGCCACGAGCCGTCAGGCGAGTGGCTCAGTCATACGAGTGTGAAATATTCTTTCAGCACGAGTTGTACACTATGCTTTTCCGACGACCATTTAGACATAATCATTAATTCTGCAAAAAAATTGTGAAAATAACATTTTTTTGACGTTGGTGACACTTGACATTTGTGAGGTTAGATTTTCTTCACGTTAACTTGACAGCGCGTTTAGCGTGTGTAATGTAGCGGAAATCGTCACTTTACACACGCAAAGTGCACTTTGCACACAATTTCCGGTGTCATGCGCAATTTGTCATTTTCAGTAGTAGTAAGTCGTGCGAAATTACTCGCTTTACATAGTGGTCGTCGGAAAAAGAAATTACACGACGCAATAGTAATAACAAAACATAAAGTTGGTAGCTTTAGCTCAATTGTTTTTTTTTTATATTCTTCAGTTGTCTTTTCTGATGGTTTTGTAAAATGTTTAACAGACACTGAAATACATTTTGTATGATGAAGTAAATACTTTTTTATTTTAGAACATGGCATACATCCACCATCAAGTCGGGCGAATCCATGGGAAATCAGTTTTCCAGCTGATGTTGAAGACATATTTCAACCTAAATATGGTGTATATCACGTGTATCGTAATAAGGATGATTTAAAACAGGACAAACCGTATGAATTTTTGTATCCCGATTTGGCTACATTTGTTGCTGATATGGCTAGCATGTGTAGTATGATAGCCGATGGACCACTGTAAGTAGTATTTTAATTTATTAGCGACGAATATATCAGAATGTAAAAATATAAAATTTGTTTAACATGAGTCTTGCAAACTTTGAAATGTTTTGTACCATTTTCTAGTTTTTAATGAGTACTGGACTATAAGATTCGGCTGAACGAACATATTATCCAAAATTTTAAATTACATGATCTTTTATGGTTTAGTTTAGACTATAATTTGCAGTGAAAATTGCAG
This sequence comes from Elmis aenea, assembly GCA_947652605.1. NCBI lineage: Eukaryota > Metazoa > Arthropoda > Insecta > Coleoptera > Elmidae > Elmis > Elmis aenea. The sequence goes on from OX393578.1 coordinate 46,588,360, forward strand.
TTTTTTTTTAAAGAAAAGTGTATTTTGTGTTTTTAGATTAAGCTATGTTTCTCAGCCTTGTTCGACTAACATTTCCCCTAATAATTTATTTTAATATTGTGACCCCTGCCAATTAAAAATTAAAAACACTGCAAATATTTTTAAAAGTCGCATTCTTTTGTTCACTTGTTATGCTTCACTGACAGTCTCTTTAAAAACTTTGTGACTCTCAAGGGGCTGTAATCTATTTGTGTGAAACCATTTTTCTCTTATCACTTAAACAGCCAAATAAACCAGTTGGAATGTGTATGTATAGTGGGGCAGCAACTAACAGTACAGGTGGTCCAAATTCGATGGGATACATGGGTATCTCGCTTAATAGTCAAGATAGAGAAACAGTTAAATTACCAAAAATGTGCAGTTTTTTGAGACAAACAGAACAGTTCTCAAATATATTCTATCATTTCCGGTTTTTCTTGTTTTTCCTGTTTTTTTTTTTTTTTTGTTTTCCCAGCCTCCTTTTTCTTTCTCATCTATAAAATAATTAAAAAAACCATTATAACTTGCGTTTTATTGAAAATAAATACATCAACCCTTATATATTTAAAAAGGGAATAAAATAAGGAATTTAAATAGGTCATAGTCAACTATAGCTTTCCATTTGAAATAAAGGTGAGTTTGTGTCATAACTTTTGAACGGCGAGCGTAAAAAATATTTTTTTAGTAATATCAAAATTTGCATAAAAATATCTAAAAATAATCTTCATAAACTTTTTTGATATTTAAGACAATAACACATTATGAATATAACAAAAAAACTGTTTTTCTTTAATAACTCAATAACCGGAATATTTTTGAAAATGGTTCTGAGTTTGTCTTAAAAAAACTAGTCATTTTAGGTAACAACCATTTCTCTATCTCGACTATTAAGCGAGATACCCATGTAATCCCATCGAATTTGCGAATTTGGACCACCCTGTACAGTGTCAATACTATAACCATACAAAGAATCAATGTAAATACATTTTTTGTAAATTTAATTATACAGCTTTTGTGTAATTCGAAATACTTTATCACTGGTACCTAGTCAGAAATTGGAATTAGTGTTTAAATATTATGGCTTTAAAGTTTTATGGTATGTGAAACTTACGAAAACATTTTTCAGAAAATCGTTTTGCTACCGTCGATTAAGCTATCTATCATCCAAATATCAGCTCCATGTTTTATTGAATGAGTTAAGAGAGCTTGCATCTCAGAAGGCTGTGCCTCATCGAGATTTTTATAATATACGTAAAGTAGATACCCACATACATGCAGCCTCTTGCATGAATCAAAAGCATCTCTTGCGTTTCATTAAGAAAACATTAAAGAATGATGCAGACGAAGTTGTTACATCTAAGCAGATGACTTTAAAGGAAGTATTTCAAGTAAGTACAGAACATTTTTGAACGCATGAATGGTTTTTGGACTTTTTTTTTGTCAATAAGGTAAAAAATTAGGTGTTTTTAGAGATGTTTTCTTTAGAAACGGTTATGATGTTGGTTCATTCAAGTACTGTAGTAAATAAAATATATAGACGACTAATAATAATTGTAAAATAATATAAAACTTGACATTTTTGTTATCAGTTAGTTCAGGGCTGCCCAACTGGCGATCCGAGGGCCACATCCGGCCCGGGAAAGAATGTTTTGGCCCCCAAACATCTTACAAAAAATTATTTAACTTAACCCTTTCGGTACGGATTTTATTTCTTTAAATTAAAAAAACGTTAGTGGCAATTTTGCAATATATACCGGGTGATTCAGTTTGACTGTCGCACCCCTATAACTTTTTAATTATTGAAAATAGACCCAACAAACCTTATATTTTTGGAAACGGCGACAAATTCTCTATTAAATGATGTGCATTTGTTATCTCTACGATGACGTATGTCAAATCCGCGATAGGCAACTGTTTTTTTTTTAAATTACATAGTATACATTTTTTGATTGATTCGGATAGAGAATTTAATTCTGAATCCGACCATGTATTAAAAAAGTATGCATACATAAGAAAATTTTCGAGAAAAATCAGATCAAAGTTTATTCAAATTATAGCAAACAGTCTATTTAACATAACAAAAAACTATCAAATCTTAAAAATTATACTTAAATAGACTGTTTGCTATAATTTGAATAAACTTTGAACTGATTTTTATCGAAATTTTTCTTATGTATGCATACTTTTTTAATACATGGTCGGATTCGGAATTAAATTTTCTATCCGAATCAACAAAAAAATGTACACTATGTAATTTTAAAAAAAACAGTTGCCTATCACGGATTTGACATACGTCATCGTAGAGATAACAAATGCACATCATTTAATAGAGAATTTGTGGCTGTTTCCAAAAATATAAGGTTTGATGGGGTTATTTTCAATAAGAGTCCTTTTTCTAAAAGTAATTTATAAAATACATTACAGAACAGCACACATTCATCCAAAACATAATAGGCCAAGCAATTTATATAAATAAATGAATACAATAGAGGTTCTACATTGTATACATCTCGTTTAACAATAATCTAACGTATCTATATTTACAACTTATTTTACAAAACAATACACAAAAAACCATACAAAACGTGACTGCAGTTACACTAAGTTATTTTAAAACTGCAGTCAGCTGATGAATTTCAATTGCAACGACTTAGAATACTTCTGGGACATCTTCTAAAGCAATTTTAATGACTTTAATACCTAACAGTATTTTTTAAACACGTTGTGGGACACACGTCCCGTCAGTACCGAAAGGGTTAATCCTTAGTTAGGTATACAATTTCGTTGCCCCTATTAGATTTATATTCATGTGGCCTGCTAAGAAATCGAAGAAAAATAATTGGCTCACACTCATCTAGAAGTTGGGACAACCCTGAGTTAGCTAGCAAAGTGCAAACAATTTTGGGTTGTTTTTTAAATAAGTAATGATGATCGCGTGTTAGCTTCATATGTTCAACAGAAAAAAAAAAGAATTATTCCAAAATGTAACTAATAATTTTTAAAACACTATTAAATTTTAATTTATGTCGGTATAGCAGTGTTGCCACACTTTTGGCTATCCTGCATTTGTTTCAATTTCCATATAGTTGAATCCTACGTTGCTTAAATCATTGTTCAAACTTTTTTTGTTGCACAAAAGATTTTTTTGTGAGATAAAAATCCATAATGTTTGAGAAAAAAGGGCATTTAAAGTGACATATTCCACTCAAAACTGAAAAAATATGAGAATTGACCAATAATTTTGAAGAACATTTGTTTCAATTGTAAAATAAAACTTCTGTGCTTTTAAAGGTAAATGATTTTGTAAATATTTTCAGTTCGTATTGTAAAATGTACAGGGTGGTCTATTTTCGAGGGTATCTCGGTTATTATCAGAGATAGAAAAAAACTAATTACGTAGTCTCGAGTTATTTTTTCGAGAGAAATTCATTGCCGTAAACAGATTTTTGATAAATCTTTTTTAATTTTCGATATAATATAGGCAAAAATTTTTGGCACTTTTCAAAAAGGTTAAATATCTCGCTTAAATGAAGAGATACAGAAAAACATTGAAGACATTTTTTGCATGTTTTTTTGTCCTTAATAAGATAGCGATGTTCAATTGTATTTTACTCATATCAATACCGATATATTAAACCTAACTTTCTTATTTTAAATAGCAACCATAAGCAAATTATATATTTTTGAAAAGTGCAAAAAATAAGCTTTCAATTCATGTCATTGCCATTTAAAATAAGAAAGTTAGGTGTCATATATTGGTATTTGTATGTGTAAAATACAATTGAACATCACTCTCTTATTAAGCACAAAAAACCATGCCAAAAATGTCTTAAAAGTTTTTTTTTATCTTCTTGTTTAAGCCAGATATTTAACATTTATGAAAAGTGCCAAAAATGATGTTGGCTATATTTCTAGTATTAAAAAAGACATCAAATATGTTAAATATCTCGCTTAAACGAAAAGATAGAGAAAAACTTTTAAAACATTTCTGGCATGGTTTTTTGTGCTTAATAAGATAGCGATGTTCATTTTTTTTTTACTCATACAAATATTGATATATGACACCTAAATTTCTTATTTTAAATGGCAACCATAGCTGGCTTGACATGAATCGAAAGCTTTTTTTTTGCGCTTTTCAAAAATATATAATTTGCTTATGGTTGCTATTTAAAATAAGAAAGTTAGGTGTAATATATCGGTATTGATATGAGTAAAAAACAATTGAACATCGCTATCTTATTAAGGACAAAAAACCATTCCAAAAATGTCTGTAATGTTTTTCTGTATTTTTTTCGTTTAAGCGAGATATTTAACATTTTTGAAAATTGACAAAAATCGGTTTTTGGCTATATTTCGAAAATTAAAAAAGATATCAAAAATCTGTTTACGGCAATGAATTTCTCTCGAAAAAATATATAGAGACTACGGAATTAGTTTTTTTCTATCTCTGATAATAACCGAGATACCCTGTATGGGCATCGAAAATAGGCCACCCTGTATACCTTATGTGTGACATCTGGTGGTGGTCTAATTTTATCATATTCTGTTTAATACACAGTGCATAGGTTTACTAATACAATATTTTTGCTTTTTCAGCACTAACTAATACCTTTTTTTAGCTTGAATGGACCATACTAAATTTATCAAAATTCAATTTCTGTAAATTTTTTTTTTTTTGTTTTTGCATGTTTTTTTTTGTGTGAATGGATTTTCGTTAAGATACCGTATAAGGGAATGTGTTCTTTTATGCTTGTGTTATTGTATTTTTTCCGCTTCTTTTGCAGTTTCCTCTTGCCACCACTGCCGACTCGAACGAAGATATGATAATTAATAATGTATCCTTCTTTCAGTCGATGAATTTAACAACATATGATTTGACTGTCGATATGTTAGATGTACATGCCGACAGAAATACATTCCATCGTTTCGATAAGTTCAACGCAAAATATAATCCCATTGGTGAAAGCAGACTAAGAGAAGTGTTTCTCAAGACCGATAATTATCTCAATGGAAAATACTTTGCCAGGATTATTAAGGAGGTGGCCAGTGATTTAGAAGAGTCAAAGTATCAAAATGCTGAGTTGCGTTTGAGTATCTACGGGAAGAATCGGGAAGAATGGGATACGCTTGCAAAGTGGGCGATTGCTTCCGATGTGTACTCCGATAATGTGCGCTGGCTAATTCAAATTCCAAGACTCTAGTAAGAATAATTTTCAATTTAGCACAAAAATATGAGAAAATTGATGGTTTTTTTTTTAGTGATATTTTTAAATCGAATAAGATGATGGCAAATTTCCAACAGATCTTGGAAAATATATTTTTGCCACTGTTTGAAGCTACAGCAAAACCTACTTCTCATCCAGAGCTTCACCGTTTCTTGCAGTATGTGATTGGTTTTGACTCTGTGGATGATGAAAGCAAACCAGAAAATCCTTGTTTTGAGAAGGACGTGCCCACCCCAGATAAGTGGAATGACGATGAAAATCCACCGTACAGTTATTATTTGTATTATATGTATGCTAACATGTGCGTTATCAATCACTATAGAAGGAAGCGTGGTTTGAATACGTTTGTGTTACGTCCCCATTGTGGGGAAGCTGGCCCCATACAACATTTAGTCTGCGGTTTTATGCTTTCCGAAAATATATCTCACGGACTTCTGTTACGTAAAGTCCCCGTTTTGCAATACCTGTATTATTTAGCTCAAGTGGGCATAGCCATGAGCCCACTGTCAAACAACAGTTTGTTTTTAAATTACCACCGTAATCCTTTGCCGGAATATTTAGCTCGCGGTTTAGTTGTCTCCCTTTCAACTGATGATCCACTACAATTTCATTTTACCAAAGAACCCTTAATGGAAGAATACAGTATAGCGGCTCAAGTGTGGAAGTTGTCTAGCTGTGATATGTGCGAATTAGCTCGAAATAGTGTTCTTATGTCGGGATTCCCCCACAAAATGAAACAGTATTGGTTAGGACCTAATTACACTAAGGAAGGTGTCGCAGGAAATGACATTTCTCGTACTAACGTACCAGATATTAGAGTTGCTTTTAGATACGAATCTTTATTAGACGAATTGTCTAATATTTTTAAGGGAAATATAGTTACATGATTATAAGAGATATGATTCAATGTGCTGTTAATTTTAATGAGTAATAATAACTATAATACCAATTAAAGCATGTCTTTAGTGTGCACTACATAGTTTTACTTTAAAATTATATGTACATAATTGCTAACAATATACATGAACTAAAATTAATTTTTTTAATAAAAATTTTATTTATTAAAATATTTTTGTGATCATTGCTTTTCATATTATATTTTTTTGTAATTTTTATACACACAATTTTTATTACCATATTTGGCATTTTAGTGTAATAACATTCAATAAATTGTTTTATTATTAATAATTTGTTTCTCACGTAGTAATGTTTTTATTTTGCTGATATAGTACAGTTGACGATTTTATCTGTATAAAGTAGTAATTTATAATTTGTGAGTTAAAAGAGTTTTTACGAATTTTGTATACAGACCCAGATAAGTTTTAATACTTTTGTATGGTTTCATTATTTGTATGTAGAATAATAAATTGCAAGTAGGCTACAGGGTACAAACTGTTGGTAGGACTTAATTTAATGCTTGTTGAATTTGGATAAGCTCTAAAAAAATTAATTTGTTTTTTGTAATATTTAGAATTTAGAAGAATCTTGTTTCTTTATATTCTGCATGTTATTAAGTTGTTTTACAAATATCATTGCTGTTCTATAGTTAAAAATGACCAAATGTTCGATAAAAATAATATACTGAAAAGGACTGCTGCTAAAATTTGTAATGAAGTTAAACGAATAAATTTTATGTCACTGTTAAGTTTTTTTTTTAATAACCATTTTAGTTATTTAGCACTTGACCCTAAATATTTACAAATAAGTAAGGATTTCTACTGAAAAGTTTCAAAACAATTACGTTATGGTACAAAAGTTATTTTTAAAATACAATTTTTTGAGAATTTAGTGGTGTTAAGTAAATCTGTTGCAATTTGCAAATTTGGTAAACAAAATGAATGAAGAGATTTATTATTGTTGTGGGATCTGTTGTCTTAAATTTTCATAAGTTTGTGTACCTTAAGTGAATTAAGAGAATAAATATCGATTTTTACGTTTTAGGGTAGTATGAGTACATCATCTAGTGTGCCCAGTGGTGAGCTATGAAATTTTTAACAAAGGGCTCGCTCATAGTTCAATAAAAACAAAAAAATAATGTTAATTATATGTTGAAAAAAAAAATGGCATTTTAAATTCGAACGTGAATAATCGAGTGATTGTACATCATTTAAAAAATTCTATTGTGCGACGGGTTATTCTAAATTTAATCGTCATTGCTTAATAGGCATGACTTCGTCACTTTACAAATGTATGTAATGAAAATGATTTTAAGATACATTTTTTCTTGAGAAAATGGTTAACAAAAAGAACAAGGGGTTCGCAAATTAAGGAATAATTTAACAAAGGGCTCTTGCGAGCCCCCTACAGCTCACCACTGAGTGTGCCTCTTAATTTACAGCTACTTTATAAAGTGTTTCATAGAAATTACAAATGAAATAATATTTCATTATGTGTTATAGTAAAAGTTATTCAGACAGGCATGGTCATCTATACAGGGTGTTTCTTAAATATTGCAAAAAAATTCGGAAGGTGATTCCTTATCGAAAATTAAGGGGGGACTTTTATATAAAATTTTTTCCTTAGACGTCTCCTTTCGGAGTTACACCCCTCTAAAGGCGAGCAGTAAAATTAGGTTTTTATTTTATTTCTCAAATTTGAATATATGTAGGAGGACGATATTTGATAGATGTTTTATGCCTATTGAAAGGTTTGCCATAGTAATATTTTCAATCATCTCCCATTTTCACAGGGGGCTGAAAAGCACAACCCCTGTTGGTTTTTTAAACAGAACTTTTGGTGGGTTATAATGTTGCAATTAAATTTTTTTGTTTTGAAAGCTTGCTTTTTTAGAAACTTTTTTTATTCTTTAGATTTTCCTGGAAAACTTACAGTTTTTGAGTAAAAAATAAAATAAGTAAACATGCATCTTTAAATTAATATTCCAATATAAAAGGATTCATTTTGGTGGTTACCATGGTTTGTTTATGTTGGAATATTTTTAATGGTGCATGTCTACCTATTTAATTTTTTTTACTCAAAAACTAGGTTTTCAGGAAAACTGAAGAACAAAAAAGTTTCTAAATAAACCAAGTTTAAAAAAATAATTTTAAAATGCAAAGTTTCAGCCCACCAAAATGTTCTTATTAAAAAACCAATAGGGGTTGCTCTATTCAGCCCCCTGTGAAGGTGCGAGATGATTGAAAATATGACTACGGAAAACCTTTCAATAAGTACAAAACATATACCAAATATCATTCTCCTTCATTTATCAAAATTTGAGAAATAAAATAAAAACCTAATTTTAGCGCTCCCTTTTAGGGGGGTGTAACTCCGAAAGGATACGTCTATGGAAAAAAAAAATATAAAAGTCCTCCCTTAATTTTCGATAAGGAATCACTTTACGAATTTTTTTCACAATATTTTAGAAACACCCTGTATATCAGAGTCGGGTGCAACAACTTTTAAGGGCTTTTTCTTGTAAAATAAAAATAAGTTTGCATAGCGTCACAAAATCTACAAAATACTCAAATACCTGCCATTTTGGGGCCCCGCTAAGTTGGGGGCCCAGGTACATTGCACCCACTGCACCTCCCTGTATCCAGGAGATCTTAAAATATCATTAAAGATAGAACAGATTTAAAGTTGGAAAAGTGCTAAATTTAATGCTGAAAAATAATATCAAAATAGATATCAAATATCTGAAACCATATTCCTGAACACTGTAAATATCCTGATTTTTGGCTTTGTTTCTAGCACTAACTTTCTATTCACAATTTTTAATAATTTTTTTCACTTTAAATAATGCTGAAAGTTGAAAAATCAGTTACAAATATTTTTTTAGTTAAAATGTAAATGGTTGTAGACATCTCAAACGTATTTTGATGTTATAAATCAGTATTATTATATTTAGCAATTTGCCAAATTCAAACCTATCTCTAATAGGAAACGAGATTTTGACGGTTTTATTCAAATTTTAATTATTCGTTGTATTTTCATGCAAGTTTAACTTTTGTTGTTATTTACTTATATCTTGTGAAACATTTTCGGACATATTTCGACCGCATTTGGTAAAAAAATTAGCTTGGTGTTTTAAATGAGTTTATTCGTTTATAAGATATTTCATAATTTATTAATTTAATTAAATATGGGCTACAACCTAACGCTAACATCATCTGAATTCTCCATGCTACTACAGCTGGGGTATAAACTTTCGAGTGGACGACTCGGTGGTGGCGGTGGCGGTAGCGGCGGCTTCTTTGGTTTCAGACATACAATAAAAACGTGTTTTACAGGAGCTTCTATGAAGAGGTGAAGTACGAATGCAATACTAAACGATACGGTTACATCCGCCATAGAAGAATAGAGCTAAAAAAACGTTTAATTCAGATTTAAAAATTCATATACAATGAAATCTATGACAACATGCAAATTAAATCATTGCTACTTGGAAGCACGTTACAATTTTAAACACAGTTAAAGTTTTTTCAAATTATTTTCAACTAATAATCATAGCGACAGTAAATTGCCTCACATTTTAGTTTATTGTGTTAACCAAACTGATCTGTACTTAATAGAACCAATTACGTACCACTGTTTTTTTTTTTCTAAAACACGATTCCACAAACAAAGAATTAAATATTTCGCTTGTCCTTAGAAAAATCGCAATGCGTTTTTTTTTCGAGAGGGCTTCATGAAACAAAACAATTTGTACCAAAAAGACAGAGCGACGCCAGGCGTCGATTAAGTGTCGAAAATTGACGTCCAACTCAAATACATATTCGATTATGTAGAAGTGTCGTAATATTTTTTTGATTTTACGCATTAGAGTGCGTCGAACTAGAATTGGAATACAGGGTAGTCCAAAACTATGGAAATGCTGCTGTAATGGCGTAAGTAAGAGTTGTATGGAAAAATGTTTTATATGGAAAGTTTATGGCAAATTGGTAGCTAAATTTTGATGTACTTCAATTGTTTTTTCGGCAAACCGTGTGCAACTGACAGGCGATCGTCATATTTTTTTAAATGGCAACCTATTTTTTTACTTTAGTTGATAAAGATTTTCTTTCTCTTTTCAATCATATAAAGATTTCTCAAAATAACATTAAAAAAAAAACTGAGAAAGATGAGTTTCAATTTTTTTTTACTAAATTGTACAAAATATTAAAACACAATTAAGAAAAGTTACAAACCGTCAATTACTACAGCGATCGTGTTTTTTTTTGTCAAATACAATGATTTTGTGAATAAAAAAATTTTACTTAAAATGTTTCTCAAAAATTTTTACATGTAACCCTAAGAAATCTTTATATGGTTGAACAGAGAAAAAAATTCTTCATCAATTTAAGAAAAAAAATATAGGCTGCCATTTAAAAAAATACGCCGTTACCGCAGCGTTGCCATACTTTTGGACTACCCTGTATAAAGCTCCCAAGAGCTGCTGTACGTGGTCGTTTTAGGGATGGAAATGAACGCCGAAAATCGGCCAACGGAAGGAATTGCACGGTTTAAAAATCAAACAGACGAAAATACGACCTAGTTAAGAAATTACTGTAGCACCGTTGGTGCTGCACCTATTGATCAGAGGTCATCGTCGTTTTGAAATTGGCTATCGAAAAAAAAAAGAGTTTTTCGATCGAATTTTTCTATTTCAGACGTAAAAATAGTAAGAGTAATCATATACATATTTATGTTGTACAAATGTATTAGTGTTAGTTAAAAAAAAAATGCTAAAAAAATTGTAATAATATTATTTTTATAAATATAAATATGTTTTTGGAGATTAACCCACATTAAAATTTATTTATTTGATGCTCGACGTTTGGGCAAATACCCAAAAATATATTACACGATAATGTATGGGAATACCCAAATTTTCTTAGCCTAGGGGCATCACATACTCCTGTGCCGGCCCTGCTTGGGCCCCATTTTATCATGAAAAAAATTTGTAATCGTCATAATATTCTCCTTAGACATCTTTGAGCTTTGACACCGAATTGCCTAATTATTATTTTTTGAATCCCATAAGTTTTTTTTTTTAAACTTCTAGACTCGAACCCAAATGGTACGAATTTCCAAATCCTGCCTTTAAGATTTGATTAAAGACGTCTTAATAAATCTAGCGCATTCATGGTAATAATGGCTTTACTAGTATTTTTGTATTTTATTTGTAATTTTTTTTACAGGTCCTTACCGAAAATACGTTTCACTTCCTTTTTTTCTTGATGTTGAACTGGTTTAAGCGTAAACTCTTTGAACAATTGCTGATGGTAAAACCATTATATAAAATATTCCTTTAAGTCCTACGTTTTTCATTCAAGTAAGGCCATAGTTTAATGACTAAAGGTGGCCACTCACTTGCGGATTTATGAGAGGCAATGGCCCGCAGGCCAAAATTGAAGGTAATTTTCGAAAACCAACACATATTCATAGGATTCTTGGCGTTTAAAAGATTTTTAAAGGATAAACTTGCAAAAAAATAACATGCAAGAACTGTTGTATTAAAATAAACTTTTCGAATGATTTTTTATTGGACTTTTCATGTGTATGATTTTGGCTTACTTAATTGATACTTGTCAAATAATATAAATTTTTGGTTAAAGACCTCAGTCGACGGGACATCGGATAACGATATCGGCCCGTGAGCCGTCGTGTCAAACCACCACACACATGCAGTTTTTGAATTCGATCTATTACCTGCGGACCAAAATCCTTCAGAAAACTGTGCGATTATTGGTCTTCAGTCCATCGTAATCCGATGGACTTGCTCGTAATAAAAAAACCGATTATGAACTTACTTAGATAATATTTGTACATATCAATTCGAAAATGGATAGACGGCATTTTTTAAAAACGATATAAACCTTGAGATAACATCTACAAATATAAATTCTTACCGTTTCTGTATATGTGAAACGTTCTGGACTACCATGCATGGCCACTGATCTGGTTTGAAGCTGCAGATGTACAAGATAAGCAACGAATACTAATTTGCTTAATGGTATCCAAGGGTACCACGATAATACTCTCTTTAATAAAGTAGGATGTCCATGGCCTATAGTTATGAGGAAAGCCATGGTACCGATACTCCATACTACACGATGCAAACCTGCATATGCTGCAGATTCAAACACGTTATACTTGTGGTAGGGATCATAGAAAACTGACCCATAGACCATTATTCCTATTAGGATCATTAAGGATATCGTAGTTATAAAATATGAGGTAATCTAAAATAACATTTGTTTTAATGTGATTTTAAAACAGAATCTAACGTGACCGTATGAAACGCCATCGTATTCAAAAATAAATAATTTTATTAGATGAAAAAAACTTAGTCGGTGATTGGACAGGAAGAAAATAATTACTTCAGTTTTACTATTTATTCTCTAATAAGATGGCGAGCCACATGATCTTTGTATAAATCCACCATAATGGTGCCTTTTCACTTGAGAGAAAACTATCGAGAGTAACTCTCTATAGCAGCGTCGCCAATGGATACACTTCCTGAGAGTAACTCACGAAAAGCGGCGAGCTACTCTCCGAGAGTTGATGTTTATCAACTAGCTGTCAAGTCGACACGCGCTTGTCAATCCTCTCCGGCGATTATTTTTATAATTTTAAGGTCTAAATTTTACTCGAAAGTGAGATTAAATTATAAATTTTTAAAGGGAAAAAATTGGTGAATCTAAAATGACACAACACGTTATAAAAAAAATTTAAAAAATAGAGAAGGTTTGACCGTTGCAAAAGAAGAATTGCTTTACCGTGATGATCGCATCATCTCACGAAATCATTCATAACTCGAAAACCACCGAATCGAATTTAAAGATCTTTACATATTCGAAGAGAGCAAGGTTCACTTTTCACGAAAAATGCGCAATAATAAATTTCGAAATGGCTTCGCAAAATGCGCACAACTTTTGTGCAATTTTGCCGTTAAAATTGCTTCTTTTCACGAAATCGTTCATAACTCGTTAACCCGTGGGCCGATTTTAAATATCTTTACATTTTTAAAGAGCTTTACAATTACCGATAAACTGTCAATTTGAAACGCCGAATTGGCTTTACACCAAACAAAAAACTTGATAAAAATTTCGGGTTAAATTCTTTGTTTGCCGCGTCAAATAGCAAACCCCGAGGAAATCGTCCATTGCTCGATAAATAATTGTACAATTTTAAATTTAAAAAAACCATCATGTAAAGAAAGAAACGACGTTCAATTTGATATGCAACACTTTATTCGAGCTATTCTATCGAGTCCACACGGAAAGGAATACTGACACTTTTGTTCGCGCACAAATTTCATGTATTTAAATGGGAAAAATGTACAATATTTATTCGTTCGTAACTTTATTATTATTTGTCGTAGAAAGTTGATTCTTGAACCATCAGCGAGCTCGATTCTTGCACATTAAGAAGTTGTTTGTCTTTCAGCTGTGGCCTCTTGCGGGGGCCCGGTGCGATGTTAGTAACGAACTCACGCGACCGACCAAGTCACGTGTAAGCCAGCGACGTTCTGTACCTGGACATACTGCGGGAGGGTTTTAAAATTTTTCAAAATGAAAATCGCCAAAATTTGAAACCCGTTTGACAGATTTTGCTAATTTTTACATCGTATATTGGCATCTGCTTCGCGCCGCTCAAGTCCAACTCAAGTCAATGGGTGATATGAATAAAAATGAGTTCATACTTTATTCTCAAAACATTGGAGTAAATGCTCCAAGTCGTAATAATAAAAATTACTAGCGGATGCTCAGGTTGAGCACATACTCTTATATACAATTTTTCGTGAGTATGTTCTCACAATTCGTATGAATAATACAAGTTTAAGCTTTCTGAAGGCGAGTTCCTACTCAATATATTTGGAGTCTGGTTCTTAACAGACTCAGTCGTATTTTGAAAAGATATGACTGAATTTATATTAAATTTGCGTTTTAAAAAATATTACAAACCAAGAAAGAGTACGTGCAATCGTGACTTTAAAGCCATATATAGATTTTCTGAAGAGAATGTGCAATGGATAGCAAAACATTTTTTAAATGTAGAATCAGGAGAAAGCTGAGGTGGTGCGATAACCAAGATGGATAAAATTAAAATATTTTTAAAATATGTGGGAGATCCTGGATTTCAAGCAGGAGTCGGAGAAGATGTTGGTGTGCATTAAATTTCAGTACCTATCAAAAGTTGTACAAGAAGTAGGGGATTAGATAATAGGAAAAAAGTGGCCAATGGATAAAATTTCCCCAGAACGTTGCAGATATAATGCAAGCCAAGCATAATTGGCAATCACGTTATAATTTGCTATGCGTCGTCGGTTTCATTGATTGCATACACGTAAGAATTAAAAAAAAAAACATCGCTACACGGAGATGAATACATTCATCGAAAAGGATATCCTAGCATTAATGTGCAAGCGACGTGTAACGCAGATGAGTGGTTTAAAAGTGTAGACGCCTCATGGCCAGGTTCTGTCCACGACTCAAGGATTTGGAGCAATTCGGAAATTTATAATATTGCAAGAAATACTTTTGAAAATAGCCAAGCATTACTTTTAAAAGATGAGGGATATGCTATCCCGCCATGGCTGATGGTTCCTTTTAGAAACCCGAATACACCTCAAAAACGCGCCTATAACAACCTGTTTACAAAAGAACGGGTAATAATTGAAAGATGTTTTGACCAGTTATATAATAACAACGATTTCCGATTCTACAATATAAAGTTCGAGTTTCCACTGAAAAAGTCCCAAAACTTATTGAGAGCTGTTTCGTTCTGTATAATATAGCAAAATATTTAAACGTTGAACTAGACTTAACAGAGCTTTAACTAGTCGATATTCCAGTTCAGCATATGGCAGAGGACGAGGACAAAAATACTAAAAACTGGCCTCCCATTGTTTTTTAATGATATCAATAGCTTGAGATTTTGATTACCTTGCAGCAGGTATTTGTGACTTCGAAAACACAATTGGAAAATCACGCAAAATCTTGACGAGTGCCATTTAAGAAACATTGTTTTTATTAATTTCTTCTTCACTATCACTCATGATGATTTATTGATTGACACTAGTAATACGTGTAAGCAAAACTGAGGACCATTTGCTAGTCAAAATTTGTGTAGAATTCATCATAACAAACGTGTGTTTGTATATAAGAGTATATACTCAAATTAACAGGAGCATTTACATCTCGAAGTTAGCTCGTTTTTATTCTTACGAAACTGAGCATAAACTCTTACTTTATGCTCATGCTCAGAGTACATACTTAGAGTTTAAACTCTTGTTTTATTCATACCACCCATTATCTCTAAAGAAAGCTGAGCTACGAGCAAAAGCGGTTTTAAAAGTTTTTTGACTCTCGATAGTTACTCTCAAGTGGAAAGGCACCATTAGCTTATAATAACTTGCCTTTGATAATTGTACTTTGGAATCTTTCAGTCTGTGGAGTAAGTATCCAGAAAATATTCCTATTACATATGGTGAAGCTCTAGTATGTGACTTTGTGTAAGTGAGATGAAAATCTATGTCTTCACTTGGTGCTTGAAAAAATCCAGGATAAAATCGGAACACGCCAGGACGCAAATATAAAATTGTTAACACAAACGGTACAGCTATAGATGCAATTAACAATGTCATTAATAAAGTCAATCCGGTCTTCTTGTATTTATTTAATAACAAAACCACCAACAGTCCAATAATGTAGTAATGAAAATCACACGACAGATACCACGATTGTAACATACACTAGAAAAAAATAATTACTAAAAATTGCGATAAATTCAATGCAATTTATAAAACCAAAATAGTATTAACAAATTTTTAGTTATTTGCGCTTTCAAAGAATTTTATTACCTCGAATAATTAATACGTTATATCGTAAAGTATTTGTGTATAATTAAATATTTACCATATTTTCGTTGTTGATGTAATTGTTTATATAAGCTATGTTCGTCCACCAATTATTCCAGCAATTTTTTTCTATCGTTTCTAATGACATTTTCCATAGGGGGCCATCGCCAGAAAAATTGAATATCGTTATGTAGTAGAATATTATAAAGGCGTACACAGGAGTTAATCTGTAAATGAATGAAGAAATTTGTTAGTTCATAGCGTAATTTAAAGTTTAAATACATAATTTAATGAGAATATTGTCACTACATCATTTTGAATGGTATACAGCAAAAAGCATTTCCAGTAAGGGGATCTCGCTTATTATAAGAGGTACGGGTTTGCTTAAATTAGATGAATTATTCTGTATGAGAGTAGCAACAATCTATTTTTAAAAGTACAAAATTCCTCGTATTTTAGAAGTTATAGCAAAAAAATATTAAAATGTTGAATTTATCTTTTCTCTCATAACTATTTTGTCTTAATCATTAGATCAATTTTACTTGTGATTTTTTGGAGGTACATTTTTGTGTAGAATGTAACAGTAGGCCCTTCACGTATGGAACATTCAAATCTGGTATTTTTAAATCTGGAAAAGCACCGGCAGAATCATTTAAAGTTTGAATCATTTAGCGTTCAACGTGGGAATCATGCAACACAGGAATCATTCAGTGCTGGAACGATTTTTTCGGAGATAAGTTACTCTTAAATGATAGACCATTTTGACTTAGTTAATACACTCTTTATCTCTTACCGTTTACGAGGTCCCCATGCTGTTCACGATTACTGTGACACCCTGTATTGCAGTATAAATTCAACTTTAACCCTACTGGCAAATTAATTGAACATAGTTGTCACCAACAAACGACATTTATTTAAGGGAGCGTATCTCTTAAACTGTTAGGGATATCTGAGGTCTGTTTGTTGCAAAAACTTCTTTAATATCTTGTTATAATTTCGTCTCGATATAGTAGCGACCTATTTATAAAAATTAAAAAAGTTCTCCCATGTGACATTTTATGCTGCACGCGGCTTCCAAAATTTACGAGGTCTGGCTTAAAACTTATTTGACAGAGTTATTAAATCTCGTGCAGAATATTTTTTTACACAGTTCGATTCGATCAATCGAAAAGAATAATTTGATGAAAAAATCGCCGAAATAGGATAATAAATAAGAAAGTTATTCAGTTTTAAGCATCAAGAAAATTTAAAAAGCGTATTTTTCAAATTTAATAAAATAACGTTTTTCCTTATTTTGGCAACACTGCACTACTTCGAGCATCTGAAATTTGGATTCTTAAGGATGATTCTGCTGTAGAAACTCTCAGTTTAAGATGCATATTGTTAAGTCGCATAAAAAAAAAACAGAAGTTTTGGTGTCAAGTTTGGGTATATAAAACCCTTGACGAACTGAACTCGCCATTACCAGGTAAAGGGTTAAGTTAAAAGCCTTACATGTAAAACTATTTTTTCTTAACAACGCTTTACCAAAGTCTTACAGTGTATCAATTAAAATACCGCTTATGTAATTAATTTGCAAAGAATTGTTTTCAAATTTATTAAAAAATGATTTAGAGTTTTGTCTAAAAAAATAAGTGATTACCTTACGACGTGAAACAAAATATAAATGGTTCTTACCTGGCATATCGCAATATAATAGCGGTGATTGGATTTAGCGAACGTTTCTCTAAATAAGTCAAAACTAAATAACTCATCAGAAGAGCACTTATTACAAAAAATGTGTCCACAAAAAGATCGCCATGATATATTAACCAAGAAGAACTGCCTTTTCTATATTCCTGAAATATAAAATGTATAATTACTTTCATGTACAGTTTATAAACCAAAAAATGACGTAGAAAATTTAATGGTCATACATGTATGTATATGAAAACCTATAAATCGCCATGTTATAAGGGTGAGCATAAAGTCTTTCCTTGACTTATAAAAAATCATATCATGTTTTGAATTGACACGGATAATGACTATTTACAACGTGTTGCGTTTTCTGACGAGGCTGCTTTCCATATATCAGGACGAGTTAACAGACACAATGTCCAGGATCTAGGGATCAGAGAATCCACACGTTGTGGTAGAGCACCAAAGAGACAGCTGTAGGGTAAATGTTTGGTGCTGTCTATTGCATGACAGGGTCATTGGCCCTTTCTTTTGCTGAATCTACCATTTCAGCAAACGTGTACCTAGACATGCTGGAACAATGCTGTACCCCAGCTGGAGGAGTTTCGGCTGAATAGGTTTCCAACAAGATGGGACTCCTCCACACTGGGGCTTATGTGTCTGTCAGGTTTTAAATGAAACCTTTCCGAACAGATGCATTGGGAGAGATGGGCTAGCACCCTGGTCTCCGCGTTCACCGGACATTACCCCTCTCGACTTTTTTCTCTGAGGGTATGTGAGACATAGTGTACCGTACACCGGATGACAATTTAGACACACTGAAAGCAAGGATTGCCGAAGCAATCACATTTGTAACACTGAAGATGCTTCTAAACACGTAGCGTGAAATTGAACATCGTTTAGATGTTCTCCGAGCGACAAAAAGAGCCCATGTCGAGACTTACTGAAGTTCGTATGTATGTGAATAAAAACTTCTAGATATATATACTAGTAGTATGCCATAATTAAAGAAGAATACGAAAAAGCGGGGCTTCTATTGAATATGGAGAAAACTAAATACCTTTGTATTGGGGGAGAATCCGATGACCTAGAATTAGAATGAGAAGAGAAAATATCTAAATGCAATGGCTACCAATACCTGGGTGTCATAATTCAAGATGGAAAGGATGAAAAAGAAATTCGACAACGAATAGGACAAGGAAGAAGAGGCATCAAAAGGTTAAATGGAATATGGTGGAGTAAAGAAATAACAGAGAAAATGCAACATATACAACACATTTATTAAAAGTTTAATATTGTATGGAGCAGAAGCATGGAGGTGGACAGAAGCAGATAAAAGAAGGCTGGAAGCTCTGGAGATGGATGCCCTAAGAAAATAATTTAGAATCTCTAGACTAGACAGAGTACACAACAATTAAAGAACTGATCGGACTGAGGGCAAGAGGACAAGAGGCAGAAAGACGACAATTAATTTGGTACGGACATGTAAGAAGGATGGCAGACCACCGACTGCCAAAATTAACGCTGGATTGGATCCCTCCTGAAAGTAGAAAACGAGGCAGACCCAGGAAGACATGGAACGAGGGCATTCAGAGAGCCATGAGTTAAAGAAATCTGCAAGAGGACCAGTGGCAGGATAGGAAATGGTGGAGGAACAGTCTGGGGATCGGACAGCGCCGACTGACGCTATAGAATCGATTAATCGACAATAGTATGCCGTATGCAAAAAAATATTGTTATACGTTGTTCACTTTAAGTGTAATAAAAGTTTATAATCAGGGAAAGACTTAATGCTCACCCTGTGTAATTATTGTCTTAGAATGTATGTTTAAGTTATTTTTACACATAAGGTAAAATAGTTAACTGTGATATTTAGCAGTTGTAGGTGTTGTGCAAGTTGAAGGCCTGTATCTATAATTTTATAAATTTACCAATAATTAACATAAGAATCTCCAACAGGTATATTAATAAAACGTTGTATTAGGTCACCAGTTAGTTATATTGTTGGACCATCAACGAATAATTTTGTTGATAATTATTGTTTTAAAGTGGAGACCTTACCAATAAATCATAAACAATTGGCTCTATTTTTGTGATACAACTCTTATTTTATAATCAAATTATTTCGCACCTGTTTTGAAACCGACTTGTAGGCTACCTTCACGATACTTCCTTGTCATTAACACACTTCGAAATGAAAGTCGATATAAATACACACAATTTCATGGTTAGGTTAAGGTGAAGAACAACAACTTCTTCAGTAAAAAATTATTTATATTCGTAACGCATAAATCTGGCCTATATTTCCAAAATATGTCATGTCTGCGCATAATATCATAAAGATATTTAATAATTGTGAAATAGGTATTAGCTCATAATTATTACTTGTATCGTTGATATGAAAAAATAATTTGCATATTATTTTACATATTCATTTACACATTTTTCGACAGGTAACAACGAAGAAGAAATGTAGTCGTGTAAACCAGGAAGACAATTAATCATTTGTTTTTCGTCTTAAAACGAGTTTCGAATTTAAAGAGTGTGTATAAGGTTTGTTCCAACAAGCGATTTAAAACCAATTCATGGATAAGTACATGAACTAGCTTATTCGCATGCGTGAATTATGTATTGGTCAGTCTTAGCCGTTGTTGGAACGCTTTTACGACTGGCCTAATTGTAAATGACATTTGTGTCTATTGGGTTCATCGAAATGTGCGCATTGCAAGGGTAAACACCTTAATAATCCAGTATTAAATGCGATTGGGAGGGCGATACATAGCTACTAGAGCTCACGTTATTTGTAAACAGCGCATGCGTGCAAAAATCCAAGCGCTAGTACATGCCTTCATTCGCGTACTGTTTTGACCGAACACTGGCTAGTTCGTGTATTGATTTTATAACAGTTGGAACAGCTGACTAATTGTCCGGTGAACTATCAAAGACTGTGCTGGAACGCGGTATCGATACCGCACAGAATCCTGATAGTACACTGTATTGTACATAGTCTTGCTAGAACAAACCTATTATATACAATCTGTCGCTGTGCTCTAAAGGGGCGCTAAACTATTTGAAGAAAACGCAATGAAATGTAAGGAATAGTTATTTATGTATCAAGGCCAAAAAGTACGTTTTGGCCGAGGTGCATATTACATTTTTTGTGCGATCGAATTAAAAACAATTTAAATTTTTAGTAATTTTCAAATATATAGGTTAGAAACTACGTGACATTCTGTCACTGACAGATGACGGCGTATGATCTGCATTACCGGCCCTCTCCTTAGCAACGGCCGTAAAAGTTACTTTTTCGGCCGTTGCTAAGGGTAACGGCCTGAAAAGTAACTTTTACGGCCGTTGCTAAGGATAGGGCCGGTAATGCAGTACTTTATGGTTGCTAACGCGTCCGTCAAACAGCTGTTTCTAGTACGATCGCACAAAAAAACTATTTATGAAATAATAAGTCGCCAGTGTGAAACAAAACGGAATTAAAAACAATTGAAGGGTGTTTTGTAGTAGTTTCCAGCGTGAAATAGAAGGGGTTCAAAACAATTTAAGGACCTTTTTTTAAGTCGCCACTGCATAAGGGGATTGAACAGGGGGCGCAACAAAAAATTGTTTTGGAAAAGGGGAGTACAAGCAGACAACAAATGCCACCATTCGATTGTTAGTATTTTAGAATATTGAAATGCTTATATCAATTAATTTTGCCCAAAAACTAAAAAAAGTATGGAGACAAAAAAACAATTTATAATGATTCGTTAGCCGGTTCAACGGCAACAGTACAGTTCCGGTTCCGGTTCAATACCTTTGTTGTACATTGAACTGTCTGAAATTTTTCTATATTTGATCATACGTAATCAAAATTACTAAAATAAAAATTATACAATGTCTATAAAAAAAACATAATTGATTCGAACAGCTATGTGCACCGGTTGAGGCGGTCCGAACCGGTTCACACCAGTCGGTTAGGTTTGATTTTGCGGTTTTGTGATTTTTTAACAAAAAGGTTTAGTTCCGGTTCACGGTTCACGGAAATGCACCGGTTCGTTCCGGTTTTTGTTCTAGTTCTGGTTCGGTTCGAGTCCCTGCTTAAAGTCCATTTCAATAAAAATGTAAAAAAATTGCACATAATAAAATTGGAAGACATTATTAGGTAATATATTACTTAAATTTAGTTTAGCTTTTATTTCGAATTTGAGTTAAAAACCACGAAACATAAATAATCGTTTGTTTGCTTTTTAACTTATCTACGCTTACCTTCTCAGGAATATCGTAGTTGAGTATTGGACCTGTCAAAGTCATAGCAAAACGATGAGCCATAATAATAATGATAATACTAAACACTTTTACTCCATGCAAAGTTCGTAATACCGGATTCGAATAACCAGGTTTCGACATGTCCCCAAAGTTCTTCTTTAAAGAAAACGCTATGCTTAGTTGTTGACATCTAGAAACTAAAAGTGGATGATTTTACTAAAAATCAATTACAATTTTAGGTATACTTTACAGTTATCGTATATATCGCATTCGTTGTCTTTTTTTCGAAACATATCGTAAGTAGTTGAAGTTAATACAAGTAGAATTATTACTGCAACCAAGGCACTAAAACCAATAAAAATATGAGTAGTAAAAAAAAATGCAATTGGATTTTCGAATAAGAAAATATCAATTATTTAAATTAATTAATAAAAATATAATCGGATCAAGTCGTAGTATTTTAAAGTAACTTATGAATTTAAAATTCATATCGGTTTGTGTACAAAAATAGAAGCCCAACAATTAAGGAACATTATGTATATTAATTTAAAATATGCACAAGCAAATTAGCAAATTTTTTGTAGCAAGTTTATTCATATATCTAAAAAGGAAATGATCTAACTTGAATCACTTAATTAATTCGCGATGGGTGTATCCCGCAAGAGTTCGTCGTTCTACTTAACTCTCCCAAGATTCGTTTTTAACAGCTGCATTTGTAGCGTTATTATCGGCGAAGACTTTCGCTTTTTTACCTATACCATTTTTAGTAATATAAAGTCTACAAATAAATAAAACGAGATACGGTTCAAAATTCTTACCAAAAGGCAATATCAGCGTCGTTAAATTCGCGTAGTCTTCCAGGTTTTTGACAAAGTGATTCTGAAACTTTGGCAGCGTATGTCACGTTGTCTGAAACTTTTTCAGTTGATGTTAAGAACTTGTTTAAATGGTCTTCTAATATTTGTGGAGAGCATGATGCCGGGATACACATCGCTATATGCACCACATTCCTGGACCATTGCGATTCGTCGTGTTTTTTCTGTAAATAATAAGAAAAATAATTAATTCCTTCTGTTTTCTTCAGCACAATTATTTTTTTACCGTCAAATTTGAATAAGTAATTAGAGTTTATTGGTTAAGCGTACGTCACTGTTAATAATTTCATTTGTCAGCTACACTAAACCGTATATTATAGCCACAAATTATAATTTTATCGAATCAATCTAAGAGCATGAGAAGATGGTTTAAAATAAAAATTATTATAGTCGTATGTTAAGCTTTTTCGCAAATTTAATTTTGGAATGGATGGGTTTGATCTAAATCAACCTCTGTTAGCACATATTGAATACACATACAAGAAAAGAAATGATGGTGGAGATGATACTATTTTTATGATATTTATATAATTAACGCGAGGAAATTGCATCGAATTATTGTCGGTGAAAATAAGGGATGCACCGATAAGCAAATTGATCGATTGCCAATAAATCGGTCTTAGCTTATCGGTCGATTACCGATTGGTCGCCTGATTATTGACTCTCACATTTAATTAATCAGGTTAGATGATAAATGCACTCATTGTTGAGTGTATCGAAACTGGGTTTCGATTTAAGTTAGTTTTTTCGTGGTACATAAAATTCATAAAACAGTTACACAAAATACTTGAAATGCAAGAAAAAATTATGCCTTGAAAATTCAGAAACTTTTGTTCCTACATTATAGTTTAGTACAAACATAATCTATATATATAAAAGAGCTTGTTTGTTTGTGTGTTTGTGTGTTTGTTTGTTCGCTATAGAATCCTAGGTCCGTTGACCGATCGGGACCAAATTTTGCACAGTTACTATTTAGGACCCAACGGATCAAACGCCCTATAAATAACGGCCGGAAATGCCCGGGAACGACCGGAAACGTCCGCCGGGTGCGAGCGCGGAGCGCGAGTAGTCTGACCAAATTTTGCACAGTTACTATTTAGGACCCAACGGACCAAACGCCGTATAAATAACGGCCGGAAATGCCCGGGAACGACCGGAAACGTCCGCCGGGTGCGAGCGCGGAGCGCGAGTAGTCTGCGATTGATAAAAGAGAATTGTTATCACCCGTGCAACGCCGGGTAAATCGCCTAGTTTAACTATATTTGTTTAATGGATTTTACTTAGGTATATCATGTTTTTTACTATTTCAAGATATTTTTTCTCATTTGAAGTTGTTTAAAAACTATGGTTTCAAATCGAAAATTTTAATGAACTTTTAGTGTTTTTTATGTTGTCAAGGTGAAATTAAACGTGATAAAAATACACAAGAAAAATTAGACCTGGAAAAAATACACAAGGAAGAAGTTACATAGGAAAAAAATTACACTGGGAAAAAATTACAAATGGAAAAATTTTCACAACGAAGAAATTACACACATTCGAAATTTTACAATATACAGGGTGTTTCTGAACGATGTAGCATAATTTCTACTGGTGAATCTACACTGAAAAATAGGACGATTTAGCCCAGCATGCCTTATAGAAAGTTGCATCGTTGCTAAGTTACAGCCCCATTAAGAGGAGATGAAAAATTGTTGTTTTATTGATAAATCAAGAACGCTTTGACCTACAACATTTATATTTGGCACGTATTCTACAATAGGCAAGCGTGTTCTTATGCATAAGTTTGAGCGAAATCCCACCATAGGGGGTGCTACAATCGATAATAGCAGAGAAAAAACCTGCTGTTTTTTTTTGTCGATCATAATTTCAATTTTTTATTGTAACAGTTCGAAAACGGGTGATGTTTGCAATTATTAAACAACTAGACGTTATTGCCAAGTAAATTCTGCAGCAGCCGATGCGTTTTTATCACTTACAATGTAAACTTCTAACATATTAAACTTTTCAAAGTGTTCAAATTTAGCCCTGTTCACAATACCACAATAAACAGTTATAAAACACAAAAGAATACACGAATGCTTAAAAGTGAAAAAACTTACTTGGATATGACATTTGAGTGTTTAATGATTGCAAACATCACTTGTTTACGAAATCATGGCAAACTTTAATAATGAAATGTTTACAAAATTAGCCAAATCTCGGTTATTTTTTGCAACAAATACATAAAACTATATATTTCTGAAAAGCTAAAAAAATGCTCTTTCATATAGTCATGGCCAACTAGAGTTTCTATTTAGAAAATGTAAGTTTACTTCATATCTCGAAAGTTAAGGTCGATAAAAATGTAATATATTTTTTTTAAATTAAGCATAAAAATCTGTATATAAAACCTACATAATATTTTGTTCTATTTTAATGAATAAAGAAGTTATGGGTGGTAAATTTTCCAAAATGATGAAATTTCATTTTTCGTCTGTATCGCCAAAATGGAAAGCGATATAAAAAATTTGATTACATAGGCATTCCTTTCTCAGAAAAATAGCTCAAAAGACCGATATCAGATTTTCGCCAACTATTACGGTAACCGAGATACCGCGTAAAACATTCGAATTTCCTCCACCCTGTACATCATTTTTTTGTTGTAAATTTTGTTATTTGTAAACCACTACTTGCTTGATGCTACTTTCAACGCGGGGTTTGTAAATATTTTATTTTTTCCGGATTTGTCTCTTGTAGTTTTTTATTATTATCATTATTGAAAATTACATTTAAAATTGTATACCTAATCAATTTTTATGCCAAATTTTAAAAACATAAATTGACCAATTGGAATTTATTTAAAGTCTTTTGTTTAAACGTTGAAACTAGGCGAAACAGATGCATTATAAAAGCTTACCAGAACTGTAACAAGGTTACGGACACGAAGTTCTTGAAAATGTTATGCTGTCGTATTTGTACCAAACACATAAATGTCAATAGACGCCAAAGGTATGCAAATAAAAATAATTTGACCTTTGCTTATGGTAAAATGAATATTTTTGCGTTAGCTGTCGTGACATTGCTGCCAATTAAGAAATGTCCAAAAAACTGTGAAAATATTTAGTACGTGTCTGAGGTGGGAAGATGTAAAAAAAATAGCACGAGTGTCGGTGGTGTAACGGGAAATACATTTGATATTGTCTGTAGGTGCAATGCAAATGTCATTAAGACTAGGAAGTAGTTAAAATCTACGAATTAGGAGCATGGACAATAAAAACATTTGATAAAAGCAGCATTTAATAAACTTTTCTCACTTATTTTCATAAATATTAAATATTTTTTCGCGCCCTCCATGCATTTAGCTGATAACAATATACAGCGTGTCACAGAGACCAAGCCTACATCAGTTATTTCGTTTATTTTGAAAAATTACTACAACCAAACGAAAAAAGCGGTATAAAATGACATAAGAATATACTTAACATTTGAGGTATTATAAAAAGGCGTTATTCAAGTTTTTGATTCAAATGGCACAGTCTGGTTTTCAGTCCAAATTGGAGAGTAAACGTTTTTATCTTTGACTCATGTAAATAATTTTAGTACCTTGGTTTATATTGTTCTCGAAAAAAAAAGCAAAAATCAGTAGACCATGAAGACAAATTGTTTGCAAAAGTTACTTAGTATTAACAATTTTTGTATTTAAACGTTTATTATAATCAGCTAGTAAAACTTTAAATTAAACTATTTCGCCACAAATTGTCTTTTAACCACGTGATATTTTTTATGGCCTACTGATATCTTATAGATTTCGACGAAAATTCTGTGTTATAAGTATGATAGTAAAACATGGCTTAATTTAAGAATACTTACTTTTGATTTTGACAAAAAGAATTATATTGGGGCTATTTGATTTTAAATATTTTAATAAATTTAACTGTTCTTTATAAATTCTTTTAATTACAAAACAATTTAATTATTTCAAACAGTAAAACTGAAACTAAAATAACATGTTGTTTAAAAAATCTTTGCCTATTAGTGTGAACTGGGATACACTTTAAACAAATATGATTAAATGTATTTTTTTGTTCATAATATGAGTTTTTTTTATGAATATATTTTTTTGATGAATTTATAAGAACATTATTTTTTAATAGCTGATATATTGCAGGGATGATTATTTGGTAATTTTAGGGAAATATTTAAGTGATTTCATAAATTATTATAAAAATTAAACTTTGAAATACTCGTATTTTGTATAGAAATATATATTTTAATCAAAGCAGTTTGTTTAAAATTCATGCTATTTCGTAAAAATATTAAAATATTCGGGAAGTTTTTAATTACCTTAAATTTAATGGTTCAAATGTATACATATAGGAATTAGAATAAATTAATAAGATACTCGAATATTATACCAAATAGTTATTTATGTACCAAGTTTAAATTGTTAATATTTTTGACAATTTTGCAAATTTGTTTTACCAGTAATCAAATAAGTCGATAAATTTGTAATTTCTAAAAGTTTATAATACTAATACTTACTTGAACTCTATGTAATACTGACTCAAGTGGAGCATAATCTAAAGCAAAAGGATCCCTAGATGAATTAATTGCAGGAACAGATGCAACTATGGTGGCTAAACAATACTGAGTTTGAAAAGGTGCATCCAGTGTTATGCACTGATCATAAGATCCCATATGATATTTATTGCCTCGTAGAACCCCACTGGTGGATTTAGCAGAAGCATCCAACACTGAAATTAGTTAAAAAAATAGTGGTCTTAAAACATTAAAAGGGTATGCCTTGTAAGTAAAAACGAAACACATTTAGAAATTTTGAAGGATATTTTTACTTTTATCAGTGTGAGGCATATTCGGAAAGTAAGTAGGTACCGTTTGACTAATAAAAACACAGAGAATTTATTTTGAAATTTTTCAATAGATTCGCTTTTTACATAGTTTCCACCATTATTGAGGCATTTATCATAACGGGACACCATTTTCCCTCTGTATACCCTCTTTATAGTGCAAAACTGCCTGTGAACTCCTGTACTGCTCCTTAGACATCATCATAGGAGAGGAAACGCTGGCCTGCAAAGAATTTTTTTGATGCAGGAACAGATAAAAGTCCTTGGCATCAAGTTTGAGTTGTTAGGATAGTGATCCATACGTTCCCAGCCCAATAAGCTTAAATTTGAGCAGCAGTGTATGTTCCTTGGACTGCATGTTTGTCGCCCAGCGTAAGCACAATTTCCAAAATCTAAACGGTCCGTCACTTTTTCGTAGAGAACAGTTCTTGACATTTCCGGAAAATGCGAGGAAAGCGATGAAGTCAAAGAAGCAGCTCAGGAGTAGCTATGTTCACAGGTAGCTCTGTTCTATGAAGAAGGTATTCAGGAGCTGGTGCCTCGTTATGATAAATTTCTCAATAATTATGGAAACTATGTAGTAATGTAGTTTAAGGTATGGCAAATCTAATAAAAATTTAAATAAATTCAAAATACATTTCGGTTTTTTTAGTACTCAGGCGATACTTACTTTTCGAATATTCCCCATCTTTCTTTATAATGTACAGGTTGGACCAAATTCGAATGTTTTACGGGTTACCGTAATAGTTAGCGAAAATCTGAAATCGGTCATATAATCTTCTTTCCCGGGTTTGGAACCGCGTCTTCTATATTTAGTCTTCTAAATATAGAAGACGCGGTTCCAAACCCGGGAACGAAGATTATATTATGGATAACGGCCGCGAAAGCCTTAAGAATGAAATCGGTCGTTTGGGCAATTTTTTTGAGAAAAGAACGCCTGTGTAATCAGATTTTTTTATGTCGCTTTCCATTTTGGCACTACAGACCAAATAAGAAATTTAATGATTTTTAAAAATATACTATTACTTCTTAATTTAAAATAGAAGAAAATGTATGAAGGTTTTTTATACAGATTTGTATGCGTAATTTATAAAAACAGAATTTAAGCTTTTTAGCGACACCCTAGTTGGCCATGACTTTATATAAACGATCATTTTTTAAGCTATTTACAAATACATAGTTTTATATCTTTATTGCAAAAAATAACCGAGAAATGGCTAATTTTGTAAAAATTTTTGTATCAAAGTTTGCCATGGTTTCGTAAACAAGTGATGTTAGCAATTATTAAACCACTAAACGTCATATCTGAGTAAATTTTTTAACTATCTTGTATCTTTTGTATTTTATAACCGTTTATTGTGGTATTGTGCACATGGCTAAATTTGAACACTTTGAAAAGTTAAATATGTTAGAAGTTTACATTGTAAATGATAAAAACGTAGCTGCTACTGCAGAATTTACTAGGAAATGATGTTAAGTTGCTTAATAATTGCATCCATCATTTGTTTTCGAAATCAAGGCAAGCTTTGATAAGGAAATTTAGTACAAAATTAGCTATATCTTGGTTGTTTTTGCAACAAATAAATAAAACTATATATTTTTGAAAAGCTAAAAACATTCTCTATCATATAAAGCCGTGGCCAACTAGGGTTTCCATTAAAAAAAATATAAGTTTAGCCCACTTGATATCTCGAAAGTCAAGTTCGCTAAAAAAAAATTAATTTTGTTTTTAAATTAAGCATTAGAGTCTGTATAAAAAGCCTGCGTAACATTTTGTTTTATTTTTAATAAATAAATAAGTGGCAGTACATTTTTTAAAATGATGAAATTTAATTTTTCTTCTGCAGTGCCAAAATAAAAAGCCATATAAAAAATCTGATTGCAAAGGCGTTATTTTCTCAAAAAGTAGCCCAGGGGACCGATATCAGATTTTCTGTAACTATTGCGGTAACCGAGATACCCCGTAAACATTCAAATTTGGTCCACCCTGTACTCACATTAGATCGTTTTTGTAAACCAGTAAAAATTAAATAATGTCATTATGGGATTAGCTTACGCTAATAAATATTTTCTAAATCTTTATTTAAATACTTACTTTCAAAAGCCCAGTGCGTTAAATTATCCATATGAGACAAAAACAGTTTGCTGTGTTCCTTACAGGTAGCATCTGAAGAACTGAAAACTATTTCGGAAATAATAAGAAAACTAATGAAAACTTCTCGAATTAAATTATTACCACTGAATAGCAAAAGAAACAATTCGGCCCACATTGTCTGTAAGTATATAAATACTTTATTTGATTCCTAAAATAATGTGTCGATTATCACTGAAAAATACATTTTACACGGAACTCGGTATCAACACTCGCCCAAAAGCACAAAAACACATTTAAAACTGTAACTGGAGTACTATACTTTGAAAACCAGATCTACAATATAAAATATTCGTCCTTCGCCTTATAGGCCAGTGGCTTTAGATTCGTAAATTTAGAATTTATGTATATTGATTGCATTTTTAACTGATATATTTTTTTACTAATTAAGTTTACATAATTAACATTTGATTTAATGGTATGAGAGAACGTAACTTAAACATTTTGTCGAGTGCAAAAACAACGTTTTTGCTGGAAATAATTTAAATTATTTTTATTTTTCACGAATATCTAGACGTAAGAAATGCAAATTATGTGATGAATGATATATATTTTATGCTGGTTTTGTTCATTAACGTTCTTTTTAAGATCACGAGGCATTTTATTACGATTTATATTGGGTCAAAAAGTTTAAAGGTTAGTCTATATTATGCAATAATGAGGTGTTCACTAAAAAAGCTTTGTCACAGTCTTGATAATAATCTATTAAAAATTATTTATAAGTTATTTTAATCACCCTTTAAAAAATAAAATCAAGGCTGTAAGAAACCATGATCTTTTGCGTACGTAATTATAAACATAATCCTATGCGTAAATTTGTTTATAGGATTGAAAATTTGCTAATAGTTTTTTATTTTGACACAGTACCTATTAATGACCATAATGGTGTTGAGTTTCTTGTTTTTGAACGAAATAATTCTGCACAAAAATATTTTTGAAACAGAATATGGTGAAATAGTAAAAAACTAGCTGAAAAACGTCTAGCAGTTTCGATTTTTGTTCTATTTTTGTGTAACCTGGTAATGTAAAGCAAAATAACGTAAAAATGAAGTTCAGGCGAGCAAGTTTCTTTAACAAAAAATCAGTATTTTATAATTTTGTAAAATTTAAGGAACTGACTTAAATCGTTCGTCTACTTAAGAAATCAAGGTGTCAATTAGGGCATAAAACAAAAAAAAAAACTAATAATTTGCTAGAGGGTCATCTAAAGTTTCACCAGTACCTGTCTAATCGAAAAAACGTTTTTATTTTACGATATACGATGGGTAGGAATTTTTGTACTTCCACCTAGTCCTTAAAACTTGAAAATATATTTGCTTTCTTTTAATGATTTTTTGAATTCAATATTTTTAAATGTTAAAGTACGTGTTGCTCTGACTTAATCAGTAAAAAGCTGATTCTAATGGCATGTCTTTGAATCTAATAACTTATTATTATCCTCTTGTGTATATTTTGTTTTAATTTCTTTATTTTCGCTTTCCATTTCAAAACCGATATTATGGCCTGTACAATTTGAACTATTTGTGCCCTTTTTATCCACTGTTTTAAACAACTGTTACTTCTCAATAGTTTTTAATTTTTATTTTGAAAGTTTTCATTTCATTACAACTGATATTATTTTTTATCGATTGCCATTTTGGGGCCCTCTACGTCGAGGGCCTGGGTGCATTGCACCCACTGCACCCCACTTGACCGACTCTGCATAGATATATTACTGGGAAGTGATTTTAAATAATTGATCGCTCCCTTCCTCATTCGGGTAATTTATTTCAAAATATTGATTTAATTCATTCCATCCTGGGATTCCGAGAAATCCCGGGAAGAAGTCCTATTCCATCCCGATATCCCAGGATAAGCAAAAATGTCCAATATGAGAAACCCTAACAACTTTTTCTTAAGTATTAATGCAATTATCATTTTATAAAATAGCTTACTGCTTCTCATAAAAACATTTTACGTTACATTCAGTAACGTAAAATATAGAACTAAAGTAAAAATATATTAAAATTTTTTAGTCTTTAAATCTTTGCTATTCGTTAATAACGAACGGAAGAGTCATGACCTGCCGTCAGCTCTTTTTTAAATACAAATTTTCTTTTCTTTTTTTAAATTATAGGTACTTTTTAAATTTTGTTTGCATTACGAATTTTTAATTGTGCTATATCAGTTTCACATTAAAATAATCATTGATATATTTAAACGTGTCGTATGAACCTTGACATTATGTAGAAACAACACATGTATGGAGGAAGTAACTTTGGCGGCCACTTCACAGTGGCGTAACTACTGCACGAGATGTTGGGGCACTTCCCAAAAACTCTGCGTCAAATTGTCATGGTATCGATTTGCCTCTTTCAAGTATACACAATATAATTTTCATACATTTATTGGAACATTTTCCACTTTAAATTAAATTGAAAAACTGTTGCTATAGTCACGTAAGTGATTTTTGGAATGCATCAGGCAGTGTTTCTAGCACGTTTGGCCGCTGAGCACTTAAGATGCTCAAAGTAGAGCCCTTTTAGCCAAAATAAAGAGAGAGGACATACGGAAAAGCCTAAAAATTATAAATGTAAATATGCAAATAATAAACGCTGTAAAAACTAGTGAAAAGAAATGTAGAAATACGTAAGATACAATCATGAGTTCTCAGCAGAATGTACACTGAGCGTATTGTTATTTTCAGTAGATATGGAGACGTGGTAAAGGCAAAGGAAACACAAGTGCGATGGATAAGACATGTACACTGAACGAGAAGTTAGAATGGCAAAAAATTCTTATGAAACACGAGTTGAAGGAAATAGTTAAAAAAAGAATAAGGAAAACCTAGAATAAGATAGCAAAAGAAGCTACTACGAACAGAGGGATTGATTATAGAATAGCTAAAGAATTGGCTAAAGATGGGAAAGAGATGGAGAAAGACTAACAGCCAGAATCCACATCAATAAGTAGAAACAAAAGTCTTATAACTAACAGCAAAAAATGATAAGATTTAGAGGAAGAAGTGTATAATGGAACATAGAATTGGATACTTCTTTCATTTATAAATTAAATGGAAATTTTTATCTTGCTATACGTGCCTATATTTTTCGACGTGTCCGGAACATTCTTCGCCCACAATTCTTCGTCTCCACAATTCTTCGCCCACAATTCTTTGCCTACAATTCTTCGCTCACAATTCTCCGCCCACAATTCTTCGCCCCCACAATTCTTCGCCCACAATTCTTCGCCCACAATTCTTCGCCTACAATTCTTCGCTCACAATTCTCCGCCCACAATTCTTCGCCCCCACAATTCTTCGCCCCCACAATTCTTCGCCCACAATTCTTCGCCCACAATTCTTCGCCTACAATTCTTCGCTCACAATTCTCCGCCCACAATTCTTCGCCTAACCTAACCTAATGGAAAATAATCTGACAAATTACGTTATAAATAAAAACAATCACACTTACAAACAAAATTTGTGATATGCTTGTACGCGGCGAAAAATTGTGGCGGCGAAGAATTATGTAGGCGAAGAATTGTGGGCGAAGAATTGTGGAGACGAAGAATTGTGAGCGAAGAATTGTGGGCGAAGAATTGTGGGCGAAGAATTGTGAGCGAAATATTGTGGAGGCGAAAAATTGTGGGCGAAGAATTGTGGGCGAAGAATTGTGGGCGAAGAATTGTGGAGGCGAAGAATTGTGGGCGGAGAATTGTGAGCGAAGAATTGTAGCCGAAGAATTGTGGGCGAAGAATTGTGGGCGTAGATTGTTGGCGAAGAATGTTCCTAGACCCATTTTTTGAAGTGGTAATTATTTGTTGTTCTCCCTTATATTTATTTATGTCTCAATCATCAAACCATCCCTATTCTTTTGACTTGTACACCATCATGTTTTTGGAAATATTATATATTTTAATATAAGCATTAATAAAATTGTACAAATCATCATTTTATTCGATGTAGTCTGTTAAAAATACTTCAAATTACCTATATTGTAGTAGTGTTTGTATGACCACGCAAATCAATTTTTATTAATGTATCCAGTTGTGATACGCCTCTGGGTATGTGTTCTCACCGCTCATTCAAGTTTCTCCCCGTCCAAGATTGCGGTATCTCACAGTTTACATTGATTAAATAATTTAGAGCTTTGATTATCAAACCATAGATGTAGTTAACACAACACACATAACGGTTCGATAATTTAATTAATTATGAACTAGAAAGTGTAAATTTGCATAATGATAACATCGAAAGACAAAAATCCATAGACAGTATACCTATACAAAAATCTTAATTTGACTAAAATTTAATCCTACTTTCACCTTTTACCAACAATGACCAGTTTAAAAAAATTGGAAAGTGATCTTTGATTAATGCTAAATATTTATCTGTATAGACATAAAAATTAGTATTGTAAAAAACAAGCGGAAGTTGGTTGTTCCGCTATAGGCCCTGTGAGCATAGGTATTATTAGTTTAGGAACGTCAACAAAATGCCACGATAATTCGTTTAAAAAAATTTGATCACCCAAAGACTTGATTGTTTTGGTCGTTTAATAATTCATTAAATATAGTGTATTATTATTTATTTATTTAGCCATGAGTCCTTCTACTGTTATGTGTAGGACTGTTGAGTTGTGTTGTGCTGACCTTTTTTCACGTCTTTCTGTCTTATGCTAGCTTTTTTATGTCTTTCCATTTGATGTTTCTATCCGTTGTTGCTTTTTTAACTTCTTCTTGCCAGGTTTTTCTCGGTCTACCTCTTTTGTTTTTTCCCTGTGATCTTGCTTCATAGGCTTTTCTGGTTAACCTTTCTTCTTTCATCCTATAAATGTGACCCAACCATCCCAGCTGCCTTTCCTGTATTTTTGTTTCAACTGATTTTATCTTTAATTGTTCTCTATATGTCTCATTTCTGATTCTATCTTTTTTGGTTTTTCCTTTGATTTTTTGTAGAAATCCCATTTCTGCTGCATTTACTCGGCTACTATTTTTATTTGTGAGTGTCCACGTTTCACTTCCGTATAAAAGTGCCGGGGTTACTACCTTTTTTACCACTTCCACTTTTGTTCGTTTTGGGACTTGTCTATTTCCAAAAACTGTTGTTCTTAAACTGTTAAATATTCTTCCCACATTTCCTGTCCTTTCGCTTATTTCCTTCTCCATTCCTCCACTTTTCTCTATGATCACTCCTAAATATTTAAAGCTTCCTTCCTGTTCTAACCTAAGCCCATTTAAAGTTATGCCCTTTGTTCTCTGTTGTAACGATCATAGTTTTAGTTTTTCGGTATTTTTTCAAATTCCTGGCTTAGAGTTTCTAGATTATGTTGCAGATTTTTTTCTGTATCCGCAACTAAAACCTTGTCGTCTGCGAACATTACCTCAGTTATGTTTATTTTTTCCATTTTTCAACTACCTAAGTGAAACGGTCTCATATTTTGTTTTACTTCTTTAATTACGCCATCTATAACAACTGCGAATAATAATGAACTGAGCACGAATCCTTGTTTTAAGCCCTCTTTTGTTTCAAACTCTGCCGATTCTTCATTCTGGGTTCTTACAATATTTACCGTTTTCTGTACATCGCTTTAATTGTGTCGATTGCTTCTATTTCTATTCCTTTCCTTCTTAGGTCCTTCCTTTTGTTTTGATTTTATCGAATGCTTTTTCCAGGTCTATAAAACATAAATGTATTTCCTTGTTTTTCGTTAAGCTCTTGTCGATTGTTAGTCTTAGTGTAAAGACTGGGTCTTGTGTACTGCTTCCTCTTCTGAAACCGCATTGGGATTCTTTTAGTGTCTTATATTTTTTCTTTAATCTGCTTTCCATTACTCTTAATAATAATATATTACATAACAAGAGTTGCAAGAAGCATATAACGTATGTGTGGAAAAGCTGCGCACGGAGCCGCGTAGCGGCGAATGCGTATTTTCACAAGTGCGTAATTGCTTTACAACTCGTGTTATGAAGCTTACTTTTTCTACGATCACATAATACCTACGATTTTAACGGCCTTTGGGCTAATATACACATGTAATTACGTTGTCGTAAATTTTGACGTAAGCCTACTTTGACATTTCTAGACAAGTGTGCGTATTGCTTACCGGGCATTAGCACTCACTTACTATGCATGCAGGCTGTACGGTAAAGCCGGTGTCCCACGGCCTGTGACTCGGCGAGCCTGACGCGAAGTTTGTCATACCTCGCGTCGTGGGACAGCACAGGCTCGGCATGGCTCGTGGTGGCTTGTGGTGGCTCGCCTTTCAACGGGTGTCCCACGGCCTGTGACTCGGCGAGCCTGACTCGGTTTGTCATACCTCGAGTCGTGGAACCGCACAGGCTCGTGGTGGCTTGTGGTGGCTCGCCCTTTCCCGTGAAATGGCGGTAAATCGACAGACATCAAAGGCTTGTGGCTCGACGGATGACGATCTTCAGCACGCTCGTGCACCTGTTCCCACGGCTGTCTAGGTTTTGTAGGGAGATTAGCCGCCTTTACACACAGACGCTTTCCTGCGCGATTGAAGGGCGTGTATGCTTTCGCGCGCGAAAGATTGTGTGTGTATAGTTCATTTCAAGATATTTTAACCTGACTTACTGGATTTAGCAATGATTATTATTAGGCACCCGTGGAGAGATAAGATAATCCCTTTAAAATCTGTTAAGTGTTCAGAGGCGTATTAAATAATAACAGTTTTGTGTGTAGATATACACCAGCCTTAAAACTAACATTTTTATCAGATTTAAAACTATTGTCATAAAATAACACCTACCTGACATAATTAATTTTCAGAATCACTTTCGTTATTACCATCTAATGATATAATGCAAGTTTGGTTTACATCTGCATATTGTAAATGCTCATTCTCAATTTTAATGACGTGTTCAATCGAATTTTTCCAACTTGGGGGCGTTGCATTCAAAATTGCATCTTTAGTTTTTGCAATTGTGGCTTCACTAAATTTTGGGTTATTATTCGTGCGACGAATGTGTTGTTTCAGTTGCCCCCAAATTAATTCTATTGTATGCAATGATAAGGAGGTAATTTCAAAACAGAAGTCCATGTACTATCGCAATATTGTTTTTCAATTTTTTTTGTTTTAAGTACCTCCCAACAATTCTTGCTTTG
Source organism: Elmis aenea (assembly GCA_947652605.1). NCBI lineage: Eukaryota > Metazoa > Arthropoda > Insecta > Coleoptera > Elmidae > Elmis > Elmis aenea. The sequence continues at coordinate 46,625,308 of OX393578.1, forward strand.
AATATGTGCCTTCGTAGAAGAGATTATTTTGCTCCAAAAACAGTTTTATGTATTTCATCTTTACTGCTATTTGAAGCGGGAACCTTTATTATTTGTCTACTATGATATGATGCATTATGCATCACTATCACGCTTTTTTTTTGGCAACACCGGTAACAATTTATTTTTACACTATTCTTCTAAAAACTTTGATGACATGTCTTCGTGATAATGAAGACTGCTTTTTTAAATATTTTTTGCAAAAAGCAAAACTTCTTCAATCCAACCATTTTCTGAGCCCGCGTGTAAAATGATTATTCTTTTTCCTCGATTATGAGGCACGTTTAGCGGGCATTCGTTTTTGTCGTCGATCCATCCTTTCTTTACCGTATCATGGTGTGTCGTACCACGTTTCATCTAAATAACAAATAAATCGACCTTCGTCTCGATTTTTTTTAATTGTTGCTAAATATTGGTATCGCAACTTTCTTATTCTATCACATTCCATAATATTGAGACGCTTATTAATTGTCTGATATTTGAAACCGTTTTCAATTAAAGTACGCCACAATGTTAATCTGCTGCACGTTACATCTGTATTTTCTATAAGTTTATTATGTAGACTGTCTATAGTTGCTACGATATTTTGTTTATAAAGATTATAAAGCGTTCTTCGAATTATATCTATATCCCAGCTTTTAATTTTTCTGTCACCATTATCATCTCTTGTTTTTCGTTCTTGAACATCATGTTTCACTATGTTATAAACACTACAGTAATTAACTTCTGCTAACTGTGACGTTCTTTTAATTATTTCTTTATAACACATCTCTTTATTTTCATTTTTTAAGTTTTTATAGACATTTAGTACTATATTTTTGGCTTGGATACCAAGATGAGATTTAATTTTTAAACAAGTTTTTTCTGATACGACTTCTTCGTTCGTTTGAGATTCCTCACACCAAGGTCTCCACATGTTTTATTTTGTGAATATAACAATAATGAAGTTAACACTTTGAGAATAACTTTGTCACTAAATATACAAATGTTTACTTTAACAAAATCTTAACCCTTGTTTAAACCTGTTTACCACACGCTAGTCGTTCAAAACATATGAAGTTGTCTAAAGATGAATATCCGCCTGTAGGCGAAAGAATTAATAACGGATTCTATTAATTTATATATGAAAAGTAAAGAATACAAAATTAGAAATTTGCGTGTTAAGGCATACAGAAAAATAATAGACTTTTGAAAAGAACGAGGATTTCCGGAAGCCAATTGAGATTTAGTTGAAAAATAAATCAAAGTTTGAGGAGATCCTTTAGAAAGGAATTAAAAAATACCGTGAAAGCCAGCGAAGCGGATGTGGTACTAATAAAGTATATCATTCGTCGCTGTGGTATTACAACTTGCTACTATAGTCTCACCCAAAACCTCCGTTTTTGTCTTCTACTTTTTAAGACTTCACTTACACCAGCAAAAGCCGCAGCCAGTGCGATATTTTTTATTTTAAATTCAATTTCTTACGCAAAGTAAAATTAACAAAACCTCGCACTCCAGCTAAAAGTGTGCAACTTACAGGCGCTCCACGAGATTCACTGTCGCTAAAGGCTGCCATACACGATCCGTAAAACCTGAAAGGAAAAACTGTTCAGGCCGGCCTGTCCGGATTTCCGGATCGTTTGTGGGGAAAAACCGTCAGTACTGCCTGAAGCAAATGGCCTGTTCAGGCGGCCGGAATCAAATTGAAACTTCAATAGGATTTCCGGACGGCCTGTTCAAACCACCTGAAACTGATCGTGTATGCCCTCACTTCAGGCCAAATCGTCAGTCCAGCACGGTTAGCCGCTACGATTAGTCGCTTGTTTTGACGTTTTTTTCTCTAGTTTAGTTAAAGGTTTGTTCCCTTTAAAGTTTAGTTAGTTCGTTTTATAAGTGTTCAAAATGTTTCGGGAAAACATGGAGGAATTTATTTCCATATACGAGTCAGAACCATGTCTTTGGCAAACGAAATGTAAGGAGGACAAGAACCAAAGAATTTCCTCGTCCATTCTTAAGTAGTTGTGCCAATCTTTTGGCCAACACTTTCTCCGAGAGGAGGTTTATGTGGGAAAACGTGCTCCTTTTCAACAACCACTCCTTACACCACATGCGTCTCTTTCGTGTACTTCTTTGCTGCCATTTAGTGTATTGGCAACTACTAACCCAATAGCAATAATAGCTAGCAAATCGTCCGAATAAACCATAATAATATCATTTCTTATTAAAGGCACACTACAAAGTACTATTGACCAATAGAGGCGCGAGCGAAAACTGAACCCGAACTGAAAGCATAAAGAGACCGTGTATGGCGTAGGGGGTATTCAGGCCGAATCAGGAATTCCGGACAGGCCGGCCTGATCAGTTTTTCCTCTCAGTTTTTACGGATCGTGTATGGCAGCCTTAAGCAAAGCGTGCGCGATTCAGCTTTCAGTTGGAGCTCGTCATGGCTCGCGACTTGCCAAGCCACGAGCCGTAGCTCGGAATTCGGCAGACCACGAGCCTACAAGCACGAGCCGCGAGCCGCGCGAGGCTCGCCGAGTCACAGGCCGTGGGACACCGGCTTAAGAGTCATTTACGTTAGTGGTAGTAGAAAAAGGTAATTTTTGAAACAATCGTAGTATACAAATTTTCAAGTTGTAAATGTTGGTGTCATACCTAATGTGTCGGTATATGCATCAGCAGCTAAATATTCTTCTTTTTCTTCTTTAGAAGAAATTGTTCAACTTTATCTTCGAATTGATATTTATTTAAAGTTTTCTTATAACATTATAACTGACCCACGTCGCTCTCAGCTGATTGTTAATGTATGATAATATAAAACTACCATTAAGTTCTACGCATTTAATGAAGGCTAAAATATATGATTTTGTCAACCGCAGACGACGACAAGGTATACATTTTTACTTAAAAAAAAAATGTGTGGCTTTATTATAAATATTTCAGCGCATACAACTTTACCTTAAATTAATTACAGAGCAATAATTGAACGTTATTATCAAATAGTTTTCATGAAGCAATTTTTTATTGTACAGCATTATATGCGTATAACGTGTTATTAAATGTAAAAAAAAAATTCGTTTGATAATAACGTGCATTAAAATATATAGATCAGTTTAATTTTAACATACTTATTAGGTTACATAACTACATTTATTTAATTTCAGTGTTACTGGTTCATGATCATGCGTCAATTTTATTAATTTGTTGTAATTACTGTTGTTCTTAGAAAGGCGATAATTCCATATAAGGACGTACTGTACCTTAAAATCCCACTAAATCAGAGCAATCATATTAACTGTTACTTTATTAAAATCTAGAACATATTTATTTTTAATTTAAAAAAATATTCTTAATTGAATCCAATCATTTTTCATTCAATGTCAAAATTAAAATCAGCATTTAAAAGCTGACATATTAAATTATTACTTTAAAATTTTATAATATTATTGAGGTACTTTGCAGCCAATTTTTTAAATGTTATTATTAATGTTTTTAGGCATTGCATTTGCAATCATGAAGTAATTAAAAGAAATTAATAATCATATAAAAACCCGTACTAAAAACAAAAAATAAAGGCTCTTTTCCGGTTATCTGTTAATTTTTTTTTAACTTTTCTGTGTTTGTTTCGATTTACATACATAATGGGTAGTTCACACGGTGACATTTAAAGTCGCGGCTTTAAATGTCACCGTGTGAACTACCCAAATTGAAAGTCGCGACTTCAAAATAAAAATGGCTGCTCTTGTAATTGCAGCATGGAGTGTTGTAGACCAATTAATAATTTTGAAGTTGCTATTTGTTGATAATGCTCTAAAATCGTTGGAACTGGAACATCTATTGGGGACATGATAAATTGGAAATCGATGACAAACAAATGTATATTATTTGTCTGTTATGTCAAAATATAAAAACATAGTAGGCTTACGTCAAATGCCGAGCTGTCAATATCGGTGTCGCGACTTTTAAAGTCGCGACATTAGGCGCTCACACGGTGACATCAAAAGTCGCGACTTTAAATGTCACCGTGTGAACTACCCTTAATACGACTTGACTTAAAAAAACTGTGGCTCAGCAAACACATCGATACTTATATTCTCCACATAATGACAAACATTAAAACCCTTATGAATTCTAATTTATTATCCTACAGCTAAGGTTCCTTAAACTTTCAAAAAATTCGGTAACCGGTTTAGTTCTGGTAGGGTTCAACGATTTAAAAATATTGTTATTAGAAAGTAATAAAAAAAAACAATAAAATGTTTATCTATTTGCTGTATAAGTATGTATAGGGAATTAAGTGTACGAAAATAAATATTTCTGCTATTCCGTATTTCGGTGTTTCTAAACTTTTTTGTATTTGCGCTCCCCTTTTTTACATCAAATTTTATTGCGTCCCCCTTCCAATCCTTTTGTCTTGCCAAATCACTCTATTTGTTTTTTTTTAAATCGTTTTTTGGCCGAGTGTATTATTTTAGATTTTTTTGGTACTTTTTTTTGCTCATGTAAACTTAAAAATACATTAAAATTCCGAAGATTAGCTACCAGGTTTTCTAAGAACCTATCATATATGTGACTACTGTCAGCAGTGGCGTACGCAGAAAAATATTTGGGGGGGATATTGTTTTAATTTGCAAAAAAATGACACTGACTAATTTCAAGCGGGGTATAGTAATGGTGCAATTAGAAATTGATCTAGGGGGACTAGACACAAGAAGTGAGTTGTAAAAAAGAGTTGCGAGGGTCCAGGGGGCGGCAGGCTCCCCGGGTAACAGCGCCATAGGCATTTGTTTTTTAATTTTCAAGACCAAACGTACCCAAAAATAGCATTTATGAGTAAAATATACCAACATATAATATATTTTTTGTGCGATCGTACTAGAAACAGCTGTTTAACGGGCGCATTAGCAACCATAAAGTACTGCATTACCGGTCACGTAGTTTCTAACCTATAATTTTAAAAATTACTAAAAATTTAAATTGTTTTTAATTCGATCGCACAAAAAATGTAATATGCACCTCTGCCAAAACGTACTTTTTCGGCCTTGCCTGTTTGCTGGCCTCGACTACAGCTCGGTCAGCAAACCAGAAGCGGCCGAAAAAGTTACACTTTTTGGCCTTGATACATAAATAACTATTATATGTAATTATGTATGGAAAAGCGGTCCGTCGCGCAATATTGAATGCGGTAAATATAATTTTAGTTCATTTCAAATTGTCGGTAGGTGATTTATCCCCCTAATTCCCCACCCCCTGCGTACGCCACTGACTGTCAGTAAGAATTTTATGTTATTGTTTTTTTTTTATAATAAATGGTTTAACTTTTGATTTTCACTCATCTCCGTGCCCCCCGGCGCGTCCCACAACTGGAGAAACACTGCTATATTCTTTAATAAAAATTCTTTTATTTAATAACAACTAAACAGAATATACAAAAATAGCAAAGTAAAATTGTACGTCAATTAATTAAATAATTTAGTCACATGGTCAAAGATTGATAAAAGAAAAATAATAATGCTTTGAACTGTCAAATTATAGTTGAATATGTTTATGATAAATAATTGCAAACCTTTATATTTTTATACTAATGTTTAAACGTAGTTACCAGTAATATAAATAAATAAGACGCAGTGATATTAAAAATATCACGGATTCACACCGTTGTATTAACCGATTAAGCCGGTTTGAACCGATTCAGGTGAGGCGGTTCAGGTCTAATTGCGGTTACATTTTAGTTCACGTATTGGTTCAGTGCCGGTTCTTATTTTAAATATGACTGCGTTGTTAGAGTTTTTGTGACGCAACTATTTAGTAGTTCCTCAAATTATGAAGCAATCTAAAGTTCATATAAAACTGCAACGAAACTAAACTAAGATTACGTGAAACAAAAAGAATTTTGTTATTTTTTGTTTTATAATGTTACCTTAATTATTCAATTGTATAAATAAGTAATTTAATAAATATTCATATTTTAACACAAAAAATTTGCGTTTGAATTATGTAAAATTATAATATATACCGGGTGATTCAGCTTGACTGTCGCACCCCTATACCTTTTTAATTATTGAAAATAACCGCAACACACCTTATATTTTTGGAAACAGAAACAAATTCTTTATTAAGTGATGTGCATTTGTTACCTCTACGATGACGTATGTCAAATCCGCGATAGGCAACTGTATTTTTTTAAATTATAAAGTATACATGTTCTGTATTATTTTGTATTTGTATTAAAAAAGTATGCATACATAAGAAAATTTTCGAGAAAAATCAGTTCAAACTTTATTCAAATTATAGCAAACCGTCTATTTAACATAACAAAAAACGATCAAATCTTAAAAATTATACTACAACTATCAATGCAAATGTATTAAAAATTAATTTATAATAAAAATAAAAATAATAATATATTTATCTATTAACAATTGTAATGTGAGTTTAGTATATAAATCTAATTTTTGTTCCTCTTAGAAATTTGTTTAACCTCCCTAAAAAGTATTAAAACGATATCGAAACTAAACATTTTGTGGGGTTTACCAGATTGAAAAATAAGGTAACATTAAATTATATCTTTTTGCCCTCTAAAACACCTGTTAATGGCAATGTCAATGCCAAAAAGATTACCTTCATTTTTAAACGCAAGGAAACCCAATAGAGCATTAAAAAATAATAATAAAACGTTACTTACTTTTTATCTAGAACAAATCTATACCATGACTTTTTTGAGCTAATATTTGACTGCTTGTGAATAAAATTAACACATTAATTGTCAACATAACAAATAACCACTAAAAAATCGTACATAATTTGAACAATATGAATGAATAAGTTTGGTACATGGATTTTTTATTATTTTAGGGTGTGATTGCATATTTAACACTTAACATTTACACAAAAAAAACATTTAATCGGGTTTTATTTTAGTTTCAGATGGTTATACAGCATGTTCCCTTCATAATTACGTAAAAGCAAACGTTCAGAAATTGAATGATTTAAAATTTAATTATTTTCAAAGTAAGAATGTTGTACCTACCTTAAAAATGAAAGTTTAGTGATTTGGGCTTTGCCAGAGGCTACATAACAAATTGGAGTTTCTTTATAAAAAAAAAAATATTCCATATATTTTTAATATTAAAAAAAAAATCAATTAAAAGAAATTGAAATTTAAAATATCAGTTTTTGCATGTTTATAGCTTTTGCTTGGGGTGATATAATACAAATAACAACAATAAGCTTCATTCTATTTAATGCCTACTAAAGAGTTTCAAAGGAAATATCTGAAATTAAATGTTCGTCAACTAACTTACATTTTCAACTTTTTTGAACAATTAAAAGAGCAAAAACAAATGCCCGCATATTTTAAGAATTTGATAAAAAATAATTCGAGTATGTAAAAATATATGTGAAAGGTGCTATTTAAAAATCTAACTTTAAAATGTCTTCCGGTTAACCCGGAAATGAATTTTCCGCACAATCTTGTTTTTTTTTTAAACGTAGATGATATCCAAGTATTCGAAACTTTGATTCTCGAAGACAATATTACAAAATTAAAACAGGGCCATACCCGGTGATTCAGTTTGACTGTAATTTTAAGGGGAACCCCCTATAAACATGACTCTTTTTTTAAATCGCAGAATTCGGTAACAAATGACGCTAAAATGTTTTTTTTACGATTGGACTGACGATAGTCAACTTTTTTTAAAAAATTACTTAGTATGCTTTCTTTTATTTATTCTGATAGACAATTTAATTCCGAATCCTATAGTCATAGTGTATTAAAAAAATAAACATACAAAGAAAATATTTGAGAAAAAAGAGTTTAAAGTTTAAAAATTATTTATAAATTTCCACAAAATTGTTGTATTTGATTAGACAAAACACGATCGCAGTAGTAATTGTCCAAAGGTGTTTTATTATTTTTCATACAAAAAAAAAACAATGGTGTGTGAGTGTTAAATTGAAAGTGGACCCTCTGCCGAATTGCATTATTAATTGTGTATTTAAGGCGTTTCGATTTTAATGCTTACAATATCATGATTTTTCGTCGAAAAATAATAAAATACATTTACACAAGTTACCTATAAGCTGTTAATTACTACAGCAATCGTGTTTTGTTTAGTTAAATACGATTATGTGAAAGATAATAAATAATTTTGAAACTCATCTTTGTCATCAATGTTTTTAAGATTGTTTAATTTTTTTCTTCACAATCGGATTAAGAATTAAAATGTCTATCGGAATAAATTAAAAAAGTGTACGATGTAATTTAAAAAAAAAAAGAAAAGTTGACTATGGCCACGGCCAGTCTGATATATTTCACTGTAGAAAAAAAGATTGAAACATCATATAAAAGAGAATTTCATGCGACTTAAAAAAATATGTTTTAATACAGGGGTTTTCTCTTAAAAAACAAAGTTCTAGGGGTGCGAATCACCCGGTTTTGCACACATCGTAATTTTATTTACTTAGGGATTTCGATCTACAATTTAAATAAGATTTACAATTTCTTAATAAATTTTCGTTTTCCTACTCATTTGCGATCAAGTTAATACTATTTAAATCAGGGACTGAGAACGGAACGAAAACGAAAACGTTAAACAAAATTAACCGAAATTTTTTTAAGAACGAAAACGAAACCGAAAACGAAATTATTATTATTCGTTCAAGAACGAAAACGAAATAAATATTTTCCAAAACCGGTTTTAGCCGGTTTTAACCGGTTTTGTCGCTATTTTAATTTTATTTGTTAAACACAAACGCGAATTTGCCTTCTGTGCTGGGGAGACTCCACGAGGCAGTAAAAAATCTCACTTGAAATAAGTGAGCTTCACTTTTCTCCATATATTTACGTGAATATGTATTAACAACTTTATTGTTTATACTCGCAATTTCGTGTAACACAATAATTAACGGTACAGATATTCTCTATTTCTAATTTGTTTTTTAGATCATCAATATAGAATATACACTTGATTGGATATATATTATCAATGTGTATTTTATTTGCGTTTAGACATAATAATAGTAAAATTTATTCTTACTTCGAAAAGGACAAATAATGTAAAGGAATATTTATTGGAAGATGTGTTGCTAGTAAGATTTAACGGAATGTGAAAATGTATATTGTATGGTATGTACAAACTATAAAGTTAAAGTATATTTCAAGTTAATATAAGTTTTTTTTAAATATCTTTTTTATTTATAACATTTAGTAAATTATCCTCTTGAATTCATTCTTTTGTCTTTTTAAATAATTACAGCAGGATCTTATTTAATTCAAATGCATAGATTTTTAGTACTAAAGCAAATTTAAAATAGCGCTTGCTATATTTTCATATTTTTAGATAAAGATCGTGTGTCTAATTTAACCTAATCACGTTGTGTTTTTGCACCTTACGGGTGTTAAACTTAATAAAATGGTTAAATGTTAATGTGTTTAACGATTTGGTAAATTTAATATGGCGATGGTTCGCCAGTCTAAAATATGCTGTCCGTGAGCATCAAACCCCATCGTCATCGTTTATATTTTAGTTGAGACTCAAATATTGTTATCGTATTTATAGAGGGTTGTGGTGACTAGAAAAAAAATTGATTTTTTGACGACAAAAATAATATTGTAAAACCTGTTTTAACCGTTATTATTTCGGTTCACGAAAACAAAAAAAGAATTCTTTCGGTTAGAACGAAAAGAACGAAAACGATATATTTCGTTTTCGTTCCGAACAGAAACGAACGGAATTTTTTTCGTTTTTAGTCCCTGATTTAAATTAGCTTTTCCTGGGTTTCGCCACTGTTTTGTTACCATTACTAAACCTATCATTTCCGCAAAGGCAATACGACCTTACATAAAATGTTTGTAATTACTTTATAACAAGGGCAAGTGTATAAATCGTTAGTTTAATGCAATTTAATTAGTATACTTTTGCGCAAATTGCCAGAAGCGCTGTGAACCTATGCGGAAATAGATGAAAAGGAAAAGTGACAGTGAATGCGTGTAGTTTTTCATTTTGCGAATCATATTTATATGAACTTAAACATTTAACAGGCCGTTAAAAAGAGAGCCAGATAGGATAATTAAAAATTAACGATTAATAAAATAATTTTATGCCATTTTTATAGTCGGTCAGTATTAGATTTAAAGGACAAATGAAAATTAGATTAGTAATGCGTATGTTATCATGTATAATACATGGAAGAATTAGAGAAAAAAGCACTATTGAACGAAGTAATAAAATCAAGAAAAGTACTAAGGGATTGGAACATTGGAATAATCCTACCGTTATACAAGAAAGGAAACAAAAGAGATTGTTTTGTTCTAACTATAAAGGAATAACATTAATGAGTGTACCAGGGAAAATATTGGCAAGAGTAATTGAAGGCAGACTAAATGAAAAAATAGAAAACACACTATAAGAATCCCAATACGATTTCAGAATAGGAAGTAGTACACAAGACCCAGTTTTCATATTAAGACAAGCAATCGAAAAGAGCTAAACGAATAACAAGGATATACATTTATGTTTTATAGACTTGGAAAAAGCATTCGATAAAATCAAAAGAAAAGCGTATGGAGGGGCCTAAGAAGGAAGGGAATAGAAACAGAAACAATCGACATAATAAAAGCGATGTACGAAAAAACGGTTAATATTGTAAGAACCAAGAATGAAGAATCGGAAGAGTTTGAAACAAAAGAGGGCTTAAAACAAGGATGCGTGCTCAGCCCATTATTATTCTCAGTAGTCATTGATACGGTAATTAAAATGCGACTGTTTCACCTAGGCAACTGAAAAATGGTAAAAATAAACGTCTGAGCTAATGTTTGCAGACGACATGGTTTTAGTCGTGAAAACAAAAAAAAAAACTGCAACATAATCTAGAAACTTTAAACCAGGCATTGGAAAGAATTTACATGAAAATAAATACCGAAGAAACTAAAACTATGTTCGTTATAGCAGAGAACAAAATGCATAACATCACTTTAAAGAGGCTTAGGTTGGAACTGGTAGAAAGCTTTAAATATTTAGCAGTGGTCATAGAGAAAAATGGAGGAATGGATAAGGAAATAAGCGAAAGGACAGAGAATGTGGAAAGAATATTTAACAGTTTAAGAACAACATTTTTTGAAAATAGAGTGAAATAAGTGGTCAAAAAGGTAGTAACTCCGGTACTTTATACGGAAGTGAAACGTGAAGACTCACCAATAAAAATAGTAGCAGAGAGAATGCGGGAGAAATTAGATTTTTAAGAAAAATCAAACAAAAAACCAAAATGAATCAGAAATTAAACATATAGAGAACAATTAAAGATGAAGTCAATTGAAACAAAAATACAAAAAAAAACAGCTGGGATTGTTGGGTCACATTTATAGGTTGAAAGAAGAAAGGTTAACCAGAAAAGCCTATGAAGCAAGAACACAGGGAAAAAACAAAAGAGGTAGAGCGAGAAAAACCTGACAAGACGAAGTTAAAAAATCAGCAACGGATAGAAACATGAAATGTAAAGGCATAAAAAAAGCTAGCACAAGACAAAAAAACATGGAAAAAAGTCAGCACAACACAACTCAACAGTCCTACACCTAACAGTAGAAGGACTCAAGTCATGTCATGGAGTTTTGTTGTAATTTATGTTATTTATGTTAATATTGTTTTTGTTGGGAGGTATAATTTTGTTTCTGTTACTTTTGCTGTAAAATTTCTGTGATTTTATTTTAATAATTATTTTTAGATATAAAAAACATTTCTTTAATGAATAAATAATAGTTTTTTTTTCGGCCCCGCATTTATTTTCGTTCACAGTCCAGTCCCGCAAACCCTAGAACAAGCTTTGATCACAGTCATAGAAACCCATTACATTGACGGCCTCATGTTATAAATTTTTGATTAACATATTAATTTAAAAAAATGAATTAAACATCAGGTAGTTCTGAAAGCTTTTGATTGCTCTAGTTTGTGATTTTTGAACGCACTAAAATAATTATCCGTACAGCTGGGTTTGATACGAAGTATTTTCTTCTGCACGTGCTTAATACATATTTCGTCAACACGGCCACCTCAAGGTCGTTTTTCATGTTTTGAATTCATGAATAAAAAAGTAATCGAGTAGTTTTAAATAGAATAAAAATATAAACAATCGTTTAATTAAGAGGAGATATTATACCATTATAAAATATAAAAGTCTCTTTAGCGTTTTCTTCTATCTCATAGTATTCTTAAAACGAAAATATTTTTTAAATTAGACTTAATTAATATAAGCCACATGACTCGTCGCAGGACACTGTGGGCTAAACAAACACTTATACATAATAGGGCTCTCAGAGACCGATATATGCAGAGAATGGGGTGAAGAAAAAGAAACTCCCCTTCACGTAATATCCCAGTGCGAAGGATTCACACCCTATCGGCGTAGACTTCTAGGGATGGAAAAAGCTAACCAAGAAGACACCCTCAAAGAAAATCCAAAAGGGGATCACCTTCGCGGAAATAATAATAACTAATTAATATAAAAAGCAAATATGCACGATTAAACAAATTAAATTATTTCAGAACCAAAATTCTTCTAATTTTTGCGTACATAAAAGATGCTTTTTTTCAGATGTATTTAAATTTTTAAGACTTAAACGAACACAAATCGTTTTTGAGAGATTTTACTAAAACGTACTAAACCAACCAATCTAAAATCAATTCACATATTTGCAAATAAAATTATGTGCATAATATCTTAGTTATTTGCAAACCAGGCATAATAACATTTAAAACAATAACGTTTTTGCATTTGCTAATTGCATTGTATATTTATTATCCTTGATGGATAAAGTTACTATTTATGAACTAGTTTTAAGATGTTTACAAAGAAATTCCATACCCATAGATGAAGCATTGGCATTAATAATAAATATCCTTGTGAGTAATATATGTTTACTATGCGCCAATTTTAATTTTTTCTTTAAAGCATTTGATTAAAAGTATTTAAATTTCCAATCTATAATTTTACATGCTTAATCCATTTAAATAAATTAACCAAAAACTTTATAGGTAGGCCTTGACTTGATTTTTGACAAACATCTAGACGAGCACTTCTAATTATTAATCGATAATTTTCTAACACGTTCTTGTTAAGCAATCAATTTGCAAACAATTAATATTAAGGTGATGGTTATTTTAGGAAAAGGGAAAAATGAACAGATAAACGAGTTGAATCATGTGTAACGACCTTGAAGGACAAGGTATGTAAATGTTAATATGCATAAGTTAAGTATCAAAGACGGATAATTGTATACTGTAACGGGTTAGAAGGTATTTCCTATATCTGTTGGTTAATACAAAGGTTTTTATCTCAGACAATAGCTACTTTATTTAAGTTGCAAATTAACTGTAATAGTTTAAAAGTAGGCGACTTCTTTAAATTATTTTATAATATAATAGTCCGATGTTCTTGGAAATCTAGCTAATTTAACATCTGTTAAGGTTATCGTTCAATGACCTTAATAATTTTGTCTCAGCCAAAAATATTACTTCATGCTGTTTTTGAGGACATCAACCAAAAAGCAGGTAGGCGCAGACCTATAACAAGCAGGTCAGGTTTAAGGAATACACAAACCTGTCTTATAAATCCTAATGATTTAAATAATGATTTTTATTTATTATATGAACTTATTACGAAAGTATATGATCGTGGAAGGATTGAATTGACTATTACTCTTACTACCTACTTAAATAGATTTAACCCAATAACAACATTTGCACTGGATGGGCAAATTTCGATGATTTCATAGGAAATCTCGGTAACTATAAGAGATATCGAAAAACGGACCCCGCTTCCTCGATCTCTTTTTTCGAGAAAAAGTTAATGGTGAAAACTAAAATTGGTTATCGTCTTTTTTTTTTCGAGTTATCGCCGATAACTCGATTTTTCGACTTTTCGTTTTATGACCATATCTCGCACTTTTTTTGATAAGAATGCACTGCCGCAAACAATTTTTCAAATAAAAATCGAAATGCTAGTTGTGACAAAGTTGCATTTTTTTAAACGGAACCCATAGTTGGCTGTGGCATCACGAGAAGAAGGATTTTTCACCCATTCCAATAACATACTTCAATACTGGAAGACAATAAATTTGATTGGTCATGAAATTTGCATTTTACAAATTCTTAGTTAAATTCATGATAAACAGACAAAAATTCATTCATCGTAAATGTATACTATCAACAACCAAAGAATGTAGGTAAATTACATAACGTCTTAAGCTTTTACATAAAGTTATTCTTTATTACATAGATTGTCCAGTTTAATTTTTTTTTAAATGCCTGTCCTTAGCTGTATTCATAAATTAATACAATAAAAATGAGTACAAAAGTACATATTATATCAAACATTTGTTTCAGTTAACATCAGAACTAATTAGTGTTCATAAAACTTTCTAAAACTGCAACAATAAATTATTTATAAATTTGCTGTCAATAGGTTTTTTGATAGTTTTTTAAATTATTAATGAACGGAGTTTTTTGAAATTCGAGGTACAGTATGGAAATCTCGCTTATTATAAGAGATAAAGCAAAGGTTTATAGTTAATAAAGTTACAAAATTTTATGCTAAATTCCAATATCAAAACACATTTTAGAAATCTATAGTTATTTTATTTAAAACAAACAAAAAACACTTTTTTGAATTAATTGTTAAACAATGTCGAATTCAGAATAAAATCCTTTACAAATTGGCGTTAAAATCAGATATAGCGTCCATAAGAAAAAATTGACCTGATGATGGTTTAGAAAAAGCGAAACGCCGTATGGAAAATATAATTGGGGATTTTGATTCCTTGCAAAAAGTGGCCATGAAATTTTTTTTACAGAAATTAAATTCGACATCAAATGAAAAAGTTACGGGCAAAAAACAAAAATCCACTTTTTTACTTTTTCTCCTATATCTCAAAAACTAAAAAAGCTAGATAAGTTCTGTTTGGATCGAATTATTAAGCACCTGAATATACAACTTTGCCCTAATTTAACCGAAGTCGTAACTCTTACCGTTTACGAGATCCCCATAGTGGTCCTCGAAAAACGAGAACCCTGTATATGAAATTGATTTGGTCAACAGCATACACAAAAATATGTTGAAAAAAATGGATCTATATTCAATTCTTAGAAATATATTCAAAATCATTTACTTATTACGACCAATTTTTGATACCCAAACCTTATTAGGTATCTATTTTATCGTATTTAAAAAGCAGAGGGTTTGAAATATTTG